>CAWUFW010011931.1:0-578727 GCA_963921515.1 Calotriton arnoldi
CCCTTTACCTTTCCCCGCCGCTGCTGCCCCCGCGGCCCCTCCCCCCAAGTGCGACCGGCCCAATCCAGCTCCCCTCCCCGCTCCCGCCTCCCAGCTGTCCAGCCCTCCCCGACCCCTACTTAATGGCGCCCACTGCTGCACTGAAGGCGCGTCAAAGGCAAGCCCGTCTGCACCCGTCTGCGACCCATCCGCGACTAGCACCAGGAACCCTGGACCTCCGCCCCGCCAACGCTACGACCCAGCAGCACTCCACGCACTCAACCCAGGCCGCAACAACAACTGCCAGCTAGCATCACCAGCCGACACGCACGGACCCTTCAGCTGTCACCGCTGCCGGCACACCTGCACCACCACCAAGAACACAAATCCAGCACAACCCGCCCACAAGAACACAACCGAACCGAAGACCCTGCAATGCATCCTCCTCAACATCCAATCCCTCCACAAACACGCCACAGAAATCTGGGACCTCCTCGACAGCACCACCCCGGATGTAGCGTTCTTCACCGAAACCTGGACCAACACCACCTTGGGACCGGACATCGCCATCGCCATCCCCCAAGGATACAAGATTTCCAGGAAGGACCGCCCCACCCGCCCAGGAGGAGGAATCGCCATCGTCCACAAATCCAGCCTCCGCCTGAGCACACTCCCCGACGAGCCCACAGAACTGATGGAACACCTTCACTTCAAGATACTGGCCAGCCCCACCGCCACCCTCCGAGGAACCCACATCTACCGACCCCCGGGACCCCGCGGACCCTTCGCCAACTCCATCACAGACATTATCTCCCCGCAGGCCATCGCATCCACCAACTACACCCTGCTGGGAGACCTCAACTTCCACCTCGACAACCAACTGGACCCCAACACCACATCCCTCCTGGACAACCTCCACAACATTGGACTCCGCCAGATCGTGACCGAGCCCACGCACTCAGCAGGACACACCCTCGACCCCCTCTTCACTACAGGAAACTCCATCACCTTCAGCCACACCACCAAACTCCCATGGACCGACCATTGTTGCGTCCACTTCACCTTCAGAACACCCACCATCCACAGACACCAGCACCTGCTTCCACGAAGAAACTGGACCAAAATCACCGATGACCAGCTCACCTCCTCACTCAACAACTCCACCCCAACCATCGTGGAAAACGACGACCCCAACACCACAGCCCGAACCCTGCATAGATGGACCTCGGACAGCACCAACACCATAGCCCCCCTCAAGAAAAACAACAATACCCGTGCCAAGAAAGCCAGATGGTTTACCACCGAACTTCGAGAGTCCAGACGCACATGCCGCCACCTCGAAAAGGCCTGGAGGAACACCAAATCCACAGAAGCCCACAACAACTTCAGAGCCGCCACCAACGCCCACCATCAACTCATCAGAGAAACGAGGAAAAAAGCGATTGAAGACAGAATCTCCACCCACGCGCAAAACAGCAAGGAACTCTTCAGCATCATCAAGGAGTTCGCCCAACCCACCAGCGAGTCTATCGATATCCCTCCCTCACAAGACCTCTGCGACAAACTCAGCACCTTTTTCCACCACAAAATCAAGAGCATCTACGACAACTTCGACGAAGACAACCAACACACTGAACCCTCACCAACCACCCCCGACACCCGGAAACCAGCGATTGACGACTGGACAGCCCTCACCACTGAAGACACACTGAAGACAATGAAGTCAATCCACTCAGGGGCCCCCACGGACCCCTGCCCCCACCACATCTTCAACAGAGCCGCCGACACCATCGCACCCATGCTCCGCCACACCATCAACCGCTCCCTGGCGACCGCCTCGTTCCCCTTCGACTGGAAACTCGCCGAGGTCAACCCCCTCCTAAAGAAACCCTCAGCGGACCCCACCGACCTTAAAAACTACAGACCCATCTCCCTGCTCCCGTTCCCAGCAAAAGTCATCGAGAAAGCCATCAACAGCCAACTCGCCACATTCATTGAAGAACACAACATCCTCGACTCCTCCCAATCCAGCTTCAGAAAAAAACTACAGTACAGAAACTGCCCTCCTCGCCGCAACAGACGACATCCGCACCCTACTGGACAAAGGAGAAACAGTAGCCCTCATCCTCCTCGACCTATCAGCGGTGTTCGACACAGTCTCCCACCGCACCCTAATACGCAGACTCTACGATGCAGGAATCCAGGACAAGGCCCTCGACTGGATCCGCTCCTTCCTCTCCAGCAGGACGCAGCGGGTCAGACTCCCCCCTTTCCTCTCGGACCCCAAACCTACCACCTGCGGAGTCCCCCAGGGCTCCTCCCTCAGCCCGACGCTCTTCAACGTCTACATGGCTCCACTTGCCCCCATCGTCAGAACCTACGGACTCAACATCGTGTCATACGCAGATGACACCCAGCTCATCCTCTCCCTATCCAACGAGCCCAACACCGCCAGACGCAACTTTCGAGAAGGCATGGAAGCCGTCGCCAAATGGATGAAAAACAGCTGCCTACAACTAAACACCAACAAAACTGAAGTACTCATCATGGGCCCAAACCCCGACGCCTAGAGCGACACCTGGTGGCCCCCCGCCCTCGGAAACCCGCCAACCCCCACAGACCACGCACGCAACCTGGGAATCATCCTGGACTCCGAGCTCAAAATGGACTGCCAGATCAACTCTGTCTCGTCTTCCTGCTTCCACACCCTCCGCCTCCTTCGTAAGACCTTCAAATGGATCCCCCTCGAACACCGAAAGACCGTCACTCATGCCCTGGTCACCAGTAGACTCGACTACGGCAACGCACTCTACGCCGGAATAAACAAAAACCTCACCCGCAAGCTACAGAACATCCAGAACGCCGCCGCAAGACTGGTCCTCAACCTGCCAAAACACTGCCACATCTCCCAGCACCTGCGCACACTCCACTGGCTCCCCGTCGAGGTGAGAATCGCCTTCAAGATGCTCACCCACGTACACAAGGCCCTCCACGGCACCGGACCAGCATACCTGAACAGCCGACTCAAATTCCACGCACCCCAAAGGACCCTACGATCAGCCCAGCTCTCCTACGCCGTGGTCCCCCGCACCAGAAAGACCAGATCGGGAGGCCGCTCCTTCTCCTTCCTCGCGGCCAAAGCATGGAATGCCCTTCCGCTCCACCTCAGACAGACAACATTGCTCCCCATCTTCGCAAGAAACCTCAAAACATGGCTCTTTGACAGACCCCCTCCTTGATGGAATGGAACCTGCACCCCCCCCACCCCTAGCGCCTTGAGACCCTTACGGGTGAGTAGTCGCGCTTTAACAAACCCCTGATTGATTGATTTAAGTGGGTGGCACAATAGGTGCTGCAGTCCTACTGGTAGTATTTCATTTATAGGCACTAGGTATATGGTATACCGCTCTACAAGGGACTTATATGTAAATTAATTATACCAAACAGGTGTGTGCCAATCAAACCATGTTTAAAGGAGAGAGCACATGCACTTTTGCCCAGGTTAGCAGTGGTAAAGTGCACAGAGTCACAAGGCCCAAAAAAATAAATTCAGCAAAAAAATGGAGGGAAATAGGCAAAACGTTTGGGGGTGACCCTGCAGAGATGACCAGGGTCAACAGGTATGTTTGTAGTTGTTTATGAAATGATTTGCCAGATCTGGGTCAAAATCAGCCTCCATCGCTACACCTTTTGTCTGGTAATAGAAATCTCCCTGAAAGATGAAGCCATTTCTGGTCATAGCAATTTTCAGCAATGCTATGATAAAGTCAGTTGGTACTTGTGTTGGCCGCTGTCTGCTGTCCAGTGTTTCCATAATTACTTCCAATGCTGCTGGTTTAGGAATACTCATATATAGGGAAGAAATATCTAGTGTTAGCAAAAGCTGGTTTCCCTTATTGAATGCGTAATTTTCCATTTGTTGGATTATATCCACAGTTTCCCATATGTAAGATCTAGTTGTGGGCACAAATGGTTTTATGAAGAAATCTACATATTTGCAAAGAGGTTCTAACATAGAACCAAGCCCAGACACAATAGACTGCCCGGGGATTTAGCCATACATTTGTGTATTTTAGGTAACGTGTAAATAGTTGGAATTTCATGGGGCTTTCAGGAAGGCAGTAAAGACCTGTTTTTTTCCTGAATAAGCCACCCGCCCGGATCGCCTCCACTGTCCGGTGATTCTGAAATTAGCACTGGGACAGCCTTTTGCTGGGCAGCCATGCACTCTACAAATCTGATAACATAACATAACAATTACTAAGGAATCAATCAAATAAGAGGTGAGAAGAAAAATCAATCTACTCAAAAAAATTTAACTGAGAACTGTGGTTATTATACTAGCACTATTTTTTGCACTGCACAAACACTTTATCACTATCACACCTGCACATCTTGATTCTTCAAAGTATTTCTTGAAAAGTTTTGTATGATATGTAAAATAATGTATATTGTTTAAATAAACTGGACTACATATAATCAAGCCTAGTGGTCATTATTTAATGTATTCAGTATGAAACAAGTTGGAGAAAAAGATTAATGCACTCCTTACAATGATGCAAAAGTTGTTCAAAATTATTCCGACAGAACCACACGTGCTTACATTGATTATTTACTCAAGTCCTGAGGAATACAAATTGTAGAATTTCAATTTTAAGCTTAAAGCAGACAATAAAAAAAATAGAAAGGGAGTTCCAGCCCATGCTTTAAGTAGCACATTGAAATTATGTTACCACAGAGACATGGCAGTCTCATAGCGGAGTTGTCTCATTTCTACATGGTATACTTCTATGTGCTTTGTGGTCTTCAAGGCACATGGTAACAGTGATATGTGGTAGAAGTAGGTTTTCACACATGTAAAAAGGTTTATTTTGGCATGAGTTGCTATAAATTAGCTTGCAGACAGCATGGGTTTCAGGGCCAGCATTGATATCATGTTTAGAAAATCCCTCATGCAAGGTGGTGTAAGTCCACACTGCGGCCGATATGTGATATTTAGTATCTATGCTACTTGGGAAGTTGTTAATCATTTTATTGTGTATTAATCAAGGTGAGGGAAAAAGAAGCTGTGATCCATTCGGCTTCCAGTGGTTAACTCAAAAAATCAAGGAGGGGGAGAATGGACCACTTGTCCTGTGTAACCAGGGTCTCGGTAGCGTTTTGTAGTCCCCTTAAAAACCCTCATATATGTACACAGGGGTAGGCGGTATATCTTGGTTCTCCGCCTTAGTGTACTGTTACAGCATCATCATCGGGTTTTGTTTTTGCACATATGCTGTCCTCCACCTGGAGGGAGACCAACTGGTTTATCAGTAGGGTCCAGAGATGAAAAAGAAGGGCGTGCGTGTGCTCTTTGAGGTGGTGCAATTAAAATACCCTACATCACAGTGTCAGAGAATATTTATTGCAAAGATTTGTGAAGTGGGAAGTTAAAAACAGTGTGGTGCGTGAGTAGATCGTGTTACTAATCTACCGCACTATTCATAGTCTGGTGGTCAACATGTTTCAGCCTAGTGATAATTCTATAGGCTTTTGTCAGGACCGGTTTATGATAGAGAGCGTATTGTGGCTCCTATATTGGTGGTCAACTTACCACTCAAATTGTTCGTGGTCAGATCAGTCGTATGTGTACCTGTAATGGAAGAAATGGCAGGAAGGCAATGCATACATGTCTATTTCTCTTGTCATATTGTGCGTCAAAAGACATTCTTAACCCATATACCTCATACATTGTGAGGGGATAGCTGGAACAGTTACATGTACTATTATTACTATCGTGTTTGAAGAGTGCATATTGTGCACCAGGAGAAATGAGTGAGGTTAGTCTGGCGGTTACGAGTAGGAAGAATCGTTAGTGAATTATTAAAACATCCGCGGTGTTCTTAAATGAACAGTATCAGTTTTATGTATACTTGTTTGTTATCGTAAATACTTGTAGCGTTGATCAAGGCCCTGATTAGAAGGGCGCTGGGATAATCGCTTGTTTAATTTTACCGCACATGAAATTAGAAAGGCGTGGTGGAATTACGTCCTTAACGGTGAAATCAATGCGGGATTTATCTGTGTTTACATGAATATATTTTACCTTTTAATTGGTGTGCTGGGCTTCCTCGGGGCGCTTAAGAGCTAAAAGTAACCTGCTTCTAAAAAAGTAAGGAGGGAAGATTTAGTCAGATCTTACTTGTCACGCGTTGATCCCAGCGCGTTCTCCTCGTGGTCGCTTACCGGTTACTGCAAGCTGTTGGCTTGTTCTGGCTCTATGCACGGTGCCCCGGGTGACGCGTGCCCGTGTGGAGCTTCTTTTTACTTGCGCTCGAGGGGGGGGGGGAGAGACATAGTAGAAGGACCATTGACAGCACGTTGGTTGGCATGCGTGGTTGGCATTGGTAGCAAAAGGCATGGTAGAAAGACTTTTCTGGGCATCCAAGGCAAAGGTTCATGCACATCTTTAGTTATCAAGCAAAACAGAGGCTGTGTTATTAAAGAATAAGCAGCTATCCAGTGCCGACAATACGAGGTGATGCCTATGAAAGCACGCACGTCCCTCTGAGTTACAGGGACAGGCATCTTAACAATGGCATCAACACGTTCAGGTGTTAGCCTCCGACCCTCCTTCGACAGCAGGTGACCTAAATAGGTGACCTGCTGTCGACAATATTGGAATTTGGAAAGGGACACTTTATGTCCTGTGTTTGCCAAATGCTTTAATAATTTGACCGTGGCATCTTGACAACCCTCTTCGGTGTCAGAGGCGATCAAATTGTCATCCACATACTGCAATAATACATTACCTGCGGGAAGAGAGAGAGAGTCCAATTGACTTTTCAAAGCTTGGCTATAAATACTAGGACTTTCAGTATAACCCTGAGGATCCCTACAGAATTGAAACTTCTACCAGCTAATGCAAAACCGAATAAATATCGGCTGTCTGGATGGACTGGAATGCTAAAAAAAACATTTTTCAAATCAATAACAGAAAAGAATTTAGCCGTGGAAGGGATCATTGTTAAAAGGACGGTAATATCAGGGACTACTGGAAACTGAGGAACATCTATTTTGTTTATGTCTTGCAAATCAATTACAAAACGATAGACATCAGGATGTGCATCAGAGGAATCCACAGGTGCCTTCTTAAGAATAGAGAGAATGGGGCTATTGCACATGTTCGCTACTGTCTCCTCCACCACCCCCGATTTGATTAGGTCCTGTATAATCTGCATCAAAGCCTGTTCCCCAGCCTGTGATATTTTGTATTGAGGAATACGAGTAAGCACAACGTTATCTTTGACCTTTATCAAAACTGGTGGTATCTGTAACAACCCCACATCCTTATCCCCTGTGGCCCACAATGAGGATGGCACATCCTTAAATTCAACAGGAAGAGGTGCATCTTTTGCCAAACACTGCTTTGCACTAACCATATTAGGTCCAAAAGTCAGATAAACACCATCCGGGGAACAATAAATGGTGGCATGTAACTTCTTTAGCAAATCCAGTCCTAATAAATTTTCCCCACAATTTTCCATCAACAAAAATGAGGAGTCCACAGTAGAAGGACCAACTGTAAAAGCAAGAGGTCGGGATATGGGGCATACAACCGGTTCACCTGAAAAACCTACCGAGACATTATTACAGCCAGACAGGGCTGCCCAGGAGACCAGCGAATGAGAAACAGAGCTATTCATTGCACCTGAATCCACCAAAAATTTCTGTGCCGAACCATGCAAATCTGCCGTGACATAAGGACCATGCTGATCTACAGGAATTTGGACTGGTCCCTCACCATGTCCCTTGCTGTCCTAGCTATAGGACATCCCTGTAACTTCATCCAATCATAATCGTCATGATAGTACTGCCTTCCTCGGGGGTCATCAAAATAATTCTGATCTGAACGACCCCCTGAAGATGTACCAACTTGGTCCTCATCCCGATCAACCTGTCCACGGCCCCTTCCACCTGGATCCCGTCCACTGGGTACTGCAAGTTTCTGTAACAGTTCCGGACATTCACTTCTCCAATGTCCCTCCTTTTTACAATACCCACACTGGTTTAGCCGCAAGGGCGCACCACCCCTTCCCGCACCCTGCGACCTTTGAAACGGACCAGTGCCTTGACCCCTTCCAGACCCCCTTGCAACCTACTGTAGCAACACCTTCGTCTTCAATTTCTTACTCTTTTTCTCCACTTTATCCTTCTCCTCATTTTCTCGATGCTCATAATATTGAGCCATACTCAATATCACTGAAGGGGACGAAGTAGTCAAAGTGCTCTCAGAAGCTAGCAGCCAAGCCGCAATTTCAGGAAGTAAATTTGTAACAAACCTATTTACAAACAAACGAACACCGCCTTCAACTGACAAATCCTGTCCACTGAAATCGAGAAACACCCCATCAAACTGAGTAAAAAAATCTGACACACTCTCCTCTTTCTTCTGACGACATGCCGTTAACTTGTCCCAATCCACCCGTCTAGGTGGGATAAGAGAATGCATATAGGTGATAATACGGCTTGGCAAGGCCAACATTTCAGCTTTGGGCTTTTCACCAGCCTTTCTCTCTTTATCCTATGCCTTAATCTCATTCCAAGTACCACCCAACTCCGCCGCATGATCCTGTGTATGTACTTGCCGCCAAATGTCCACTGGCACCAAAAGTCCCAAAAACATCTCAATATCTGCTAAGGTCATAACTCTCGAGGAGGCAGCCTCAGTTAATTCTTTATAGTATGCGGTAGGATTTTTCCTAGGATCCGGTAACTGACTTTTAAGGGCAAGCACCTCACTTCTCTTTCATGGGGTATAGACCCATTGTTCCCGAAAATGAGCCTCTACCCCCTGCTGAACCACATCTCCATTCTGATTACGCTGTTCTGGGATCTCAGGATAAAAAACAGGGTGCACCTCTCCCATTGGAAATTGAGACACTGGAGTTGGAGTACGATTATGCAATCTTTCTTGATAACCGAAAAGCGTCCCAACATTACCCAAAACTTCTGCAGGGGCCATACCAACTGAGTATACACGATCTCGAATATCATAAATAACTTGAGGAGCTGTGCCTCCAATACACTGTTCTCATAAACTAATCAACGTAGCCGACATATGCTGAAGAGCATGCTGTTGTACAAACGGGTCAAAATCTTTCATCACACTCCATATATCTTCCACACTATAAATCGAACTCCGAGCCCATTGCGCTGCCTGATTTGCAACCATCTTTTTCTCCTCCTCTCCCACATCAGACCGAATCAATGCCTGCCCCATTCGCTCTTGTGCCGCCGCCCAATCCCCTTCATCTGACCCTCGCACTGGTGTCCCAACATTACCCAACACCACGGATGAAATGCCTGGAAAAGACACAAGAGGTACAGACGCAGGTGACAATGTCAGCAATAACTGTATGGTGGGTGTAAGAGAAGAAGGAGAAACATGAGGGGGAGCAGCAGACACTGTGGGGGGGCCTGCAGTCACCACACTCGCATGTTGCAAAACTGGAGGGGAGACAGATAGTACTGGAAAGACTAGGAGGGGGCAGTGAGGCAACGGAGGACTGAGGCGATGGAACAACAGGATATATTCTCTGTGGAGCATAGGGAGGTGGGGGACGAGTGTCCAACAGATCTACCACAAAAGGATCCTCATCCTCTCGAAAAACATAAGACTTATTACATTGCAATCAAAACTTCCTATCTGCACACTCAATACCCTTTTCAGTCTGTTCCTTATCATAAGCCACAGCTTTCTGAACCAATGTTTGCATTGTCTTCTTCCTAGACTCCTTCTCGGCACGTATACGCCTCTGCTTAGCTTCCTTCTGCCATACCTGCAAAGTATCAAACATCGACTGCCTACTTCTTCTAGCAAACAATTTGTCCTGTAAATAATTCAGTTTTTGTTCATCAAAGGTACCTTCCAGTGGCCACTGAATATCAGTATTGTCCCTCGTATACTTGTGCCACAATGTACGAAACATAATAGGGCCAATACCGTGCTTCACATACATCTCAAAACTCGGAGTGCCTTCTGGAGGCGCTGGCTGCCTTTCCTCCAGCTGATGCTCAGCAGAACAACAGCGGCACCCCAAGCACAACACTTTACACCAACAAGGTATGCTAGCATCAGATGCATTCACTCTCCACCTAAATCAACACACACACAAAAAAAGCGCACAAACCAAAGAGCTCTCCAAGTCAGTCTACAGACTGCACCAAGACAAGATAGGCTCTAGCCCCAGGCCTTTTCAATATTTAACCAAATTCAGCAAGCAGCCTGGCAGAACGTTCAAAACGCTCCGTATCACAGGGGTCCGCAGACCCACCAAGTTAATCAAGATGGCGCCGCACTTACCAAAACTCACCCGGTGCACACAGGTCAGACAAGATTATTCTCCACTGCCGACTATTTGGACCAAAACAGTCAGATCCAAGGGTTTTGCCTCTTCAGGACCCCAGCCAAGATGACCGCTAGACAAGGAGCCGCCCGATCAGACAGGCGGGGCACCGCGAGAACCAAGCTCTATGAATGAGCGCTGGGAATATAGAAATAAACAAATCTGAAAAATGCATTACTGAATATCAAAATGCTTTAAAAGTATCAGGGTAGACCATAGTGGTGCACTTACCAGAGTGAGTGAATCAACTAGGAGCTTATTAAATTTAAAGTAACGTTGGAACTTAGTAATTGGTATATGCAGCTTAGAAGGTAAGAAATAACAATGAGTCATTAGACCAATCCTAAAGGATTTTTAGCGCTTATGGAAAGAATGACTGAATAATTGCTCTTAACTAATGGGTATTCGAGCAAGACCAATAATGCACACAAACTGGCTAGCTGACAGAAAGCGAGAGCATCCTGCAATATGTAAACTTTTACAAGGTGCCAAAATGTGTGCACCATAACTAGAACATAAAACATGCAGGCCATATTGGAAGGAACTTAAGCATAAAAAAAACTCATATCGGCATAGAAAAATGGTTTAATGCCAAGAATAGATAGCTGTATAGTTTTATAAATCCACTAATTAAAATTTTAGATCAATTATTAACATACCATCCTAAGGTAAGTTCAGTTCATTAATGTATAGACTTATGTCAGAAGGCAAAATCAGTACACAGCAGTTAAGCCATTAACTCCAGCAGCCGTGATGAAATAGTGCTAGCCGTAATGCAACATACTTATTGTACCATGTATTGGCCACAATGCAACATACTTATTGTAAAGTACGTGGCCTTTAAAACCTGGATTGTTCATTTTATAGACGTTAATCTGATTTTGTGTGGAACAAGGATAAATCATTAAGAAAATACAAAACAATGGTATATAGAATCTCATTAACATAAAAGACTATATGTCACACATGAAATGTCATAATTGTGATATTTTATACTACATGGAATGGACTATACCTTATGGTGTTAATGTAGAGATCAGCATGGTATATTTCAAGTTAAAGTCTGAAGGTAACAATACATTTTTGGGTATTTAATGTGTTGAAATACATCTAGAGAAAATATTATGACTCATTAATCAATGATAATTGCATCAAAGTCCACCAATTGGCTAAGAAAATG
This sequence comes from Calotriton arnoldi, assembly GCA_963921515.1. Classification (NCBI taxonomy): domain Eukaryota; kingdom Metazoa; phylum Chordata; class Amphibia; order Caudata; family Salamandridae; genus Calotriton; species Calotriton arnoldi. The sequence goes on from CAWUFW010011931.1 coordinate 11,548, forward strand.
TAGTACAAAAAGAAATATATAGTGAATATGTAAAACAACCTGGATGTGTAAGATAAATCAAGGTTAACCATGGTGAAAATTCAACAATGATAATTGCATTAAAACACATTTGTTCGAATGAACGTTACAAGAAAATGCAATACAGATGAAGAACATCTGGTATTTAACCCCGTTGCATAGTCAAGAACATTTAAACCATAGATTCAATGCCCCTGAATGACAAGCACAATACTTAGCAAGAACTTAGAAAGAACAATTTCTGTAAAAACAACTGCCCTAATTAGATTTGGAAACAGGATCATAATACAAGTGAATAGAGTGAAAGAGAAGGATTGAAATCAAATGTTTTAGTTCCACATCATGATATAAGGGACAATCATAAATCAGCCTTATGTAGTCAACATCACTAATCAACTGAGCGGACAAGGTAGTGATGAAAAATAAAAAAAAAGAATGGTTGATAATGGAGATCATGTTTGTTAAAATGTTACTTATACAGACTATTCAACAGTTAAATTCAAACCATTACCTCTGCTGTCGGCTTTCCATATCCATCTATTTTCACAGAGCATAAGTAACTGCTTTGTGTTATTATTCCTAATTATGGGTTTAATCACATCAATGAAGGGAAGGTGAGGTCTAGGGTCTGGAATTTAAAAAAGGGACTGAATACTGACCTCACAAATGTAATGAGGGCAAGACAAGAAAAAAATTGCAGGCATTAAAACATAAACAAGCAAAGGATGCACATTAGAAAAAAGCACTTACTTGAAATATGATCTAAAATCTTTGAAAATGCACTATAATACTTTTTTTTGCATTAAGCCTTAGCCTTCTTTTGCATTCAAAACAACAATAGTTTCAGTCTTTACAGGAACATTTAGTTTGATTTTCACATCTGCAATTCAAATGTTGGGAGCAGTTAATATGTGTAGTGTGTCACTGGGCATAGAGGTCATTTAAAAGTGAGTATAGTTCTATAGGGTTGTCACCTCTTTTTCAAGCTAAACTAAAAAGGGCATAATATGTTTTCTGCAAACTCAGTCATAATCCCACTGATCTAAAAAGACAGGAGAAATATAAACGCTTCATATCAAATCCAGACAGCAGACAACCATCCAGTGAGATACTTCTAATGCTTCCTGAGAATGCATCAAGCTTTTCTACAAAATATACATAGTTTTGAACTTCTGATACTCCTTTTTTAATCTTGTAAGGAGTTGAATCACAGAACAGTTTTGACTGGCGCTTTTCCATGTCCTTGGTGGTAAGTTAAGGCAAGGTTTGCACCAAACACCTTTTCCCACTATATTATGACAACAGGACTTTGGAGGTGTAATGTGTCACAAGAACATATGTTGGGCTCATAAAATGTATTGCCATTTCTATAGCGCAAACCTAGCGAGGTAGCAACAGAGTGCTGTATATCAGTTGGGGGAACTGAAGACAGTCTACAAGATTGCACACCCCAAGTAGGGATTATACAAATACAATTCATACTTTTAGACCCAGGGAAGTGAAGCGATTCACCGAGAATCACACCATGTTGAGTCAAATGCCAAGGCCGGGATTCAAACTTGGGTTTCCAGGTTCCAAACTCCACAGCTATTGCCGCTACACCACATCAACTCCCTATAGTTTATTTTGATATTTTTGGTGTGACTGTGTTTTTGTGCTGTGCTGTCATTTTGATGTGTTGTACTGCAGTTATTGTATTGCATTCAGTTTTGAATGTTATGTTTTGATGTTCCCCATTTTACGTTTCAATTGTATTGTTATGTTTTTTGTACATGTTGTTGTGTTATGTTATGTTTTTACTTTAGATATGTCAATAAATGTTGCTACATTTCCAGCCAAAACCATCACATGCCTTGAAAGCTCATGTAACAAGCAACCATTTACCACTGTCTAAGGTGGTAAAATAGCTCTGCTCCATCTCTTTAATGTCTTAAAATACCAGTCAGCCCAAAACTGTAGAAGAGAGCGAGTCTGAACTTAGCACTCACTGTGCTCATTTTCGGTGATATGGCCCTTTGTATGTTACACAGTTTCATAAACCTCTTGAGTATCCATGATTACATCTTGAATCACTCTGGATATGTTGACCCAGGACAAGAGAGCAAGAGAATGATAAATATAAAACCATTAAACTCTCATTGCAGCATATGATTCCTCAGCCTGCTCAATGCCCAAGAAACGTTCATATTTCTGTCACTCCTTCCCATTATTGCTCATTGACCTTTCATCCTATATGAACAATTTCCCTTAAGGCTATTAGTTACTCATGGGTGTGTTAAAGCAAATTTACTCACCAATGTTGGCTTTTTAGTAATAATGAATAATATTTCCTGCGGTAGAAAAACAGGTGTGTTTTGTTTTTCATTAGTCACTTTGTGTGTGAAGAGTAGGTCACCTTCAAACGTTCTCCTACAAACGCCAAACAGATAAGTACCAATCAATTACAAATAGTCCTCCAGGTTTTATGGTATTTTTTTTCTTCACATTCCAGTCTTTATTCATCCATATTTATTTTTTGCTCATTTTATCTGTATTCATCCATATTTATTTTGCGCTTAGTGTAAAAAATTAAGCCTCATTGGATATATTTCCACATTTATTTAACCAAGAAAGGTTTACTCTGGTTTGACTGTTGAATGGGTTTTAGCCAGTTACATGAAAATACAGTCAGTTGAAACTATTTGCATTGTATAATAGCTTGAACCACTGTACTGCTACACTAATTTAAGCTTCATTAAGAAATCTTTTTTTTTTTACAACATATTTTATTGAATTTTCATGGTACATAATGGGCTGTGACCCTCTGTATACATTTTGAAGGCATAATAAATCAGGAGTACCAATACAGACATGCAACTGAAACGCCTGCAAAACCTGCAGGTAAAACAACAAAAACATGGCACAGATAGTCTCAGACCCCGCGAAGCTCAGTAAGCCTGAATGAGTGTAGGTGCAGACGGTAGCATACTTTGTCTGGGTAGCTCGATGGTCAGGTATGTGTAGGAGAAAAGCTTATCAGGGGTCTGAAGACGGTAGGGGGGTAGATCTATGCCCCGATAGGTCGCCCAATGGGACCATATTTTTCTGTGCTTCTGGGGGCAGCCCCAGGCCTGAAATACCGCAATCTCTGCTCCCATGCATCTGTCTATGGTTTTTTTCCACCCGCCGATTGTCGGGGGGTGTTCCTTTCCACAACTGGGTGATGTCCCGCTTGGCGAGAGTGAGGGCTAGAAAGCGCAAATGTTGCTTGTACTGATTCCCACCTATCCCAGCGGTACTATGAAGTAGGAACAGTCTCAGGTCAAATGGGAAATCGCACGATAGGACCTGGCCCAGGCAGGATGCAATCCCCAGCCAGAACGGTTGCAATGCAACATAGCTCCAGGCCGTGTGTAGGAAGGTCCCCTCTTCCCTCTCGCATCTGAGACACATGGGGGACTGGATGGCACCCATTTTCCATAGACGGGATCGTGTGAAATATATACGATGTATGTACTTGAATTGTATGAGGCAGTAGCGTGTGGACACCGCCGTGCCCCGGGGGCTGGCCAGGGCTTCGGTCCAGTCGTCGTCAGTCAAGTCAGGTATGTCCTCTAGCCCATGCTCTTTTAGTCTTATGTAGTGTTGTACGGGTGTGGGTGGTAAGTGTCTGGTAAATCTGGTGGATATTATGCGCTCCTAGGTCCCCCATCAGCAAGCGGCCTTCAAGGGGATGAAATTCGGGCAGGGTATCGAGTGGATGAATTAGGGGAGCGAGTGCATGCCTTAACTGGAGGTATTTGTAAAATTGCATCCTATGCAAGTGGAACTCCGTCTGCAGTTGTTGAAATGATTTTAGGGTAGTACCCTGCATTACGTCTCCCAGAGTAGATATGCCCACCAGGTCCCAATTTACGGAATCCCGATAGGGCTGTCACTGGATGAAGATATGTGCCATGCCACAGTGGAGTCACCTGTGTCAGGCGGCCTCGCCACCCCATCTGTCCGACCGTGTACCTCCAGAGCCAGACCACGGTTCTGCTTGCGGGGGGCAGGAAGTCCAGGTTCTTCATACTATATAGGAGTTGAAGAAAGGGGTGCCCTCCATTGCTATATGCTCAAGTGGGGTCTGTTGGCAAGTTATGGCATCATTCGTTTGTGATTAATAAATGGGAGGCTGCATAGTAGGCATAGACATCAGCTGCCGCAATGCCACCGCAGTACGTTGACTGCGTGCAGGTACTTAGCGCCACCCGGACTGTCCCTCCTCTCCATGGGAATTTGTTATGTATAGCGTTGACTTGCGCAAACCATGTACGTGGTATAGTATATGGAAAATTCTGTAACCTGTATAATATTCTGGGTAAAGACACCTTTTTGAAAATCGCTGAACGCCCGTATAGCGAAAGCGGAAGAGGAGACCAAATTGCCGTCTCATCCCTTAGGCTGGTGATAAGTGGGTTGATGTTGTGTGCCCACGAGGTCTTCGGGCAGGGCGACATGAAGATGCCCAAGTATTTAAAACCTGCGGTTGCATGCAACAGCTGCATTGCCCAGGTTCCACGTCCCTGATTCCCATATCCTGGGAATAGTACTAATTTTGAGGGGTAGTATTGAGCTCGGTGGTCTGTCCGAACACTCAGAGGATCTGTAGGATTCGGGGTCCCGAAAAACATGGGTCAGTCATAAAGATCAGCACATCGTCCGCGTACAGCGCGATGCGGTCTGATTGGGACTACGACCATTCAAAGCCTCAGATCAACGGATCGCCAGGCACCCAGGCCGCCAGGGGTTCCACAGCCAGGGCAAGCAATAGCGGAGACAGGGGGCAGCCCTGTCTCGTGCCGCGGCCGATAGGGAAGGAGGCTGACCGTGTCGTGCGATCCAAGCCAAGGCCGTTAGGTCCATATAGAGCAGGCGTATGTAGGATAAGAAGCGCGGGCCGAAGTTAATGGCTTCGAGGAGTTTGAAGAGGTACAACCAGCTGAGAGAGTCGAACGCCTTGTCTATGTCAGCCAATAAAATAGCTGCAGGCGCCCTAGCTCTGGGGCCTTTACCATGGCGTGTGGACCCGTCGGATGTTGTGAGGAGTGAATCGATGTGGCATGAAGTTGGACTGATCCGGGTGGATCAGGCCCCGCATGCAGACACGCAGGCGATCTGCGAGAATTTTGCCCAAAAGTTTGGGCTCAAAATTGATGAGGGAAATGGGTCGAGACGATGATGGATTTTCCGGTGGGCGGCCGGGCTTCAGGAACTGGACAATCTCAGCATGTCGCCAAGCCTGAGGCAATATGTGTTTATCTAGGGCTTCATGTATTGCCTCCAGTAGGTGCGGGCCCAGCGTGTTCATGTGTGGTCTGAGGAATTCCATGGTGAATCCGTTAGGCCCCTGGGCCAGGCCTGGGTGTACAGCGGCCAGTGCTGCACTGAGCTCGTCCACTGTTATGGAGACATCGATCTGACCTCGCATATGATCCGTGAGCCTTCGAGGGGGGATGTCTCTAAGAAATTCAGCTATCAGGGCCTCTGATAGCTGTTCCTGTCATGCATAAAGTGACGAGAAGTAGTGTGCGAACTCCCTGGCAACTGCCTCGAGGGACGAGCACAGGGCTCCGTCCACTCCCCGGAGTGTTGGAACATTCGCAGGAGACTTCGCAGCCTGGCATAGCCTGTGGAGCATTTTGCTGGATTTGTCACCCCACTGATAGATTCGGTGGTGCGACGCTAAAACGATTTCCGTCGCCTCATTAATGTGATGTTGTTGCATGCGCTGTTGTGCCTGGAGTAAATTACGTTGGAGGGATGAGTTAAAGTCAATGACGAGCTGAGCTTCCAAGCTCCTCTGATGACTTTCCAATTCAACAGAAACTTATGTCTACCCAGCGGATTGTGGGTTTTAAGGCTTCCCATAGAATAATCTTGGATGGGGCCAAAGCCGTGTTGGATGCGATGTAGTCCGAGACTGCCTGGGCCAAGGTCTCCTGATAGTCGGGATCGCAAAGGTGCCATGGGGACATACGCCTCCTAAAGGGGGGTTTATGAGAGTGAATGCGGAGTTTGAATAAGACCGGGGAATGGTCAGACAATCCCCTGGGTAGAAGGGAGATGTGGGAGATCCGATGGATATAGCTGCGTGGTGTGAATATATAATCTAACCGGGACAATGATCCGTGGGCGGTGGACATATATGTGTAACCCAGCTCTGAGGGATGATACTCGCGCCATATGTCGGACCATCCCAGCGTAGCGGCTAGGAGGTGCAATTTGGATCTATCTGTTTGGGGTTCACGTCCGGATTTGCGCCTTCTGTCCATTGGTGTCATGACATCATTCCAGTCCCCATCGAGCAGCGTCAGGCCCTTCCCAGTGGGGGGGGCATATATACTGCCGATGTTGATGTGCTCCCCATGAAGCATGCCTGATATAATGGTGTATCGTCCCCCAGACTCTGGCCAATGTTTGGTGGGAACAAACGGGACACAGCGGTGTATAAGAATGGCAGTCCCCCGGGATCCCCTGGTGAACCCTGCATGGTATACTGAGTGGTATCCAAATCTGGCCAGGCAGGGAGCTTTGTTACCTAAAAGATGAGTCTCCTGTAGGAGGAGGATGTCGGCCTCATATCGCTTAGGTTGGCGAAGAACAGCGCCTCTCTTAATTTTGTTTAGCAGCCCTCTGACATTCCAGGACACCACAGTCAAATCCCCGGGCAGGGGAGTGCGTGTCTGTGTAGTCATCTACCGACTATATGAGTGAAATTTTTGGCTGATGTGGTGGAATATAGGCATAGCATCTGTGCGCATGTAATAACTGTAACCATACTAACATGGAACCTCAAAAACCTCCCTGCCCCTCTCCCCCCACCCTGATGCTGCCATAAACAAGGAGCATCTGTCGCGGTGAAGGAAACCCCAAGCCCCCAACTGGGGGACCTAGAGTACCTCCTCCAATTGTACCCAAACCTCCCATGGAACATTAACATGAAATGTGAATGTACGGGGGCAAAATGGTCCTGTGGCTTGGCGCCCACACCAACTTAGTGTTCAAACAGAGCAGGATACTTCCACCGGATAATCGACAATATCTGGCCCAAGCCAGAGAGATGGTGTCAATTGCCTGAGTTAGGATGCTTCCTCTGGGCCTGAGGAGCTCCGATTGGAGCCGGATCTGTGTCTTCTTTTCGATTTGTTTCTCTTTGGCCTGTTCCGTTGTGAGCCCTGAGAAGAGTCCGAATCTGGTGGGGGCGAAGTATGTGGCTTTAGGTGAGTGCTCTCATCTGTCCAGGCAAAGACCGCCTCCGGTGAATCAAAGAAATAGGATTTGGAGTTATAGGTAACACGCATTCGAGCCGGGTACAGAAGCATATATTGCATATTAAGGTCTCTTAATCTGCGCTTCGCCACCATGAAGGACTGATGTTCCTGTTGCACCAGCCGGGTATAATCCGGGAAGATCATAATAGGGCGTGAGTCAAACAGGAGTTTGTCCTTGTGTGTTCTGGCAAACTGCAAAATGGCGTATCGGTTGGCATAAATCTTGGCCATCACCGGCCTTGGGTTTTCTCCTGGGGGGGCTTCTTAGTTAATGCCCGGTTCGCCCTTTCTACAACAAAGCAAGTGGATAATGTATCCTCGGGCAGGAGACCTTTCAGCCATTGGGTAATGAAATGATCAAGGAGGAGCCCTCGCAGCCCTCCGGGAAGCCAACAAAACGCAAATTGTTACATCTAGAGTGGCCCTCTCCATCTTCCACTCGAGACCCAGCTCCTTCGCCACCACCGTGAGTTTGTTCAATTTCTTCTGCAGGGTCGTTACGTGGTCCTTGATGGTCGAGACGTGGGTTTCTGCTTCCGTGATGCGGTCCACGGCCTTCCGGAGATCCTGTTGCAAAAAGGAGACCTCGTATCACAGCGCCAATCTTGGCATCGAGTGCGTCTCTTGCCTCAGTGATCGCCGCCTGGAGCGCCGCATTATCTGGTATTGTGCCGGCTGTTCCCCCCCCGGTGGCACCACCGGGGGTCGTAGTGTAGTGGTCGAAGGTGCTCTGCTTAGTACCCGCTCCTCCCTGTTTATCTTTGCCCATGTTGGTCGGCGGGATGGCGGCAGGCCTTGTGGCCATGAGGATCCCACGTCCAGGAGGCTCCCCGACCTATCTGCTCAAGGCTGCGGGGTGCCGCCACGAGCGTCCCCCAGTTCCGTCAAAGGGACAGCGCCACAGGCCGGGCCTAACGGAGTCCGGCTCGCTCCGGGCCACAAGCCGCACTGGGCCTAGCCCAGCCGCCTCGGCAGCCTAAGGCGGCCAGCCAAGTAGGCCCCCTAATGGGACCAGACTCACCAGACCTCCAGCCCACAGCTCACCCCTCCAGGGTCTTCTCGCCTCAGGCAGAATGTCGCAGCCAGAATGCCGCAGATGTATCACTCCCCCACTCGGCGGTGTGAGGCCGCCCGCCCGCGGAACTCTCTGTGTCTGGTCGAGGGGGATGATCCCGTCTCCTGTCGCTGCAAAGCCCCTCTGTGTCTCCGCTGTGGAACTCCACCTGGGATCAATTTGGAATCCGACCAGGTCATGGGACAGAAACAGCCCTGGCAACTGTAATGGATAACCTTCGTCTGCGAGCCGACAATGGGAACGTCTCGATACTAGTACTGTTAGATATGTCGGCCGCCTTCGATACCGTAAGCCATGCAGTGCTGCTGGGAAGATTGGAAAGGATAGGGGTGAAAGGCCGAGCACTGAAGTGGCTACAATCATATCTTACAGAGAGACAGCAGATGGTTTCGATGTTGCCATATGCCTCTCCCAAATCCCAGGTCTGCCATGGGGTGCCACAAGGTTCGGCAATTAGCCCCATCCTCTTCAATATATATCTGCGCCCACTGATCGCCCTAATAAAATCATTTGGGATCGACCTGGTTAACTACGCTGGCGACACTCAACTAGTCTTCTCCATAGAAGGGAAAGACGCAGTGACTATGGACATCTTCCAAGAATGCATGTGCCAAACTTCTAGCTGGCTTAAGGAAAACTCCCTGCAATTTAATAAGGAAAAAACAGAAGTGGTGTACTGTGGTGGGGCCAAACTGACACATCAGATACCGATGGAAATTAAATTCTCCCCTGGAGACAAATCCTTGTCCCCAGTTAAAACGGTCCGAAATTTAGGTGTCCTAATCGATGACAACCTCCAGATGGCATCACAGGCCAATAAAACAACCAGTGTCTGCTTTGCCTTACTAAAGGCACTGCGGAAGATCCTCCCCTTATTGCCAGAGGAAACCAGACCCTTGGTAGTAAGAAGTACCATTCTGTGCAGACTGGACTACTGCAACTCCCTATACTTAGGAGCCCCGCAATATATCTTGCAGGGATTGCAGAGAGTCCAGTCTATGGCAGCCAAGCTGGCGTTAGGAAGGCAACGTAGGGCTTCTACTACGCTGGCTCTAAGAGAACTACACTGGTTACCAGTTAAGGACAGAGTGAGTTTTAAATCTCTATGCATAGTGTATAGAGCGGCACATGGTTCGGGTCCCCTTCCTATGCAGGATAGATTCACTTGGTACAAACCGACCAGATCCCTTCGATCCTCTGGCGCCAATCTGGTCAACACCACCAGATTAAAAAAATCCAGGATGGGAGGAAGGGCTTTTAGCAATACGGCCTCTCGCCTATGGAACGAACTATCACAAGAGATCAGACAAGCTGACACTTTGCTATGTTTCAGAAAGAATCTGAAAACATGGCTTTTCCCCAGGAATAGCAATATTACTCCTTAAGCGTGTGAAGCACTGTAGACTGATGAATTCCTCTGCTATGTGACAGCGCCTGGATACCCGTAGGGTGACAGTTTGCGCTATATAAATACGCAATACAATACAATACAATACAATACCTGGGTCTGTGGACTGGGAATTGCGGCCTGAGGCATAAGTCTAGGTGACGCCCCTCACTCACCACAGGGCCAGTCTCGATCCCACTGGATCAGCAGCCGAATGTCCTGCTGCCCTGTTCAATATGAGGCGGGGCCACGGGTCCTGGGGTGAGTGGATCTCCATGGGCGTAGAAAGGTCTCGGCTAGGCCGCAAGGGGCCGGGCACGGCGCCGCTGCGTGTTCTTCCCAGCTGCAGCCCCGAGGCATCTGCTGCTTCGAATTAGTACACGCATCTAAGGCGCGGTACGGGGAGGCTCAGGCCAGGCGAGGAAGTACGCACGGCCAAGGATTCCCCAGGGCAGCTGCATCTGCAACTGGGCGAGCCTGCTCCAATTACGGGCCCGCCATCGTCGCAGGATCAATGTCTGCTTATCGGGGTTCACCCATGCAGCGCCTGTTTGCCACGGCCCCCACTTCACCTCTAGTGGCTCGATCCGCCCCCTCCTTTCTTGCAGGCCGCTCGCCGGATCAAGGGTGCAGGCACCGGGCGGGCATCGGCTTCCAGCAGGCCCGGGCTCGCACCGCACTCTGATCGGTCACGGCTCACGATGCACCGGCAGGGCATCGGTGGTTCTCGCCTCCGCACCAGCGATTGTTGCTCTGGCCGTCAGTACAACCAGTGTGCTCCGCTTGGTAAGGATTTCGTCTGATTTTTATAGTTTATTTGGCGTGGATGTGCGGAGCCCTGTTAGGTTGCGTCCGCCATGTTGGCTATCCAAGCCACGCTCCCATTAAGAAATCTTTTTAGTTTTTTTAAAACCCATGCCTGTCAGCCTGCACAACTATTGGCCTAGCACTCATGATTGATAGTAGTGAGAATCATCCAAAATAAAACTTATTTTCCATAGATGATATTCTTTCTGTATTTATCAGTAAAAATCAGTAAAAACGGGAAAACTGGGAGCCTTAATTAGAAAATAATTAAACTTGTTTCTATAGCTTTTACTACAGACTTAAAGTTATATTCATAGGCCCATTTTGAGCTTTTGTCTTTTGTTGGGAATTACAATCAATTATTCCTATTATTCCATATAGGTTACAAAATAGAAAAATGTTCTCTTCTTAGTGGGAGCATTACCCCAGTTGTTTTTAGGAGAAAGTTGTCTGTCGATCCCTGACATTTAATTTTGGAAGCAAAAGACACACAATTGATGGACGGAATGCAGAACAAATCAAAACATTCACCCCCAGTCAAGAGATCTGGGTTTAATCCATCATTCTTTTGCTCACCATGCCACCCCAGTTTAGACCTGGCCATATGCAAATCAGTCTTGACCCTGTGCCTCATGGGAACAGTCCAGCCCAAACTGCCAAGCCAGGTCCTCCCTGGACCGGAAACAAGCATCCTAGGACCGGTTTCGGGGTTTCACCCCTCTTCAGCCAGGATAGCTTGATTCCAGTGGCACAGTGAGCCCAGGACCCACGTCTGGGCATACCTGGCGCACTTAGGGCGAGAAAGCAAAAGACACACAATTGATGGACGGAATGCAGAACAAATCAAAACATTCACCCCCAGTCAAGAGATCTGGGTTTAATCCATCATTCTTTTGCTCACCATGCCACCCCAGTTTAGACCTGGCCATATGCAAATCAGTCTTGACCCTGTGCCTCATGGGAACAGTCCAGCCCGAACTGCCAAGCCAGGTCCTCCCTGGACCGGAAACAAGCATCCTAGGACCGGTTTCGGGGTTTCACCCCTCTTCAGCCAGGATAGCTTGATTCCAGTGGCACAGTGAGCCCAGGACCCACGTCTGGGCATACCTGGCGCACTTAGGGCGAGAAAGCAAAAGACACACAATTGATGGATGGAATGCAGAACAAATCAAAACATTCACCCCCAGTCAAGAGATCTGGGTTTAATCCATCATTCTTTTGCTCACCATGCCATCCCAGTTTAGACCTGGCCATATGCAAATCAGTCTTGACCCTGTGCCTCATGGGAACAGTCCAGCCCGAACTGCCAAGCCAGGTCCTCCCTGGACCGGAAACAAGCATCCTAGGACCGGTTTCGGGGTTTCACCCTCTTCAGCCAGGATAGCTTGATTCCAGTGGCACAGTGAGCCCAGGACCCACGTCTGGGCATACCTGGCGCACTTAGGGCGAGAAAGCAAAAGACACACAATTGATGGACGGAATGCAGAACAAATCAAAACATTCACCCCCAGTCAAGAGATCTGGGTTTAATCCATCATTCTTTTGCTCACCATGCCACCCCAGTTTAGACCTGGCCATATGCAAATCAGTCTTGACCCTGTGCCTCATGGGAACAGTCCAGCCCGAACTGCCAAGCCAGGTCCTCCCTGGACCGGAAACAAGCATCCTAGGACCGGTTTCGGGGTTTCACCCTCTTCAGCCAGGATAGCTTGATTCCAGTGGCACAGTGAGCCCAGGACCCACGTCTGGGCATACCTGGCGCACTTAGGGCGAGAAAGCAAAAGACACACAATTGATGGACGGAATGCAGAACAAATCAAAACATTCACCCCCAGTCAAGAGATCTGGGTTTAATCCATCATTCTTTTGCTCACCATGCCACCCCAGTTTTGACCTGGCCATATGCAAATCAGTCTTGACCCTGTGCCTCATGGGAACAGTCCAGCCCGAACTGCCAAGCCAGGTCCTCCCTGGATCGGAAACAAGCATCCTAGGACCGGTTTCGGGGTTTCACCCTCTTCAGCCAGGATAGCTTGATTCCAGTGGCACAGTGAGCCCAGGACCCACGTCTGGGCATACCTGGCGCACTTAGGGCGAGAAAGCAAAAGACACACAATTGATGGACGGAATGCAGAACAAATCAAAACATTCACCCCCAGTCAAGAGATCTGGGTTTAATCCATCATTCTTTTGCTCACCATGCCACCCCAGTTTAGACCTGGCCATATGCAAATCAGTCTTGACCCTGTGCCTCATGGGAACAGTCCAGCCCGAACTGCCAAGCCAGGTCCTCCCTGGACCGGAAACAAGCATCCTAGGACCGGTTTCGGGGTTTCATCCCTCTTCAGCCAGGATAGCTTGATTCCAGTGGCACAGTGAGCCCAGGACCCACGTCTGGGCATACCTGGCGCACTTAGGGCGAGAAAGCAAAAGACACACAATTGATGGACGGAATGCAGAACAAATCAAAACATTCACCCCCAGTCAAGAGATCTGGGTTTAATCCATCATTCTTTTGCTCACCATGCCACCCCAGTTTAGACCTGGCCATATGCAAATCAGTCTTGACCCTGTGCCTCATGGGAACAGTCCAGCCCGAACTGCCAAGCCAGTTCCTCCCTGGACTGGAAACAAGCATCCTAGGACCGGTTTCGGGATTTCACCCCTCTTCAGCCAGGATAGCTTGATTCCAGTGGCACAGTGAGCCCAGGACCCACGTCTGGGCATACCTGGCGCACTTAGGGCGAGAAAGCAAAAGACACACAATTGATGGACGGAATGCAGAACAAATCAAAACATTCAACCCCAGTCAAGAGATCTGGGTTTAATCCATCATTCTTTTGCTCACCATGCCACCCCAGTTTAGACCTGGCCATATGCAAATCAGTCTTGACCCTGTGCCTCATGGGAACAGTCCAGCCCGAACTGCCAAGCCAGGTCCTCCCTGGACCGGAAACAAGCATCCTAGGACCGGTTTCGGGGTTTCACCCCTCTTCAGCCAGGATAGCTTGATTCCAGTGGCACAGTGAGCCCAGGACCCACGTCTGGGCATACCTGGCGCACTTAGGGCGAGAAAGCAAAAGACACACAATTGATGGACGGAATGCAGAACAAATCAAAACATTCACCCCCAGTCAAGAGATCTGGGTTTAATCCATCATTCTTTTGCTCACCATGCCACCCCAGTTTAGACCTGGCCATATGCACATCAGTCTTGACCTTGTGCCTCATGGGAACAGTCCAGCCCGAACTGCCAAGCCAGGTCCTCCCTGGACCGGAAACAAGCATCCTAGGACCGGTTTCGGGGTTTCACCCCTCTTCAGCCAGGATAGCTTGATTCCAGTGGCACAGTGAGCCCAGGACCCACGTCTGGGCATACCTGGCGCACTTAGGGCGAGAAAGCCAAAGACACACAATTGATGGACGGAATGCAGAACAAATCAAAACATTCACCCCCAGTCAAGAGATCTGGGTTTAATCCATCATTCTTTTGCTCACCATGCCACCCCAGTTTAGAACTGGCCATATGCAAATCAGTCTTGACCCTGTGCCTCATGGGAACAGTCCAGCCCGAACTGCCAAGCCAGGTCCTCCCTGGACCGGAAACAAACATCCTAGGACCGGTTTTGGGGTTTCACCCTCTTCAGCCAGGATAGCTTGATTCCAGTGGCACAGTGAGCCCAGGACCCACGTCTGGGCATACCTGGCGGACTTAGGGCGAGAAAGCAAAAGACACACAATTGATGGACGGAATGCAGAACAAATCAAAACATTCACCCCCAGTCAAGAGATCTGGGTTTAATCCATCATTCTTTTGCTCACCATGCCACCCCAGTTTAGACCTGGCCATATGCAAATCAGTCTTGACCCTGTGCCTCATGGGAACAGTCCAGCCCGAACTGCCAAGCCAGGTCCTCACTGGACCGGAAACAAGCATCCTAGGACCGGTTTCGGGGTTTCACCCTCTTCAGCCAGGATAGCTTGATTCCAGTGGCACAGTGAGCCCAGGACCCACGTCTGGGCATACCTGGCGCACTTAGGGCGAGAAAGCCAAAGACACACAATTGATGGACGGAATGCAGAACAAATCAAAACATTCACCCCCAGTCAAGAGATCTGGGTTTAATCCATCATTCTTTTGCTCACCATGCCACCCCAGTTTAGACCTGGCCATATGCAAATCAGTCTTGACCCTGTGCCTCATGGGAACAGTCCAGCCCGAACTGCCAAGCCAGGTCCTCCCTGGACCGGAAACAAACATCCTAGGACCGGTTTTGGGGTTTCACCCTCTTCAGCCAGGATAGCTTGATTCCAGTGGCACAGTGAGCCCAGGACCCACGTCTGGGCATACCTGGCGGACTTAGGGCGAGAAAGCAAAAGACACACAATTGATGGACGGAATGCAGAACAAATCAAAACATTCACCCCCAGTCAAAAGATCTGGGTTTAATCCATCATTCTTTTGCTCACCATGCCACCCCAGTTTAGACCTGGCCATATGCAAATCAGTCTTGACCCTGTGCCTCATGGGAACAGTCCAGCCCGAACTGCCAAGCCAGGTCCTCCCTGGACCGGAAACAAGCATCCTAGGACCGGTTTCGGGGTTTCACCCTCTTCAGCCAGAATAGCTTGATTCCAGTGGCACAG
This sequence comes from Calotriton arnoldi, assembly GCA_963921515.1. Taxonomy (NCBI): domain Eukaryota; kingdom Metazoa; phylum Chordata; class Amphibia; order Caudata; family Salamandridae; genus Calotriton; species Calotriton arnoldi. The sequence continues at coordinate 26,777 of CAWUFW010011931.1, forward strand.
TGAGCCCAGGACCCACGTCTGGGCATACCTGGCGCACTTAGGGCGAGAAAGCAAAAGACACACAATTGATGGACGGAAAGCAGAACAAATCAAAACATTCACCCCCAGTCAAGAGATCTGGGTTTAATCCATCATTCTTTTGCTCACCATGCCACCCCAGTTTAGACCTGGCCATATGCAAATCAGTCTTGACCCTGTGCCTCATGGGAACAGTCCAGCCCGAACTGCCAAGCCAGGTCCTCCCTGGACCGGAAACAAGCATCCTAGGACCGGTTTCGGGGTTTCACCCCTCTTCAGCCAGGATAGCTTGATTCCAGTGGCACAGTGAGCCCAGGACCCACGTCTGGGCATACCTGGCGCACTTAGGGCGAGAAAGCAAAGACACACAATTGATGGATGGAATGCAGAACAAATCAAAACATTCACCCCCAGTCAAGAGATCTGGGTTTAATCCATCATTCTTTTGCTCACCATGCCACCCCAGTTTAGACCTGGCCATATGCAAATCAGTCTTGACCCTGTGCCTCATGGGAACAGTCCAGCCCGAACTGCCAAGCCAGGTCCTCCCTGGACCGGAAACAAGCATCCTAGGACCGGTTTCGGGGTTTCACCCTCTTCAGCCAGGATAGCTTGATTCCAGTGGCACAGTGAGCCCAGGACCCACGTCTGGGCATACCTGGCGCACTTAGGGCGAGAAAGCAAAAGACACACAATTGATGGACGGAATGCAGAACAAATCAAAACATTCACCCCCAGTCAAGAGATCTGGGTTTAATCCATCATTCTTTTGCTCACCATGCCACCCCAGTTTAGACCTGGCCATATGCAAATCAGTCTTGACCCTGTGCCTCATGGGAACAGTCCAGCCCGAACTGCCAAGCCAGGTCCTCCCTGGACCGGAAACAAGCATCCTAGGACTGGTTTCGGGGTTTCACCCCTCTTCAGCCAGGATAGCTTGATTCCAGTGGCATAGTGAGCCCAGGACCCACGTCTGGGCATACCTGGCGCACTTAGGGCGAGAAAGCAAAAGACACACAATTGATGGACGGAATGCAGAACAAATCAAAACATTCACCCCCAGTCAAGAGATCTGGGTTTAATCCATCATTCTTTTGCTCACCATGCCACCCCAGTTTTGACCTGGCCATATGCAAATCAGTCTTGACCCTGTGCCTCATGGGAACAGTCCAGCCCGAACTGCCAAGCCAGGTCCTCCCTGGATCGGAAACAAGCATCCTAGGACCGGTTTCGGGGTTTCACCCCTCTTCAGCCAGGATAGCTTGATTCCAGTGGCACAGTGAGCCCAGGACCCACGTCTGGGCATACCTGGCGCACTTAGGGCGAGAAAGCAAAAGACACACAATTGATGGACGGAATGCAGAACAAATCAAAACATTCACCCCCAGTCAAGAGATCTGGGTTTAATCCATCATTCTTTTGCTCACCATGCCACCCCAGTTTAGACCTGGCCATATGCAAATCAGTCTTGACCCTGTGCCTCATGGGAACAGTCCAGCCCGAACTGCCAAGCCAGGTCCTCCCTGGACCGGAAACAAGCATCCTAGGACCGGTTTCGGGGTTTCATCCCTCTTCAGCCAGGATAGCTTGATTCCAGTGGCACAGTGAGCCCAGGACCCACGTCTGGGCATACCTGGCGCACTTAGGGCGAGAAAGCAAAAGACACACAATTGATTGACGGAATGCAGAACAAATCAAAACATTCACCCCCAGTCAAGAGATCTAGGTTTAATCCATCATTCTTTTGCTCACCATGCCACCCCAGTTTAGACCTGGCCATATGCAAATCAGTCTTGACCCTGTGCCTCATGGGAACAGTCCAGCCCGAACTGCCAAGCCAGGTCCTCACTGGACCGGAAACAAGCATCCTAGGACCGGTTTCGGGATTTCACCCCTCTTCAGCCAGGATAGCTTGATTCCAGTGGCACAGTGAGCCCAGGACCCACGTCTGGGCATACCTGGCGCACTTAGGGCGAGAAAGCAAAAGACACACAATTGATGGACGGAATGCAGAACAAATCAAAACATTCACCCCCAGTCAAGAGATCTGGGTTTAATCCATCATTCTTTTGCTCACCATGCCACCCCAGTTTAGACCTGGCCATATGCAAATCAGTCTTGACCCTGTGCCTCATGGGAACAGTCCAGCCCGAACTGCCAAGCCAGGTCCTCCCTGGACCGGAAACAAGCATCCTAGGACCGGTTTCGGGGTTTCACCCCTCTTCAGCCAGGATAGCTTGATTCCAGTGGCACAGTGAGCCCAGGACCCACGTCTGGGCATACCTGGTGCACTTAGGGCGAGAAAGCAAAAGACACACAATTGATGGACGGAATGCAGAACAAATCAAAACATTCACCCCCAGTCAAGAGATCTGGGTTTAATCCATCATTCTTTTGCTCACCATGCCACCCCAGTTTAGACCTGGCCATATGCACATCAGTCTTGACCTTGTGCCTCATGGGAACAGTCCAGCCCGAACTGCCAAGCCAGGTCCTCACTGGACCGGAAACAAGCATCCTAGGACTGGTTTCGGGGTTTCACCCCTCTTCAGCCAGGATAGCTTGATTCCAGTGGCACAGTGAGCCCAGGACCCACGTCTGGGCATACCTGGCGCACTTAGGGCGAGAAAGCCAAAGACACACAATTGATGGACGGAATGCAGAACAAATCAAAACATTCACCCCCAGTCAAGAGATCTGGGTTTAATCCATCATTCTTTTGCTCACCATGCCACCCCAGTTTAGACCTGGCCATATGCAAATCAGTCTTGACCCTGTGCCTCATGGGAACAGTCCAGCCCGAACTGCCAAGCCAGGTCCTCCCTGGACCGGAAACAAACATCCTAGGACCGGTTTTGGGGTTTCACCCCTCTTCAGCCAGGATAGCTTGATTCCAGTGGCACAGTGAGCCCAGGACCCACGTCTGGGCATACCTGGCGGACTTAGGGCGAGAAAGCAAAAGACACACAATTGATGGACGGAATGCAGAACAAATCAAAACATTCACCCCCAGTCAAGAGATCTGGGTTTAATCCATCATTCTTTTGCTCACCATGCCACCCCAGTTTAGACCTGGCCATATGCAAATCAGTCTTGACCCTGTGCCTCATGGGAACAGTCCAGCCCGAACTGCCAAGCCAGGTCCTCCCTGGACCGGAAACAAGCATCCTAGGACCGGTTTCGGGGTTTCACCCCTCTTCAGCCAGGATAGCTTGATTCCAGTGGCACAGTGAGCCCAGGACCCACGTCTGGGCATACCTGGCGCACTTAGGGCGAGAAAGCAAAAGACACACAATTGATGGACGGAATGCAGAACAAATCAAAACATTCACCCCCAGTCAAGAGATCTGGGTTTAATCCATCATTCTTTTGCTCACCATGCCACCCCAGTTTAGACCTGGCCATATGCAAATCAGTCTTGACCCTGTGCCTCATGGGAACAGTCCAGCCCGAACTGCCAAGCCAGATCCTCCCTGGACCGGAAACAAGCATCCTAGGACCGGTTTCGGGTTTCACCCTCTTCAGCCAGGATAGCTTGATTCCAGTGGCACAGTGAGCCCAGGACCCACGTCTGGGCATACCTGGCGCACTTAGGGCAAGAAAGCAAAAGACACACAATTGATGGACGGAATGCAGAACAAATCAAAACATTCACCCCCAGTCAAGAGATCTGGGTTTAATCCATCATTCTTTTGCTCACCATGCCACCCCAGTTTAGACCTGGCCATATGCAAATCAGTCTTGACCCTGTGCCTCATGGGAACAGTCCAGCCCGAACTGCCAAGCCAGGTCCTTCCTGGACCGGAAACAAGCATCCTAGGACCGGTTTCGGGTTTCACCCCTCTTCAGCCAGGATAGCTTGATTCCAGTGGCACAGTGAGCCCAGGACCCACGTCTGGGCATACCTGGCGCACTTAGGCGAGAAAGCCAAAGACACACAATTGATGGACGGAATGCAGAACAAATCAAAACATTCACCCCCAGTCAAGAGATCTGGGTTTAATCCATCATTCTTTTGCTCACCATGCCACCCCAGGTTAGACCTGGCCATATGCAAATCAGTCTTGAGCCTGTGCCTCATGGGAACAGTCCAGCCCGAACTGCCAAGCCAGGTCCTCCCTGGACCGGAAACAAGCATCCTAGGACCGGTTTCGGGGTTTCACCCTCTTCAGCCATGATAGCTTGATTCCAGTGGCACAGTGAGCCCAGGACCCACGTCTGGGCATACCTGGCGCACTTAGGGTGAGAAAGCAAAAGACACACAATTGATGGACGGAATGCAGAACAAATCAAAACATTCACCCCCAGTCAAGAGATCTGGGTTTAATCCATCATTCTTTTGCTCACCATGCCACCCCAGTTTAGACCTGGCCATATGCAAATCAGTCTTGACCCTGTGCCTCATGGGAACAGTCCAGCCCGAACTGCCAAGCCAGGTCCTCCCTGGACCGGAAACAAGCATCCTAGGACCGGTTTTGGGGTTTCACCCCTCTTCAGCCAGGATAGCTTGATTCCAGTGGCACAGTGAGCCCAGGACCCACGTCTGGGCATACCTGGCGCACTTAGGGCGAGAAAGCCAAAGACACACAATTGATGGACGGAATGCAGAACAAATCAAAACATTCACCCCCAGTCAAGAGATCTGGGTTTAATCCATCATTCTTTTGCTCACCATGCCACCCCAGTTTAGACCTGGCCATATGCAAATCAGTCTTGACCCTGTGCCTCATGGGAACAGTCCAGCCCGAACTGCCAAGCCAGGTCCTCCCTGGACCGGAAACAAACATCCTAGGACCGGTTTTGGGGTTTCACCCCTCTTCAGCCAGGATAGCTTGATTCCAGTGGCACAGTGAGCCCAGGACCCACGTCTGGGCATACCTGGCGGACTTAGGGCGAGAAAGCAAAAGACACACAATTGATGGACGGAATGCAGAACAAATCAAAACATTCACCCCCAGTCAAGAGATCTGGGTTTAATCCATCATTCTTTTGCTCACCATGCCACCCCAGTTTAGACCTGGCCATATGCAAATCAGTCTTGACCCTGTGCCTCATGGGAACAGTCCAGCCCGAACTGCCAAGCCAGGTCCTCCCTGGACCGGAAACAAGCATCCTAGGACCGGTTTCGGGTTTCACCCTCTTCAGCCAGGATAGCTTGATTCCAGTGGCACAGTGAGCCCAGGACCCACGTCTGGGCATACCTGGCGCACTTAGGGCGAGAAAGCAAAAGACACACAATTGATGGACGGAATGCAGAACAAATCAAAACATTCACCCCCAGTCAAGAGATCTGGGTTTAATCCATCATTCTTTTGCTCACCATGCCACCCCAGTTTAGACCTGGCCATATGCAAATCAGTCTTGACCCTGTGCCTCATGGGAACAGTCCAGCCCGAACTGCCAAGCCAGATCCTCCCTGGACCGGAAACAAGCATCCTAGGACCGGTTTCGGGGTTTCACCCCTCTTCAGCCAGGATAGCTTGATTCCAGTGGCACAGTGAGCCCAGGACCCACGTCTGGGCATACCTGGCGCACTTAGGGCAAGAAAGCAAAAGACACACAATTGATGGACGGAATGCAGAACAAATCAAAACATTCACCCCCAGTCAAGAGATCTGGGTTTAATCCATCATTCTTTTGCTCACCATGCCACCCCAGTTTAGACCTGGCCATATGCAAATCAGTCTTGACCCTGTGCCTCATGGGAACAGTCCAGCCCGAACTGCCAAGCCAGGTCCTTCCTGGACCGGAAACAAGCATCCTAGGACCGGTTTCGGGTTTCACCCCTCTTCAGCCAGGATAGCTTGATTCCAGTGGCACAGTGAGCCCAGGACCCACGTCTGGGCATACCTGGCGCACTTAGGGCGAGAAAGCCAAAGACACACAATTGATGGACGGAATGCAGAACAAATCAAAACATTCACCCCCAGTCAAGAGATCTGGGTTTAATCCATCATTCTTTTGCTCACCATGCCACCCCAGGTTAGACCTGGCCATATGCAAATCAGTCTTGAGCCTGTGCCTCATGGGAACAGTCCAGCCCGAACTGCCAAGCCAGGTCCTCCCTGGACCGGAAACAAGCATCCTAGGACCGGCTTCGGGGTTTCACCCCTCTTCAGCCATGATAGCTTGATTCCAGTGGCACAGTGAGCCCAGGACCCACGTCTGGGCATACCTGGCGCACTTAGGGCGAGAAAGCCAAAGACACACAATTGATGGACGGAATGCAGAACAAATCAAAACATTCACCCCCAGTCAAGAGATCTGGGTTTAATCCATCATTCTTTTGCTCACCATGCCACCCCAGGTTAGACCTGGCCATATGCAAATCAGTCTTGAGCCTGTGCCTCATGGGAACAGTCCAGCCCGAACTGCCAAGCCAGGTCCTCCCTGGACCGGAAACAAGCATCCTAGGACCGGTTTCGGGGTTTCACCCCTCTTCAGCCATGATAGCTTGATTCCAGTGGCACAGTGAGCCCAGGACCCACGTCTGGGCATACCTGGCGCACTTAGGGTGAGAAAGCAAAAGACACACAATTGATGGACGGAATGCAGAACAAATCAAAACATTCACCCCCAGTCAAGAGATCTGGGTTTAATCCATCATTCTTTTGCTCACCATGCCACCCCAGTTTAGACCTGGCCATATGCAAATCAGTCTTGACCCTGTGCCTCATGGGAACAGTCCAGCCCGAACTGCCAAGCCAGGTCCTCCCTGGACCGGAAACAAGCATCCTAGGACCGGTTTTGGGGTTTCACCCCTCTTCAGCCAGGATAGCTTGATTCCAGTGGCACAGTGAGCCCAGGACCCACGTCTGGGCATACCTGGCGCACTTAGGGCGAGAAAGCCAAAGACACACAATTGATGGACGGAATGCAGAACAAATCAAAACATTCACCCCCAGTCAAGAGATCTGGGTTTAATCCATCATTCTTTTGCTCACCATGCCACCCCAGTTTAGACCTGGCCATATGCAAATCAGTCTTGACCCTGTGCCTCATGGGAACAGTCCAGCCCGAACTGCCAAGCCAGGTCCTCCCTGGACCGGAAACAAACATCCTAGGACCGGTTTTGGGGTTTCACCCCTCTTCAGCCAGGATAGCTTGATTCCAGTGGCACAGTGAGCCCAGGACCCACGTCTGGGCATACCTGGCGGACTTAGGGCGAGAAAGCAAAAGACACACAATTGATGGACGGAATGCAGAACAAATCAAAACATTCACCCCCAGTCAAGAGATCTGGGTTTAATCCATCATTCTTTTGCTCACCATGCCACCCCAGTTTAGACCTGGCCATATGCAAATCAGTCTTGACCCTGTGCCTCATGGGAACAGTCCAGCCCGAACTGCCAAGCCAGGTCCTCCCTGGACCGGAAACAAGCATCCTAGGACCGGTTTCGGGTTTCACCCTCTTCAGCCAGGATAGCTTGATTCCAGTGGCACAGTGAGCCCAGGACCCACGTCTGGGCATACCTGGCGCACTTAGGGCGAGAAAGCAAAAGACACACAATTGATGGACGGAATGCAGAACAAATCAAAACATTCACCCCCAGTCAAGAGATCTGGGTTTAATCCATCATTCTTTTGCTCACCATGCCACCCCAGTTTAGACCTGGCCATATGCAAATCAGTCTTGACCCTGTGCCTCATGGGAACAGTCCAGCCCGAACTGCCAAGCCAGATCCTCCCTGGACCGGGAAACAAGCATCCTAGGACCGGTTTCGGGGTTTCACCCCTCTTCAGCCAGGATAGCTTGATTCCAGTGGCACAGTGAGCCCAGGACCCACGTCTGGGCATACCTGGCGCACTTAGGGCAAGAAAGCAAAAGACACACAATTGATGGACGGAATGCAGAACAAATCAAAACATTCACCCCCAGTCAAGAGATCTGGGTTTAATCCATCATTCTTTTGCTCACCATGCCACCCCAGTTTAGACCTGGCCATATGCAAATCAGTCTTGACCCTGTGCCTCATGGGAACAGTCCAGCCCGAACTGCCAAGCCAGGTCCTTCCTGGACCGGAAACAAGCATCCTAGGACCGGTTTCGGGGTTTCACCCTCTTCAGCCAGGATAGCTTGATTCCAGTGGCACAGTGAGCCCAGGACCCACGTCTGGGCATACCTGGCGCACTTAGGGCGAGAAAGCCAAAGACACACAATTGATGGACGGAATGCAGAACAAATCAAAACATTCACCCCCAGTCAAGAGATCTGGGTTTAATCCATCATTCTTTTGCTCACCATGCCACCCCAGGTTAGACCTGGCCATATGCAAATCAGTCTTGACCCTGTGCCTCATGGGAACAGTCCAGCCCGAACTGCCAAGCCAGGTCCTCCCTGGACCGGAAACAAGCATCCTAGGACCGGTTTCGGGGTTTCACCCTCTTCAGCCATGATAGCTTGATTCCAGTGGCACAGTGAGCCCAGGACCCACGTCTGGGCATACCTGGCGCACTTAGGGTGAGAAAGCAAAAGACACACAATTGATGGACGGAATGCAGAACAAATCAAAACATTCACCCCCAGTCAAGAGATCTGGGTTTAATCCATCATTCTTTTGCTCACCATGCCACCCCAGTTTAGACCTGGCCATATGCAAATCAGTCTTGACCCTGTGCCTCATGGGAACAGTCCAGCCCGAACTGCCAAGCCAGGTCCTCCCTGGACCGGAAACAAGCATCCTAGGACCGGTTTTGGGGTTTCACCCTCTTCAGCCAGGATAGCTTGATTCCAGTGGCACAGTGAGCCCAGGACCCACGTCTGGGCATACCTGGCGCACTTAGGGCGAGAAAGCAAAAGACACACAATTGATGGACGGAATGCAGAACAAATCAAAACATTCACCCCCAGTCAAGAGATCTGGGTTTAATCCATCATTCTTTTGCTCACCATGCCACCCCAGTTTAGACCTGGCCATATGCAAATCAGTCTTGACCCTGTGCCTCATGGGAACAGTCCAGCCCGAACTGCCAAGCCAGGTCCTCCCTGGACCGGAAACAAGCATCCTAGGACCGGTTTCGGGGTTTCACCCCTCTTCAGCCAGGATAGCTTGATTCCATGGCACAGTGAGCCCAGGACCCACGTCTGGGCATACCTGGCGCACTTAGGGCGAGAAAGCAAAAGACACACAATTGATGGACGGAATGCAGAACAAATCAAAACATTCACCCCCAGTCAAGAGATCTGGGTTTAATCCATCATTCTTTTGCTCACCATGCCACCCCAGTTTGCTTGTTTCCGGTCCAGGGAAGACATGGCTTGGCAGTTCGGGCTGGACTGTTCCCATGAGGCACAGGGTCAGACTGATTTGCATATGGCCATGTCTGAACTGGGGTGGTGGAGTGAGCTAAAGAATGATGATGGATTAAACCCAGATCAGTTGACTGGGGGTGAGTGTTTGATTTGCTCAAGCGCTCCGTCCATCATCCCTTTTGGTATCGCATTTAATTTTGGAAGGCAATCTCCTATAAAGAGGATACATTCAAAACGCATCTTTGCCTTTTGGTCAAATATTTTTTTACTTTATTTGGGAATGTCAAAAGTTTGTCTACATTTACTTGTGCCACCAAAGAAATTTTACCTGGTGGTGTGAGTGTTAAACTTTACCCCATGGTTTACTTTCTCGTAATGATAATCACTGCACATTGTAGAGGGCTGGAACCTTTTAACTCCAGCAGCTAAGCATCACCTACCTTGAACTATTAGCAAGAAGTTAAACAATTGCACCTTTTTGAATGATGAAGAAGAGAGAAGGCAGCCTGGTGCTAGAGTGTGTGTACAATATTAATTTACTCCATACACATTCTGAGTAATAATTTGGCCTGGGCAGAGTTCGCTGAGTTTTACTCAGCGGAACTCTGAGAAGTGCTGTAAAAACTCTGCCACGCTCCGCGGAATTCCATCAGCGGCAGAGTCTGTTAAGTCATGCTGCTCGCACTGATTTTTAGCGCTGTGATTTTGTCCTGTGTTGTAAAATCAGCGTGAACAGTACTATGCTTCGCACCAGAGGGTGCTGCTCCTCTCTGCCACTCAAGTAGACTTTCTACTTAAGTGGCAGTTTCTTGAACGCAAGAGGCAGATTTCTCAATCAAGCGATCGTGACCGCAACCACCCCATTGAGAAATCTCACCTGGAGGAGGTCTAGCGCGTGATTTTAACGATGGCGAGCTGCTCGAGAGAAAAAACTCTGCGTCACTTCGTGGAGTTTTTAGGAACTCCGGGGTCTGCACAGAGTGGGAAAAACTCTGCGAACTCTGCTGGAGGAGCAGAATTTTTCACCCACCCCTAGTGATAATGTCTGTGCTCCTAAATAGAAGCAATGTGTAACTTGATCACTTGCTCATATAAGATAAGAGTTTTAGGAATATTTCAGAGCCAACCTTATTCAAAATGGGTCCATTTTCAGCGCTTTCTCTTTATAGATGGTGGAAGGTGACTGACTGAACTGATTCACAGAGCCATCTGCACATGTAAGTCTGTCTTAAATGGTTGGATTTATAAGTAGAAGGTATTCACGATAGGGGACGGTGTACGGAAAGGTAAAGGGGAAGAGATGGATGAGTACTTTTGGTGAAATGTTAAAATATTTTGATTTGGGGTGACACCTTGTACAAGGGATTCTTGTTAAAAGTTTGTGACATCAAACTATCATTTTTGTGTACTCAAGAATTTGTGGATATTCTCAGACTACCCTAGCCCTTTCCACACTGAGATTAGTTGGAGATGTCATCTTGCCATGTTCAAGAATAAATCACTTTCAGTGGTGGGAAGGCAGAGAATTGGGGAAGGGATTGGGGATATTTCTTATGTAAGATGGAGAAGTATTTTTGAATGGTTTTTGGGGTTGGTGTAAAAGTTCTTTATTTACGAACTGTTCTTTGTGTCTAAGAATAGCTATTATGTCCCTGATTTCTTTGCACTTCTCAATAAAAACATAGGATATGTATACGTATATGAGCAACTGGTGCCAAACAGAAGTACAAATATGTGCATAAAAGCATTTAATTTCTACATCAGATATCTTCATTAGAAGCCAGTCACTGTACTGAAAGAATACTACTAAAGACACTGGATTTAATCTTACACATCTGCAAAAATTAATTTGGTAAGATAAACCAAATACTGGAAGTGGTGGAAAGCCTGTCTAGACCTTCAAGGGCCAGGAGCAGGATATAATCTTCACTCCAGAGATACAGCACCTCGGCCACAGGAATCAGTAGCCCAGAAGTTGATCAAAACCTTTCACAATTCCCCCTTTGGGTCCCTGTCACACATTGTAATAGGTGATCAGGCAATAGTGCTGCAACATTCACTGCAATCACAAGGTCTCTGTTTTGGGTATATTAAATGTTTATCAAAATCATTCCAAATATGTTTCCTGTCTTGACCCTAAGATAGAAGAGCTGACAGTAAGCTAACAGCTAACATCTTGCAGCACTTAATACTGGTAGCTTGAAGTTTAAACCTAAAAGGAGGTTGAAGGGAAAGAGAAATCCGTCAATAGGATTACTGCTGCAACAAGTAATAGGCATTCACGTTTGAATGTTCCATTCACACTTATGGTTGATGTTTGCACCTATGCAGTTCAAAACAGTGATCATAAAATACACATGCATATTTCAGAGCTCTTTGCATTCAAGGAGCCATGGCATACGCGTTAATAATAACGGTTCTCAAGCTCATATGAGGATTTTGGATATGTTGCAGTCCAGAGGGTGCCTGCACTTTCCAGAATGGCAGACATTGACTTGCAAACACACATACACCAGTGTTTGATTTTCAAATTTTGATGGTGATTCTCAAAGGTGCGTGCACATTTGAGTGTTATAGATTAGAATTCTACTGAGATTCTACTTATTCTATTGGAAAGTTCAATTCAATTTCAATCTTTATTCGATCAAGTTAAAATGATCATAAAAGCACAGATAAATACATAATCATAACATTTTAAAAACAGCAAACAATTCATCATTGATTCTAGAATAAAGACTTTAATACAATAAAATCGTTTCATGTACTAAAACTATACAGTTGTATTATCGTGTGACAAGCTCACTGTTCTTAGCGCCGCCCCCTTCCTCTTTCTCATACAGGTCCATAAGAATGTCGCTACCGAATAGCAAACCAGGGGATCAGATAATGATTTTAAAAAATATAGTGTCACCCGGCACTGGTTAAAATTCCCTTGCTTTAAAATTGGTTTAAGGTAATCATTCCTTTCTTTCTCATAGAGCCTGCAGAATAGGACTAAGTGCAATTCAGTTTGAGGTGAGAGATTATCACATGGACACACACTTAAATCCGAGTGGTTATATGTTTTTTCCGGATAACCTAACATCAGAGGGATCATGTTCGTGCGGAACCTCAGTAATATGAATCTGTGTTGCGGCCTGGTGACATTCACTAGATAAGAGTACCCCCCCTCTATTAGTGGAGGGTTTTGGCGGTATATACAGACCGCGTGTTTCTCTTTATAGTATTCCTTTCGCTTATACTCAGACATCAGTAAGAACATGTTGGTGACCTTTTGTTTAGAGACCTTTTTACAAGCCAGTGGGTCCTTAAAAAGTTCAGGCAGACCAAACTCCTTTAGTACTGACTCCACATAGCTAAGCCACCTAGACATCTTCCACTTGTCCATGCTTAAGCAACTCTTTATTATTGTTTGTTTGAGTGTCACTGTGTCTCTCCGCCAGATAGAATGCCAAAGAAGAATTGGGGCTAGCTGTATTGAGTCTGAAATGTAGGGCAAGCCCAATTCCAAGTGTAGGATGTAATTTGAGAAGGAAAGAGGGAGACCCACTATAGATTTAAAAAAATTATTCTCAGTGGTTTGCAGTGATGTTGGCGCTACCACTCCCCACACCCCAGCCCCATAAGTCGCTGCTGCCTTTACTTTAGCCTGGTAGATATTTTTTATTGGTAGTAAGGGTTTTGCGCCCAGTTTTCGAGAAAAGGATTTAACAGCAGTGATGCCCCTCTCCATTGCCATTTTCCTTCCTTCCACCAACTTTGACCATGATAGGTCTTTATCAAAAAGAACCCCCAAATAGGGGAAGGAGTCCACCACCTCTATTCTTTCAGCATCCGCGTGTAGGTACAGCATTTTATCTCTTTTTGTTGCCCCAGCTACTATTACAAAAGACTTAGTTTGATTTACCTTCAATTGTAATGAATCCATAAAAGCGACATACGCGGTTATCAGACGTTGTAAGCCAAGCCCTGTTCTGGCAATTAACACTGCGTCGTCCGCGTAAGCCAGTATTGGTAGCGGTTGGGAGTCAAAGACAGGGACATCCCGGGAGGCCACTGTAAGTGCTTTCTCGACTCCATTTGTATATATGGAGAAGAGAAATGGGGCAAGGACACAGCCCTGCCTTACTCCCCTGGCAATTATAAAAGGGCGCGTACAGTCTCCATTTTTAGTATAGCGGACTGATGCCGCAGCGTTTAGATTCAGTTGTCTAATGAAGTTTAACATGGCTTGGTCAACCCCAATCGTCTCCATTATATTCCATAGCTTAGCATGGACCACGCAGTCGAACGCAGCGCTCAGGTCCATGAATGCCATGTAAATCTTTTCGTCCTTCATTCTGGTATATTTTTCTATGGTCAGTGCTAAATTCAAGCACTGATCCACAGTACCCCTTCCGTGCTGGAATCCATACTGGGCCTGGATTAAGATGTTATTATCCTTAGCCCACCCCTCTAGCCTAGAAAGGAGGAGGCGGCCCATGAGCTTTGATGTTGTGTCCAGCAGGGAAATCGGTCTGTAATTCTTTGGGTTGGCCCTGTCTCCTTTTTTATAGATTGGGACAATGACACCCGTTGTCCATGAGGGGGGGGGGGGACCTACCAGAGCTATACTATTCAGGACTTTCGTTAAAAACGGTACCCATAAGTCTGGATTATCTTGAAAGAAATCGATTGGGACGCCGTCCGGTCCTGGGGCCTTTTCCTTACTGCATGAATCTAGCCCTACTTTGACTTCAGTAAGTGAGAAGGATAGAGGGGCATGGCACTTTTGCTCCGAAGGCACGGAGGAGATTGTGGTGTGAGAATTTAGGGCAAAAATGTTCTCAAAATGGGAAACCCATGCCTCCTCATCAACATTTGTGTCTGTTGTGGGATCGCTAGAGTTTTTAAAATATGGTGCATTTACTAGCTTCCAAAATCACGGCTGTTTCCCATACTGGCTGCCTTGTCAAGGTCCACCCATAAGTCCTCCTTGATGACTTTTTCTCTATTTTTCCGTGCCAGTTTGTATGAGGCCCGCAATATTTTTATTTGTTCCGGGATTCTGGGCCTAATTTTCAGAGCATGCATCAGAGCCTTCCTCGCGTTTGTGCACGGTGAATCAAACCAGCCCCTACCTTTTGCTTTATTTGGCGCTTTTATTCGTGTGAGGGCCGATTTTATTTTTTCTAGAATGTCACAAGAAGCAAACACAACTTCCCTGCCTCGGCTTCTGGATCTAAACACAATAGTATATTGTCTTGTGTATTTAGTATAATTTCTGGGATCATCTTAATTTGATCGGTGTGGGCCCATTTCAATTGAACTCCGTTTTTCCTTGCCACAATTGGGGTTTCAACATGCTTGTGGTTTTGTGTGTCCCATATAGGTACCTTCAGCTCTATGGATAGAATAGCATGGTCACTAAAAATCGAAAAGGAGTTTCCTACCTTGGAGGCCCTTGTACTAAGGGGAATTGTTAAAAGTATATAATCGATCGTTGACTCCACCCCGTTTCGGTGGAAAGTTCCCACTGGAATGTCTATTGCGGGTTCTGGATCGCAAATTATTTCAATGTTTAGGGAGGCTAATGACCTATTTAGGCAGTTGCCGTACTCACTGTGTGTGAAGTGATATATTGGGTTTCCCCCCATGTCCTCTAATCCACAGACTGGATGTATATTGAAATCACCCATCCATATAACATTGACATTCACGTTCTTAATGTTGCGTACAATGTTATCTATTGCTTTGTCAACCTCTCCCACGATTGAGTGCATAATTGGGCCAAATCTATTATTATAGAAGTTTATTAATAACCATATCCCTTCCTGTTGCACCTCCATCGTAAGGATGTGGAAGTTTAGATTTGATTGGTCATTCTTTTTTACTTTTACCGGTAAATAATTCCGAATTAAGGTCAGGATGCCCCCCTTGGCCCTCCCCGAGGTAGACGGTTTCGCTTGGGTCTGAAAGGAGCGGTATCCATTTATGAACACTGGCCCCGTAGCCCATGTTTCCTGGAAACATACTATTTCATGCTCTTGCCACACATTTAGTCAATTGTTATCGCTCAGTTTGGGAACGATGCCGGCCATATTCCATGAGGCTATTTTTAGAACCGTTTTTTGTGCCCCCTGATGTATTATAGGTGACTGTGGGCTCTCACCAATAACAGGGGCCGAGATGGGCTGGCTTTCACAGTTCGCTTGAGAGTTTGATTTCACTAACTGTAGTCAGTCGCAGGCTTCAAGATCGGATAAAGGTGCAAATCTATTCTCAAGCCTCAAATCTGTTAACCCGGAGTTTCCCCATGAAGGCCCCCGTATCTGTCCCTCCCTGTGCTGTAAATAGCCCCCTGTTGTCAGTGGGAAAGGAGGTCTGTAGAAAAATCCCAATGGTAACACAGTAATGTGCGAACTTCTAAAAGAACCATTACCTAAATGTTCTAGGAGGAATCTGACAACAAATTCATTTTTGAAATTTAGGACCACACAGTCTCCCCGCATTTCTTTCCTTGCAGGGCCTACCCAAGGTACTCTTCTAGCCATGATCATTTGACTTGATGGGTTCCTGCTTACACCCCCCACCTCATTCAAGTTTTGGGTTATTCAGTGCAGGGCCTTAGACATTAATTGGGCTGTCAATTCTGCTTGTCCCTCCCACAGTGGTGGTACATTACCCAGCACCAGAACCAGGGGAGCGGCCGCTGGGGGGAGATGTAAAGTCTGAGTTGCAGTCGTCAGTGGCCCAGAAACCGATCTTGCTTCCCTCTGGTAATCGCCTTGGCTGCCCCTCCCTGTCAGGATTCTATCTTGACCTGTAGGTGCTGTATTAGAATTATCCATTTGTCGGTTTATTTTGTCCCCCACTTCGTTGAAGTCATAGGAGCTGGGTTGACTTAGATGGCTATGGGCAGTTTTACTAAGTGTACCAGCTGTTGTACTAAGGGTTGCGCCGTCACGAATATCAGGGTTGTTACATAGGGGGTGTGCCAGATTCGGGGAGCAGACGTCGTCTTTGTGGCCATTGTGGTCAAATCTGTTCTGTGTGTCTCTTGATGAATTTGGGGCTCTGGGCCAATCGTTATTCCAGTCTTTACTAATAATGCCTCCAATGCACGAAAGTTATTTTTAGCCTGGGATTCTAGGCCAGTTAGTTTCTCCTCAATCTGGCTTAGTCTTAATGAAATAGGATTAAGCATGGTAGAAACCAAAGTTTCTAGTCTCTGCCACATAACCTCATTCATCAAAGGGCATGGGGTAGAGGTTAGTGTTTCCGTGCGTCTTGGGCCACATTGTGCTGGTTCTATTGTGTCATCCCCCCCGTTTTTGATTGATCTCGGGGCTTTCGCTGGTTTTGGTCTCTGTGGGCCCCCACCCCTCTTTCTCTTTACAGCAGTATCAGGAATGTTTCCCGAATGTTTTTTCGCAGCTGCAGCCCTAGTGGATGCTCTTCTTGTGGTGCCAGTCAATGCTGGTTCGTGGGGTATAGATCCCGTAAATGTTTCTGTTTCCGTTACCCTGTCTGTTAGCAGAGGTTGGTCAGGGGTGATGTAAGAAGACGTCCCCCCCAGAGAGGATCTTTTTTTGGAGAAAAGGCTCCAGTGATAGGCGGCGTTCTGTCCTTTCAATCTCATGTGCTAGAACTGAGGTCGCCCTAGTTAAAAATGAGTCGAGTGTCCCCACAGTGCTTCCGCCCAGTTGGGCACTCTGACCCTCACGTTTGCTCATCCTAGTAGAGATCCATGATACTGTCTATAGTGCAAAAGAGTAATACCAATGACGTGGAGCTGGTAATGACGATAGCAAATAAACACAGGACACTATACCTTAGGTAGTCATAGATCTCAGAGGGGGGGCCCAGCCTCCTCCGGGCTCCGACGGGCGTGGACGGGACCGCCCTTGGCGCCGCGGGTCAGCGTCCCTCCTTTAGCGCGTTTGTATAGTGCTAGGAAAACGCCGTCCAAGAATCACTCCACAGGCTCACAGGGCTCACAGGGGTGTCCCAATAGCGACTACGAGGTGCCGCGGGTCAGCGTCCCTCCTTTAGTGCGTTCGTACAGCGCTAGGACTTCTGTGCACTGTAGTCCTCCTGCTCCAGCCTGGACTGGAAAACGGGGTCCAAGAATCACTCCACAGGCTCACAGGGCTCACAGGGGTGTCCCAATAGCGGCTACGAGGTGCCGCGGGTCAGCGTCCCTCCTTTAGTGCGTTCGTACAGGAAGGGATTGGGGATATTTCTTATGTAAGATGGAGAAGTATTTTTGAATGGTTTTTGGGGTTGGTGTAAAAGTTCTTTATTTACGAACTGTTCTTTGTGTCTAAGAATAGCTATTATGTCCCTGATTTCTTTGCACTTCTCAATAAAAACATAGGATATGTATACGTATATGAGCAACTGGTGCCAAACAGAAGTACAAATATGTGCATAAAAGCATTTAAGTACTACATCAGATATCTTCATTAGAAGCCAGTCACTGTACTGAAAGAATACTACTAAAGACACTGGATTTCATCTTACACATCTGCAAAAATTAATTTGGTAAGATAAACCAAATACTGGAAGTGGTGGAAAGCCTGTCTAGACCTTCAAGGGCCAGGTGCAGGATATAATCTTCACTCCAGAGATACAGCATATCCTATAATACTGGTGAGTTGAAAAACTATTGACTGCACAACCAATTTTCGCAGTGCTAATTAAATACTTTGTCTTACCAAATCCCGCTACTGACACCCCGGCGGCGGTTCAAGCACCTCAGCCACAGGAATCAGTAGCTCAGAAGTTGATCAAAACCTTTCACAATTCCCCCTTTGGGTCCCTGTCACACATTGGAATGGGTGATCAGGCAATAGTGCTGTAACATTCACTGCAATCACAAGGTCTCTGTTTTGGGTATATTAAATGTTTATCAAAATCATTCCAAATATGTTTCCTGTCTTGACCCTAAGATAGAAGAGCTGACAGTAAGCTAACAGCTAACATCTTGCAGCACTTAATACTGGTAGCTTGAAGTTTAAACCTAAGAGGAGGTTGAAGGGAAAGAGAACTCCGTCAATAGGGTTACTGCTGCAACAAGTAATAGGCATTCAAGTTTGAATGTTTCATTCACACTTATGGTTGATGTTTGCACCTATGCTGTTTAAAACAGTGATCATAAAATACACATGCATATTTCAGAACTCTATGCATTCAAGGAGCCACGGCATACGTGATTCTCAAAGGTGCGTGCACATTTGAGTGTTATAGATTAGAATTCTACTGAGATTCTACTTATTCTATTGGAATGTTCATTTTGCACTCCATGTGCATAGATAACACATCTCATTCTGTGAGTTACACACTTTCAGGAAAGATCGGTCCATTTGCCATCTCAATAACACCTTTGGTTCACAAGAAAGTAGTTCCTCAGTACCTGTTCACATCACTTCCTGTGTCTGAACCTCTTCCACCACGAGTCTCAAGATGATGATATAGTGGACTTATTAGAGCCTTTATTTTCAAACTCATGGCTGTATGATGGAACAGCCACACCTAGAATCCATTTAGTTCTCTATACACTGTACAACAGAAAGGTGCTTAATGAGAAACCTGATGCCCAACATTCTATCCTCAACATCACCTTGGCCTGAAACATCCAAGTGGGGTACCCATGACCTTAGGGAGTCTTCAAGAAGAAAAAAGCAAACACAGAGACATCAGTGGCCGTTGCAAAGGGCTTTGTAGCTTGCAGGCAATGGCCGAAGCTACCTCACTTTATGTATCTTAGCACAGACAAACTCAGCTTACCCATTCTCCAAATGTTTGCCAGGTGTGCACTAGTTTCCAGGAAATATCTGTTGGTAAGTGTAATATCGGCAATTAATACACCATGACAAAGGAATAATACAGGACTTATAAACATAAATAGTTTTGTTCTTTGTTACCACCTACTCCTGCTGGGAATATTTGTGGTTTTGTTTATCCATTTCTGAGTATTCCTAATTTTGAGGATTCTTATTTATAAAAAAATATTATCTGAACCTGCAAACAAAAGCTTTATGAAACACGGCGTCCTTGAAAAGAACTGTATGCAGCCACATCTCCCATATCATTTAGTGAGTGACGTACATTTACACGGCAATGAACAATGTGTGTACTTTTTGTACTTCGAGCATTAGAATTTACCTAACTGTAAAGAACTGTAAAGTTGTTTTGATGCAGGTTAAAATTGTTTGTTTTACCAAATTTTTTATATGACCTTTTCCAGACCCAGTGTTCTTTCGGTTGTATGCTGTGCACTTAGATAAAGAGAGAGCCTTTGGCTATGAACGGTGTCCATTTTCACTACCCTCACACCTTAACATACGTTACTATTGGCGTCATACGTCACGGCCTGCACTGCTTGCAGGATGTAGCATGGGCCACGCCCCGAAACCACCCTTCATCGCCACAGTGCCTGTTTCACAAGACTTTCAGTCAGGCGACGTGGTTATGAAAAGTTAGCTTGGCTCTGGGCCGCACCTTGAGTAAAGTCCATGTAGCTCAATCATTGAAAGCAATAAATGGAAATGTGAGATTCGGCAGTCTTAGTAGCTCATTCGCCACTTAAATTGCAAATGTCAATCTTAATATCAGACCACGCTAGGAATGAATGAATGAAATCTTTGTGTCAATTGGTTAAAATTCGTACAACATCCCAATTAAATCGCCAGGGTGCGTGGCTTTGACAATTCTAAAACAATTATTTAAATACATTTAAGACCTATACATTCATGATAAATAAAACCAGTTAGACAAGGATGGTGTCATGGGCCTCTCCCCGCCCCTGGATGCCTCCGATGTCCAGTTCTTGTATTGCAGTCTGCTGGATGTTAATGAATTTTCCAAATCGAACGAGGTCCTAGGTTTGTGTTTAGATAGAAAGCCCATGTGTCTTTACAACAGGAGATCTCATTGGTTAAAAACATTTTTTTATTTTTTTTATTTTATTTAATGCATTTTTATATAGCGCAGACTTTACCCAAAGGTGTTAGAGTGCTTCACAATAGAACCAAGTACCTTACATGAGGAGAATTTTACATATTTACACGTTACAGATACAAACGAGAAAGAAGAAAAAGTAAAATAAAACAATAGATGGCAGTCACAAAAAACAAAAAAAACACATTAGGATGAAGATCGTACAGGCATAGAATACAAATTTACAATATTGAAAGAACTTCCTTGAGGGACATGAAAAGGGATGTATTAGTTCTGGAAGTGTCTTTGGAATAGAAGAGATTTGAGGTCAGTTTTGAAGGACGGGGTAGAGGTGGTGGTACGGAGTAGTGGAGGAAGTGAGTTCCAGATTCTAACCGCATTGCCTGAGAAGGATTGAGCCATCAATCTTTCCCTTTTGAAGGTGGGGGGCTCAAGCAGTACATTTTCCGCATTACGAGAAGGTCTAGAGCCTCCAGAGATTTTAAGTTTATTCGCCAGGTATCGAGGGGAGGAAGTGTGCAAGGCTTTGTGGGTGATACAGGCAGTCTTGTAGATTGATCTTGCCTCGATGGGAAGCCATCGAAGAGAAGACAAAATGGGTGTGATGTGGTCACTTCTTTTGGCCCCAGCGACAAAACGAGCCGCTGAATGGAGAACGGATTTAAGAGGGGAAAGGTGGGATTTGGGGAGGCCAGCAAGAAGAGAATTGCAATAGTCCAATCTAGAGAGAACCAGAGATTGGACCAAGGTTTTTAGGTCTTGCTCTGGAAAGAAACGTTGAATCCCCCAGAGAAGGCGCAGTTGGTATCGTGCATTCTTTGCAATGGAATTGATGTGGGAGAGTAGATTGAGCCTTTTGTCAAGTATGACACCAAGGGATTTCACGCTGTCGATAGGTTTATTGTTGAGTAAATTCAGCTGATCCATCCAAGATTGAACAGGAGGAGGAGAGAGTGAGGTAGAGAGGAGGAGGAATTCAGTTTTGGAAGGATTCAGAATGACTTGATGAGCTAACATCCAGTTTTGAATAGAGTTGAGAGTAGAGTTGAGGATTGAGATATCGTGTGCGGAAGACACCTTAAGGTAGATTTGAATGTTATCCGCATAGAGATGGTAAAGGATACCAGATTTACTTAGGAGATTTCCCAATGGTTCCAAATAAAGATTGAACAACGTGGGAGCGAGGATAGAACCTTGAGGGGCGCCTTGACCTACCGCTGATGGAGCAAGGACTCATAATGAGACTTGCTCGGAAGCAATCCTCTCACAGTATTAATTAATTTGTACTAAAAACTTTGTAATGTCTTTATTAATAATGTGCAACACAACATTCTTATCTAGAAGATGCTTGCCTATGTGTTTTCCACTAATAAGTAATCCTTGTCTAATCCAAAATGGCCGCTAAAACGCGGGAATTCTACTGCGCATGTGTCAACCATGTCACGTGGTATGACGTCTTTCTTTGCTTGGAGGGAATCTTTTGCTTCTGCGCAGTGTGTGCTAAAATGGTTGCTTAATGTTCTCACATGCTAAAGCTTTCGCATCGCTGCCATTAATAATGTGGTATTTTAAAGCTATTAATGCGGGATAGACATTTATAAATAAACGGGATTAGTGTAGAAGTAGGAGGTATATGGTGAAAGCATTTATTTTTGATTTTAATATGTTTCTTCTTTGACTTTCTATTAGTTCGTATTTTGGGCCTGGGTTGGCTAAACAGCAGCTCGAGAGCCATGTGACCTGCGCATGCGCTCTGAAAACTAACAAATCAAAGCGATTAAGTCAACTTGGAGGATGTCCAAGGACATGACCCGCTGATCACCTTCAGAGTTCAACTAAAATGTCCTATAAAATGATACATTTTGTATATATTTTGTATTAACATCGGTGTGAAACGGGTGGGAAATAAAGCAAATGTATTAATTGAGTAGGGCGGGATTCTAGAACAATGGGCTTAAGAAAATTGAACTAAATTGACATGGTGTGAGGATCAACCCCCTGTCCCTGTCCAATCAGATTTAGTGGGCCCATAATTTTGAAACATTAATGGGAGGTACATGGGCGTAGAAGGGTATAATAGATATAGAATTAGCTAATTAGTTAGCGCGCAAGGGGCCGAGTGCTTAGAGCTCAGATGCTGCCACAGAAGGAACTGAGCAAACTGAATCGCTGTCCGAAGAGGTCGTGAGGTGGGGGCGGCAAACTATATTAGAGGGAGACGCGGAAGAAACCACGAGGAGGAACGAAGTGTCAGAGAGGGGAACGATGCAGGCGTCGTTGGTAGAGAGGTCATCTATCCTGTCCTGAACCTGGTCCGGAGGTCTTGGGCTTCATCCTTTCTTGGGGACCCTCTTTCCAACTCCTTGGCCAAGGAGTTTGGTTTTCACACCTTTAGGTAACTATGTGTAAAAATGTGTAATCTTTAGTTCGTACTGCTGTCTCTATCTTCTCCTTTCTGAGGGACCGTCATTTGTGATTAATAGGTGACTATACAGTGTACTTCCTCCTTGTTATGCGATAAAGTATCATGTGGTTTGTATTTTACTCTGCTAAATAATTTAGATAAACATTTTAAAACTTCCTGAGTCAGTGGTTATTTCAGGTGTAAAATAAAATTATGTTTTGTATGATCTCATATCAACCCCAGTTATCAAAGGTCCATTGGTAAGTCATTACTCTTCAATCAGAAAAGGTAATTGGTAGCAGGGATTTTGATAAAGAGTACAACTGACTCCCACCAGCGGTGATTGCTGAGTTAGTGTGAATGAATGGGCCCAGGTGAGTATTTAGTGTATGAATGCTTGTTGCTAGTAACCCGCTGGATCAGTTTTCTGGCTATCAGAGGATGGTTATACTTTGTTAACTGGGTAATGAGAATTTTTTTATGAACTAACATCCGTTTAAAAAAGTTTTGTTTTATGTTGTCTAGAAATCCCCGGGGAAACTGAATAGCGGATGGTAAGTGGAAACCATACTGCAGTGAGGTTATCTGTCAGGCAGAAATAGTACTGAAAAGTTAAGCAGGGCTATCAGTACTTGTTAGGGACTCTGTGTGTGTATGAGTGACAGCAAAGGAATACGCTGGTGAAATTTTGATGTTATATCACCTAGATAGGGTAACATTGAAGAAGTAGCAGGTATTTCTGAAGCTTACGTGAAGAGTAAACGGAAGGGTTTTACTCGTAGTGTATGTCTAGTAAACGGAAGGGTTTTACTAAGTGTGAGAAAATCTATCCTTTTAATTTAGGGAAACTAACAAGATAGCGAATGTTTTATGTTGTTACTAAATTTTAATGAAAAGCGTTGAGGAATTAAAGTTGCGTATGATTTTTGTAAAGGGAGGGTTACTGTCGGAGTAGAAGCTGACGTCACAAACGCCGCGCTGGGATTGGTTGAAACAGCGGCCGTGGAGCGAGTCTTGTAAAGGAGGGGTCAGTAGTCAGGAGTAATACTGACGTCACAGGTGCCGCGCTAGGATTGGTCGACACAGCGAGGGACAGAGAAGCGCAGATTGTAAAGGAGGGGTCGTCAGAGAGAGTGAATAGACGTCACAGAAGAGCCGCGCTAGGATTGGTCCCGAGACAAATGTAAGCTGGAATTTGATTGGTTGTCAGGATAGAAATTGAAATGTTAGTGGACAGTAGACATTGTATGTGGAAACACGATCCGACTTTAATAGGAACACGTCCAGACAGGAGATTCTTAGGTTTTGCAGAATATAATTCAATAAATAGATATTTACACAAAATGTACGGAGAAAAGAGAAAATTGTCATTTTTACAAAAGATTAAAAATTATTTTAAGAACGATAAGCCAGTCAAAACTAGGGAAGGAATTCTCATTCCACCAGCAAAAACGCCCGCCTCATTCATGATGATGGAGAGGGGTTATCATACTTGTGTATGGTTAGAAAATTGGATAGAATATACAAAAGATGATGGAGTACTAGCTTTCCCAGAGAATGGCACATTCAATGGGAGAGTTCTTCAACATTTAAGAATGAGAATGAATGAATTAGAACCCAGACCAAGATTAACGCAGTACAAAGCCCTAGAGGAATGGGAAACAGAAGCATTTGAGCGTGATAGACCCAGGAGTAATAGGGGTTATAGGGGATTTTTCCTAGATACCAGAATGGGACAAGAGAAAGTCAGATGAAGCAGTGGAGACGAGCAATGATTTCTGAGGGTTTGTATCCAGAATTTATGGCTGATGAGCAGCTAGGGAGCAAATGCAAAGAAAAGACTAAGCATATGACAGGGTTTGGAGAATCCGAAGATGAGTTCATGGAAGAAATATTAAAGAACCCACCACCATACCAGTAGGAGTTGGGTGGATGTACTCCAAGTGCACCCGTTTTGAGAACACCGTTAGTACCTCAAGTACTGCATAATCCACCAGTTAATAGGGTACTTCAGGATAAGGAAAGAGAGACTTTAGACAGAAACAGAACAGAATTAATACAGAAAATAACACAGTTGAATGTACATCCTGAATCTCTGACTATACCTGTAACTATTGGTCCTGTGGTCCCTTTATACGGAGACAAAATGAATTGCCCGAAGCCTCTAGTTATGACTACACCTATGGATATCCCTAAAAATGAAACTGTAATAATTGATGATCATATCAGTGAATGTGAATCTATGATTTCACTAATGGATTTGCCTATTCGAGAATCCGCAAATAGTACCCCCAGAAGAGTCACACCTGGTTGCTCAAAGGATGTAAATATAATAACCTCTTCAGGAACTAAAAGTGCAACAGTAGTAACTCCAGAAGACTTAGAAAGATGGGCACAAGGAACAGACAGACAGAGTTCACCCCCAAAGATCTTGGACATTTATAAATTAAAAGTCGAGTTAGAAGAAATGATAGCAGGAAACGTAGGAGTAGATCGTCTAAATACCTACAGTGAAGAACTATTGTTCAGTATGTAGGAGCATAACCAGAAATGTAAAAATATTCCATGAAAAGTTAACAGATTTGGCCTCAGAGATGGGAATTGAAATATGGAAGTCAAAAGTGTTGCAGAGACCATATAGAGCAGAATTTACTGACAAAGACTTAGAAAATATGAATGCATCTGGTAGAAAATTACAAGTTAAAGAATTAATGACAGTCTTACAGAAATGGGGAGAATTGGATAGATGGAAAACCAGATGGACAAAGAAAAAGGAAGAAGCACGTTCAAACAGAATGACATCTGAGTATTTATTGAAGGAAACAGGAAAGGTAGAACAGATGTGTCCAATGAGAGAGGTTCCAGGAGGAGGTTATGTCCATGTCCCATGGAGTAGACAAGACATATTGTCATTTACAAATGATTTCCCAAAATTGAGAGAAAAACCAGCCAGTTAGTGCCCCTGTTTTTAAGCCAGTTAGTGCCCCTGTTTTTAACTGTCATAGTGAATTAGGTGTACCATATATTTCCGATCTAATTAAGGTACAACCGGTGCTGCTTTGGCACAGAATATGGATCTCTGTTAGCACTGGCTTAAACAGGGAAATAATAACTGATGCAATGAGACTAGATAATGCTTCCAAGATCCCATGGCTAAAATATATAAAAAAAATGTATGCAGGATATTGGACACCCAGAGTTTTACTTTTTACCTGAAAAAATGAATTCTATTACCAGGAAGGATTTAAAAAAAATCTGTATGACCCACCTGGAAGAAAACCGGTTAACCTTGGAAATGAGTAAACCTACGGTGGTTCAGCATCAAATAATAATTGTAACTTATGCTATTCAACCGTATCTGACATGTATTTTGGGGGTTACGATAGATATCTACTAACAAGATTCCGATTTGGAACCTTCCATCGTGTACTTAGTTTTCCTGATTTAAACAACTGGTCGAGGGAACTCTGTCGATGCCCTTGTGACAATATTTCCCCACAAACAACAATACATGTAATTTTATTCTGTAAATTTTATATTAATGAAAGGTGAAGATGGGTAACACCTTTACTAAAACAAGGAGGATGGAGACAATGTCGCCCTGCTTTTTTATATTTACAGATGTTAGGAAATATTTACTGTATTGGTTCCATGGTGGGTTTCCTAAAAAGTGTGCTTAGAACTAGGAAATCTATTTGTATTTAATTGTTAGATATCAATCATATTAGAATGACTGTGTTGGGAGCTGGGATTCACTATGCACAGTAATACAAGTTTTGTTTAGATGTTTTTGGAACCATCTATTGTTTAAATGAATTTGTAAGAACTTTTTAGGAACTGGTTTGCATTTTATGTATTTTAACAAACTCCATATACCAGATATTAGATGAAATGTTTTTATGCCTGCTTTTATGATTTTAATGTTTAAAATCGAATAAAGCTTGTTTTGAATTGAATTGAATTGAGAGAAAACCCAATTGAATGGTACAAGCAGGTTGAGAGGTTTGTGAAGGTTTCAAAGGTTTTGTTAAAGGACCTAGATGGTTTGTTTGACATAGTGGTACCTGCCGATTTATGGACAGACTGTAAAATTACAATCGACTGGCCTAGTGAAGAGTATCCTAGGGATTCAAAGACAGGTGCCCCATCAAATGATGTGATGAAAAAGTATCACCAGGTAATCACTTACTTGAAAGGGAAAATACCACCCAAAGAAACAGATTGGGTGAAAATAGACAGAACTACCCAAGAAGCAAATGAATCGGTACATGCCTACTATGAACGTCTATTACAGGTGTTCAAACAGTATAGTGGTTTTGAAGATATTGGAGACAAAAATATGAGTCAGTTTGTCTATTGATTTGTTTATGGTCTAAAACCAGAGATTTGTCAGATGATTAAGCAACATATGTTATGCTGGCAGGGAAAGCCTATCAATGAGATTTTGAAATATGCTAAATATTGTGGGGGTGACATTGAGGATAGACACAAGAAACTATAAGAAAAGGTGATGTGGGCTCAAGTGAAAATGGCTGAGCGACAGGGAATTAATTTAGATAATCCATCTGAAAGTCAGGGAAAAGAATCTGGATCGAATGCTGACACAGGAAATGGTGGAAAGGTAAGAGGACGAATGAGTAGAGAAGATGCTGAAAAGAAATTTCCTTGTCATGGATGCGGAACGTTGGGGCATTGGAAGAACGAATGTAAAAAGATTCAAAATAATAATGGCCCAAATCAAAATTTAAATTCACAGATGCAGAATGACTCACAGCAGGGTGTAAGTCATCAGAGTCAGTTGCCACCTGCCCCTATACAGGGTAATGTAAGCAGAGCAAAGCACGGTACAGACGTCGGATATCAAGGAGGAAGTGGTAAGAAAGAATATGTAACTTCACAGTTTCTTTTACAGGATGATTTTAATCCATATGATTACCAATGATGATGCCTAAGAGAGGGGGAGAAGGAGTGCGTACTTGGCACATCCTTGCCTGTAGATCAGTCAGGTCCATATGTTGAAGGGAAAGTAAAAGGTAATGATATCACCTTTCTATTGGACACTGGTGCTACCCGTTCTACTGTGAGAACAGCAGACATCCCAGACCTCCCTCTCTCTGGAGAAGCTATCCAAGTTGTAGGTGTAGCAAATCAAAAGATTAGAACACCCCTTACCGAGCCCATGGAAGTAAGAATCGGAAACTTCCGAGAAATGCACCAATTTGTGGTGTGTGATTCTAGTCCAGTAAATTTATTGGGCAGAGACTTACTGTGCAAAATGAATTGCACTATTTTCTGCACACCGGATGGCGTTGCAATACAGACCCCGGATGAAGATTGAGTTTACAAATTCATGATAGCCAAGCAAGGTACGGAGGTGGATGAAATGTTCTCCTTGATAACCAAAGATGAATTACCAGAAGAGTTAAAAACTACAGTGAGTTCAAAAGTATGGGATTTTACTGGAAAAGAAGTAGGTCTAATGGCAAAAATAGACCCAGTAAAAATAACCATAAAAGAAGGCGCAATGTTCCCAAATACCAGACAGTATAAAATGAGTGCTGAAGTGAAAGCAGGAGTTACTGAGGAAATTGGCAGAATGGTGAAACAAGGTATATTAAAAGAAGTTATGAGTAGCCCTTGTAATTCGCCAATCATGGGTTTGAAAAAGCAGAGTGGAAAATATAGGATATTTCAAGATTTACGGAAAATTAATAAAATTGTGGTACCTTGTTGTCCTATAGTACCAAATCCTGCAGTAATCCTATACCAAATACCATGGAACGCAGAATGGTTTACCGTAATTGATTTGTGCCAAGCATTTTTCTCAATTCCATTGCATCCAGATAGTCAGTATTTGTTTTCGTTCAAATTTGAAAATCACGTTTATTTGTGGAATCGTGTTCCTCAGGGGTACACAGAAAGTCCCTCCATTTGTATTCAGATACTGAAAAAGTGCCTAGAAAAAGTAGTAATGCCCAGGAACTCAGTCTTGGTACAATATATAGATGATTTATTAATTGCATCTAGAACTCATGACGATTGTGTCACTGACTCAAATGCATTATTCAATCATTTGGCTGAGGAAGGTCACAAAGTGTCACCTGAGAAGTTACAATTTTGTACAACGACAGTTAAGTATTTGGGACATCAAATTGAGAGAGGAAAGAGAAGAATAACCTCTGAGAGAATAAAAATAATTAAGCAAATGAAAATGCCAGTAACACAAAGAGAGTTGAGAATGTTTCTTGGAATACTAGGATACTGTTGACAATGGATTGTAGGGTTTTCGCTACTAGCAAAGCCTTTAATTCAGTTAACCAAAAAGAAAGCAAAAAATCCAGTTGAATGGGATGAAGAAAGTGCCAGTGCATTTGTAAAATTAAGAAATGCTTTGTGTGAGGCACCTGCCCTGGGCATGGCTGACTATACAAAAGAATTTACATTATTTTGCTATGAAAGAGAAAGTTGTGCACTTTCAGTCTTAACACAAAGACATGGACTGGACAGACGTCCTATAGAATAATTTTCTGCTACATTAGACCCAGTGGCTGCAGCATTGCCAGGCTGCTTAAAAGCAGTAGCTGCTACCTGTATGAGCATTGAACAAAGTGAGTCAATAGTAATGGGACACCCTGTTAAAGTGTTCGTCCCTCATGCAGTTGTGATTTTGTTGACAAGAACCAGAACCCAGCATCTTACCCCTAGTCGGATGGCAAAATATGAGCGAATAATTCTAGGAGCTGAAAATGTGACCTTAGCTAGGTGCACAGTTGTAAATCCTGCAACATTGTTACCAGATCCATACTGTGAAGAAGTCAGGGACGACACAGAACATGACTGCTTGGAAGTCACAGAGTTGTGTACCAAGCCGTGCCCTGACATACAGGAAATGCCTCTTAAGAACCCAGACAGGGAGCTGTTTGTGGATGGCTCATGTCTAAGGCATGAAGATGGCAAATTGAGTGCAGCTTATGCTGTATGTGAACTTACCGGAATAGTCGAAGCATCCTATTTACCAGGAGTCAAATCTGCACAAGTAGCTGAATTAATTGCTTTGATTAAAGCCTCCAAAATTGGGAAAAATTTTAAAGTGACCATATTTACTGACAGTCAATATGGTTACTGGGTTGTGCATGATTTTGGCCAACTGTGGATGCAGAGGGATTTCATGACTTCTTCAGGATCCCCAATCAAGAATGGGCAGTTTGTAAAAGAATTATTGGAGGCAATACAATCACCAAAAGAATTGGCAGTGGTAAAATGTGCCGCACACCAGTCAGGAGATGACTGGGTGGTAGCCGGTAACAGATATGCAGATCTAATCGCTCAACACTGTGCCAGAAATAGAATGGCAGTAAACAGAAAAGTCGAAAGAATGGGAATCAGCTGCCAACTTATGCTATGTTCATCACCTGAAACATGGAATGATGTGAGACAATTGCAGGATGATGCTGAAGAGAGTGAAAAGGATGTTTGGATGAAAATAGGGTGTACCAGAAGAACAGATGATGATGTGTGGGTTTATTCAGATGGCAGACCAATCATGCCTGATTGCCTAATTTCACACATGGCCAGAATGTATCATGGAGACACACATGTAGGTAGAGATGCCATGATTAGACTTTTCAGACAAAGTTGGTACAATCCAAGGTTTAGGGCTGCAGCAGAGAGCCTTTGCCAGAGGTGTTTAACTTGTCAAATGAATAATCCAGGAAGAAAAACTGTAGTTGGACTGGGAAAAATCGGAAAGGCAGAAGGCCCATTTGTAAGATTGCAGTTAGATTTCATTCAGTTACCACCATGTAAAGGACTGAAATACATACTTGTCATAGTGTGTCTGTTTTCAAAGTGGGTGGAGGCTTATCCTACCAGGAGGAATGACAGCATAACAGTTGCAAAACTATTATTACGAGAACTCATTCCACGGTTCGGTTTCCCAGTAACTTTGGAATCAGATAGAGGAAGTCACTTCAATAATGATGTAATTCGAATAATCTGTGAAGCATTTAAAATTGAACACAAATTGCACTGTGCATACCGCCCAGAGGCTTCTGGAGTGGTTGAACAAATAAATGGCACAATAAAATCAAGATTGTCAAAAATGTGTGCATCCACATCGTTAGATTGGCCAGATGCATTGCCTCTTGTCCTAATGGGACTCAGAAGCATTCCTGATAGAAATACAGGATTGAGTCCGCATGAAATCATCATGGGAAGAGCAATGAGACAAGCCCATGTACCTGGCAATAAACTGCTGAACATAACTGATGATATGGTTCTAGATTATTGCAAAGCATTGGCTGACCTAGTGCGTTCTGTCTCTCACCAGGTTGGAGAAGATGCAGTTTCCAGGCAGCCTGAAGAAGAGCATGATCTGAACCCCGGAGATTGGGTGGTAGTGAAGCATCACACCAGAGAAACGTGACTATCACCCAGGTGGGGCGAACCTTGTCAGGTTATATTGGTTACAAAAACAGCAGTGAAATGTGCAGGTTTACCTAACTGGATTCATGTAAGCCATACCAAAAGGGTGCCAGCTCCTGAAGAGAGAGATCCTCAGTCAGCACCAATAGCTGAGGAAGCAGAAGGTTGTACAGCTGAGGAATCACAAGTGATAGATTCAGAAGTAGCTGAAGAAGAACAACCGAGCACAAGTCAGGACTGGATACCAGTGGTTGATGTACCTGAAGTCTTTATCAAATCAAGGATCAGAGCTAGATTAGAGGAAATTAGAGAGGACCAGATAGGTGAAGAAGGACAAGCTCAGGATAGGGAGATTGAAACTATAGAAGAACCTGAGCAGGCCCAGATAGGGAAAGGAAATTGGGCTCAAACTAACAACAAAATAACAGGGTTTGAGCAGGGACAGACAGGTTCAGAAGAACGCGGTCAGGCGGCAGAAGTACAGAGTACAATAAGCCCTGATCAGAACCAGTTAGGACAAGGAAATCACAATCAGGAAGAAGAAAACCAAGAAAATATCGAACCTGAAAATATCAAGCATGAAAACGTCAATCCTGAACAGGGCCAGTTAGCAGAGACTCACATTCAGGCAAATGAAGAACCAACAATAAGACCTGAACAAGAGCAGATAGAGAGGGAAACTGAAAACAAAGACAAACAAATTGTGCCACACATTAATGTGAATAAAGGAGTATTTGGAAAAGACTCAGAAGGTGAAGGTACAGTGCAAACCAAGAAGGTCAGAAAGGGTGATCATTGGCCTAGTGTTATTAAAAGAGTAAAATATCATATAGTAACACGAAGTGAAGACCCAGAACAAGTAAATGAAGTAACAAGCTTATCTGGACAAACAAGTGAGACTGAAAAACGAAAAAGCAAAAGATTGAAAATCGTGAACAATAAGTTTAAAGGTCCTGATTGGACGTATATAATTCGCGAAGACTGTGAAAGTTCAGAGAATAGTGAAAGTGGTGACAAAGGAACAAGTGCAGAACTGACTTATGAAAAAGAAGTGAAACCACCTTGATAACGATAAAGTTTTGAAGGAAAAAGAAAGAAGAGAAATCTTCTTGGACAAAAATGGCTGACGACAGAGTTTCTGGAAGACCGAAACGGAAATGTTGTAAAAGATGCTGTGCTATATGCATATGTAGTTTGGCAGTGGTGCTTATAGTGTGGTTAGTTGTGATTGTAGCAATTCCTTACCTTATGATAATGGACAAAAAGAATAACACCGATACCAAGGGAAGGATAGATAACATGAAAAGTGACAGAGTAGAAATAGAAGCAGAAGATGAACCAGATTTTCATCATGTTGTAACAGATAATGATACTAGCTTAAATGTCTTTACTAAATTATTGTTTCAGTACGTAGATACAATGGATGTTAGTGATTGTTATGTCTGTATGAAGTTACCTGAATCAGTAGCAGAAGGTCTAACCTATCATCATTTGCCTTTAACTTATGGTATATCATGTAGTGTACCAACTAGTTTATTTTATAGAACAGGGAAACTTCAGTATTATTATTCAAAAATAGATGTGATATTTTCAGAGGTTCCTATTCGAAAGAATCTGAACCCAGTGCTTAGTAGTCAAGATGCACAATTTATGGGAGAATTTTTCTTAACGATGAAGTCAATAGACATAACACATGCACATAGAAGCAATCTAACCTGTTCATTACGTGAAGAAGAGAAGATATTTTTAAACTTAGTTGAAAATAGAAGACAGAATTTTCAAAAGAAAGCGTCTGAGCATAAAGCTCACCTTCCACCTTGGGCTGAGAAAGAGGGTATTTATACACCTGGCAAGGCTCAAGCTGCTATAGCTCTAGATTTTGAGAAGACCGGGAAAATTTGTCTTCATGGGTTAATGACTGAATATAATAATGTTTTTATTGGTACCAGTGAATGTGAACACAATTTCTTAATTCTTGGAGGTTGGGGACCAAAAGGAGGAACGGATTCAGTTTTTCCTGGAATATATTATGTGTGTGGGAATAAGGCTTACTTTAGGCTTCCTGCACGGTGGTATGGAAGTTGTTATTTTGGAATAGTTTTTCCAAAAATATACCACATTAAAAGGAACACTGGGAGCAATGAAAATAATAGTGGACTAACACGTAGAAAGAGAGCTAGTTTTTCAGAAATCGTAGGTGATATATTCGGTGCATTGATACCTTCAGTGAGAGTAATTCTGAAC
Source organism: Calotriton arnoldi (assembly GCA_963921515.1). Taxonomy (NCBI): domain Eukaryota; kingdom Metazoa; phylum Chordata; class Amphibia; order Caudata; family Salamandridae; genus Calotriton; species Calotriton arnoldi. Next base: position 60,064 of record CAWUFW010011931.1, read on the forward strand.
TCAAGGAGAATATGTAAATTGTCTACAGTGGTTGATCGTTTATCAACAGATACAGCTGGAGGGTTTCTAATGATTAATGCTGAGATGGTTGCAATTAGATCTATGGTTATGCAAAATCGACTTGGTCTTGATATATTATTAGCAAAAGAGGGCGGAGTCTGTAAAATGTTGAGAACGAAACATTGTTGCACGTATATTCTGGACAAAAGTACAGAAATCGGAACATATGTAAAGAATATTACTAAACTTGAGAAGGAACTGAAACAACTGGAAGTTGATAGTGTATGGGAAAGATTGACAAATAGCATTACGTCAATTGGTACCTGGTTTACTAATGTAGGGAAAGGACTTATAGGTCAAATAATAGTACCCTTAGTAGGGATAGCAATAACAGTATTGTCAATAATGATATTGTGCAAATGTTGCAAAAAGAAGGAAACATATAAGGTGACAGAAAGAGGCAAGAAAAGAAAATTTGAAGAGATTGAATTAGAAGACCTGAGAAGTGAAATTTACAAGAAACTGAAGGGAAAAGATAAGAATGGACAGTGTAAAAATGAAAATGTGACTGAAATATGATAAAGTTGGCATCTGGTTGTAGGTAGTTTTGATGGCTCAGAAACGCCATCAGAGAGGGGATTGATGGAGCAAGGACTCATAATGAGACTTGCTCGGAAGCAATCCTCTCACAGCATTAATTAATTTGTGCTAAAAACTTTGTAATGTCTTTATTAATAATGTGCAACACAACATTCTTATCTAGAAGATGCTTGCCTATGTGTTTTCCACTAATAAGTAATCCTTGTCTAATCCAAAATGGCCGCTAAAACGCGGGAATTCTACTGCGCATGTGTCAACCATGTCACGTGGTATGACGTCTTTCTTTGCTTGGAGGGAATCTTTTGCTTCTGCGCAGTGTGTGCTAAAATGGTTGCTTAATGTTCTCACATGCTAAAGCTTTCGCATCGCTGCCATTAATAATGTGGTATTTTAAAGCTATTAATGCGGGATAGACATTTATAAATAAACGGGATTAGTGTAGAAGTAGGAGGTATACAGTGAAAGCATTTATTTTTGATTTTAATATGTTTCTTCTTTGACTTTCTATTAGTTCGTATTTTGGGCCTGGGTTGGCTAAACAGCAGCTTGAGAGCCATGTGACCTGCGCATGCGCTCTGAAAACTAACAAAGCAAAGCGATGAAGTCAACTTGGAGGATGTCCAAGGACATGACCAGCTGATCACCTTCTGAGTTCAACTAAAATGTCCTATAAAATGATACATTTTGTATATATTTTGTATTAACATCGGTGTGAAACGGGTGGGAAATAAAGCAAATGTATTAATTGAGAGGGACGGGATTCTAGAACAATGGGCTTAAGAAAATTGAAATAAATTGACATGGTGTGAGGATCAACCCCCTGTCCCTGTCCAATCAGAATTACTGGGCCTATAATTTTGAAACATTAATGGGAGGTACATGGGCGTAGAAGGGTATAATAGAGATAGAATTAGCTAATTAGTTAGCGCGCAAGGGGCTGAGTGCTTAGAGCTCAGATGCTGCCACAGAAGGAACAGAGCAAACTGAATCGCTGTCCGAAGAGGTCATGAGGTGGGGGCGGCAAACTATATTAGAGGGAGACGCGGAAGAAACCACGAGGAGGAACGAAGTGTCAGAGAGGGGAACGATGCAGGCGTCGTTGGTAGAGAGGTCATCTATCCTGTCCTGAACCTGGTCCGGAGGTCTTGGTCTTCATCCTTTCTTGGGGACCCTCTTTCCAACTCCTTGGCCAAGGGGTTTGGTTTTCACACCTTTAGGTAACTATAAATGTGTAATCTTTAGTTCGTACTGCTGTCTCCATCTTCTCCTTTCTGAGGGACCGTCATTTGTGATTAATAGGTGACTATACAGTGTACTTCCTCCTTGTTATGCGATAAAGTATCATGTGGTTTGTATTTTACTTTGCTAAATAATTTAGATAAACATTTTAAAACTTCCCGAGTCAGTGGTTATTTCAGGTGTAAAATAAAATTATGTTTTGTATGATCTCATATCAACCCCAGTTATCAAAGGTCCATTGGTAAGTCATTACTCTTCAATCAGAAAAGGTAATTGGTAGCAGGGATTTTGATAAAGAGTACAACTGACTCCCACCAGCGGTGATTGCTATTTAGTGTGAATGAACGGGCCCAGGTGAGTATTTAGTGTATGAATGCTTGTTGCTAGTAACCCGCTGGATCACCGCCAGTGAAGACGAAAGACTGTTCGCTATTTTGTTCATTTGGGATCTGTGTGAGAGGAATGAGGCAAACCATTTAAGCACTGTGCCTTCCAAGCCCATTCTCTGTTGAAGAGTGTTAAGGAGAGTGTTGTGATTAACAGTGTCAAAGGCTGCAGAAAGGTCTAGAAGAATCAGAAGACAAGACTTCCCCAAATCGAGTACACGCAGCGCATCATCGATCACTTGCAGCAGGGCTGTTTTGGTGCTGCAGTTTTGAATGAAACCAGACTGGAAATTGTCAAGAAGATTATTATCCTTAATATGTAGGGACAGTTGTTTCGCTACACATCTTTCTGTGATTTTCGCAAGAAAAGGGGAGGTTAGTGATGGGGCAGAAGTTGTTGAGGTCGTTCGTATCAGCGGAAGGCCTCAATAAGGAGCGGCATGCCTTTAGGAACGCAGGGCAACAGCATAAGAGGTGAATTATTAATTCTATCCTGTTGTCGCAAAACCTGCAGCCATGTCGACATACCTGGGTTGCCAAATTACTCCTGTTCCCTTGAATCGGCAATACCATTAATCTTGCACAGAGCATTAAGGGTCGGCTCCATCTTCTTAATCCCTCTTTTAAATAAGGCTGCATCTTAGCTGTCTCATAAGAGCGTGCAATTATATGTGCTTATGGTGCATCCCAAATTTTCTCCTGGTGAGCGTATCGAGAAATGGCCAGAACCTGTTTTTTATGTTGATTTAATAGCCTAGATACTTATGCACATTGTGGTTACTGTATCGAGGCTGACCGATAGGTCGTTGGCAGCCTTTATTTGATATGCTCCCCAAGGATTGTTTGAGGCCGTGAACATCTCCTGTAATACCCGTTTTAGAGATCCTGAGTCTACTTTGGCATGGTAGTGTTTGATGTAGAACGACTTGAATTCTAGGTCATGCCTGTTTAAACCAAACTCAAAATGGAGCTGCAATTGTCTTGTATAGTTTAGTAAATTAAAAATTCACCTATAAGCTGTGCACTGGATTTTATCTAATGCTGCTGACAGTTTTCCAGGGTAAGCTAAATGGTCATAGGAGGTGGTGGGTAGTAGTTTTGCATAAACCACAGATAAGATTGCCTCGACCGAAGGACTATCTACATGTGTATATAGTTTGGAAATGGTGAACATCAGTGCTGAAGCTTTCTTTGTTAAAGACTGTAGGTGTATGTTGGTCATACGATTGTTCAAAAAACATACACCCAAGTAATTGTATTTTGCAGTATTATAAATCCCCAAATTCCCTAACCTCCATGTCTGTTTGGATTTATGCTTATAGTTACCAAATATCATGACTTTTGTTTTCCTGGCGCTGGCTATAAACTTGTTTCTGTCATAAAGATTGAGTTGATCCAGTGCTCACTGCAACCCGTTTCTGATATGGTCCAGAATGATCAAGTCGTCTGCATATTGGAGAATGAGAAGTCTATGTATGCCAATCTATGGTGGAACTGTTTTGGCTTTGGATATGGCTCGACCAAAGTCAGTTGTGTAGAGGTTAAACAAGAAGGTAGCCAACACGCAACCCTGTTTCAAGCCACGGGATGTTGGTATTCCATATGTAGTTTAATTTCCATTGCCTAGCTTGACACGGACCCATGTATCCAAAATTTCGAATGCAGAGAAATAATTGCCTTCAAAAGAGAATTAGAAATACCTAGCTGAGCTATCTTTGGCCATAGTATGTTCTGGCCCACACTGTTAAATGTGGCAGAATAATCTTTAATGCAAATGAAGAGATGAAGTGTGGGGGACTGAAGGCCAGCGAGGTGCGGATGATAAGGCAACTGTATTGAATATTGTCGATGCTTTAGGTCTAAATCCAGTTTGATAGTATGGAATTATGTTTTCCTCAGTTATCCAAGTCTCTAGTTTGTACAATAGGATCTTGGCATAAGTTGTAGCCCATACATTTAGCAAGGCTTTTAATCGGTAGTTAGATGGATCAGTGTTAGAACCTTCTTTGTGAATCGGTGCAGTATAGATCTTCTCCATGTTTATGGAATTTGACCTGATTGAAAACAGTGGTGGTAAAGCGGAGAGTGAATATTATCCCAGTAGTCTGTGTCAGCCCTAAAAACGAACCCTAGAAGACCGTTGGGACCTGGTACCCTGTTTTCCATGATCGTTTTTAGAACCTTGCAGACAGCTGATTTCTTGAACATGTTCATGCCGTAGTTGGAGCAATTATTCTGCACGTTGAATAAGATCACTCTTTCGTTACTTCCACTCAAGAGCGCTGGAGATGGAATGCGTAACTCTGGAGTTGATTTTATTTACTCCGTCTAATTCACAAGGCCCCGTCATCCTATCCATACCTCCATGTTCTTTATGCAAGCCTTCTACATGTTTAATCCATTTCTCCATGGAGATTCAATTTCCCCATACCGTGGCATTGTTATTCATTTTTTTGTCATATTGCCTAAATTTAGCCTGATTATGTGGCGCACAAAGGGAGTGAGCATGTGCCCATTCTGCCTGTAAATATTTAGCCTTGGCTGTCCATACCAATTCATGATGTGAGTTTTTTAGGTCGTGCACCCTAAGTGGGAACACTTAGTTTTGACGATTCTTATTGTATTCTATCAACGCTATTTTTAAAAGCCTGCTGCTTTTCCATCTATCTCCTTGTGCTGTGGATTTCTGGAAGCCCCAGATAGGTTTTATTTTCTTGATTGATTTGATATTTACCTTCTAAAGTTTGCTACAGGGATTCCATTATGTTGTCCCAAGATGGTTGGCGGCTTGCCCCATGAGCGAGGGCCGGCTGATCTTTAGGCCAGCTATAAATCATCTTCTATTGATTGAACCTGGACAGGCTGATATTACCCCATTTGAGCCATCTTAATAGTACATGGTTCTCTTCTACCAGTGACTCTCCAGTAGAATCCATTTATATGGGTACTCGGGAAAATATCCCAAGGCAAATTCTCTGTTGGAGGTGATCACTGAACTGATGTTGGGTAATTTCATATGCCTTGTATGTACTGTGTATGGCCCCACTTGCAAAAGTATAATCCAAGATGGACGTGTCTCTGTAGGTATATAGGGGCTCTGTGTCCTGACATACCAGGTGTTTGCTAATCTGCAACGGATCAAGATTGTATGTGATTATAAAATCGATCATAATCCCCTCTGGGTTAGCCTTCAAGTTTGGTTGTGGGTGCGTGGAGAGGAGCCAGACGAGTTTAGAAAGATTAAAGTCTCCAGCTACATTGATCTTCTACGGTTGGATGTGCACAAAGAAGATTCTCCAGCACTTCACAGTAATCAACCAGCTTTGTTGCTCTGTTGGTCCTGTGGAGATTACGATATACATTGACCAGAAGTATAGAACTAGGTTTACCATTGATGCAGCATCCATTAGTTATTATGGCTTGTACCCCTACATTATGTGTTTCGACTTCTCTCAATTCAGGGTTCAGTGTTGTGGCAACATATATAGATAGGCCTCCTGATGGGCGCCCAAAGTACTTGTATTTCCTTGCACGTACCTGAAATTCATGAAAGCCTACTAGTGGGGCAGGATCGACTGCCAAAGTTTCCTGCAAACATATAATGCCTCTGCTTGTTATAAACTGGAAAGCCTCCAGGTGTGTCAGTATGCGACTAAGGCCGGCTACATTCCATGATGATGATTAAAGTGACCTCTGATTTAAAAGGATTAGCCACTCATTCTGTGCTTACTGAGTTGTGGTCCACAATTGCCAACCTTCTCCCTTCCCTCATGGTTGATGCTAATGGTAAAATCCTATCCATGCAGGCGGTTATCCTTTCGATCTTCAATGTACTGGTAAAGGGGTAAGCGGTCTTTTGACCATCGTGCAACCTTGCTTTGGGAATAAGGCTAAGGGTATACCTTGCATGCGGCTTGCTGCATTGCCACTGCAAAATCATAGGGGAATGGATCACTTGTACCTGTCCTACAACCAGGGTCTGGTAGCTTTACCGTCTTTAAAAAACCCTCATTCACGTACAGGTATGAAGGAGCGGTATATCTTGATTCTCCGATTCAAACGTAACGTGAAAGCATCATCATTGGGTCTTTTTTAAGTTTGCTTTCCTCCGCCCGGAGGTAGACCACATGGTGACAACAGTAGTGACCAGAAATAGAGTTAGAGTGAGTGAGGTGAATATTAAAATTACCTACATCTCTGCAACAAAGAAATATTTATTCTGTTGGAGATAGGGTAAGGTTAAAAACAAGGCGGTGCATACATAGACAAGTTACTGTCCTATGGCACCTGTTAGTCCATGTGGGTGGTCGACATGTTTCAGCCCTAGTTTCGCCCTTATGGGTCAGGGGGGCTTTCTTCAGGACCAGTGTAGAGTGGGTTGCCAATTGAGCAACACGCTGGGATAGGTAATTCACTTACCCCTCTTGTCAATTTTCATTAGTACCTGTAACTTCAGGAACCTGCTTTGGGCTTCTTCAGGGGACCAGCGGGCTTGCCAACTTTCTGTTGGTGTCTAAAGCACGACTTGTGCTCTCTCCGTTCACGGTGCCCCGGTGTTGGCCACTAGCCGGCTCAAGTGTTACTCTTTTCCTACAGATTGATCTAAATAGACAATTCGCTTGTCTTGATGCTCTTTGCCACAGTTGACCCAGATTGGGATTTTCTTTTAGATGCCCCAAGGTGTGAAGCGCTATGAGAGCTCTTTAGAATGCTAGGAGGGCTGTCAGATTTGTCAGTGGCCCTGATGTTATCCCTGATGTTATCCAATACATACAGGTATTTTGCTTGCTTTACTCCGCAAATTTCAATGCCCCATTGTTCGAGCACTGTGCGTTATTTCCAGACTTGCACTGCATGCAACTCAGAGCCCCAGGCCATGATTGTCTCCTCTTGTTGTGGAGAGCAGTAGGAATGCATAAACTGAACTCTACTTATGGCATCAGAGTGAATATGTGTTGAAGAGGGAATGTGCTGCAGTAAGCACAAGATGTTTGCTTTGTTTAATACATCTTTTTCCCCCTTGAGGTATATAGCGGTCACAGAATGAGTTGAGTCATAGAACCATCAGGGTCCCTCTTGCTGGTTGACCCAGGCAAATTATGTGTTGCCATCTGTCGGTGATCTCACCCTAACTTGGATACTTCTGCTAATGCCTCTTGATGCCTGCTTAGACAAGTGTTCCGGATTGTTCCTCAATCAATCAATCAATCAATCAATCAGGGGAATTGTAAGCGCGCTACTCACCCGTGAGGGTCTCAAGGCGCTGGGGGGGGGGGGGGTAAGCAGCTCCGTTCAGTCAGTGCAAGTGATTTCGCGGCTGCCCTGTGGGCAGCAGATTCATTGTAATAGGGCACATTTTCATTGTTAACGCCAAGCACACCTTTTTAAAGGTGCTCCAGAGCAAACAATGAAAATGCGCTTATTGTGTAATGTGGCCCCTTGTGTGTTTTGGTTTGACTTTTCTTGATTCCTTAGTGGACATTGGTGTCTCAGCCTAGATTTGAGAAGCTGATCCTGAATTTCCATTCATGTGGTGTTGAGCCTTCTCTATGAGGAATCTACTGCAGAGAGCACAAGCACAACACTGACCTAGATGGAGACTTCAGAGAAGGATATCAAGATGGCTGAAATTTGAGTATGTAATCCCATGCAGGACGGATGAATGAGGGGTTGGTATTATGCATTTGTTGCTTGAAATTTGGAAGCGCAAGAGTTGTAGGCTACGAGACACATACGGCGGGTCTCACAGCTCCTCTCCTTGTACGGTGTACCAATGCAGGGACACAGTGAGGATACGAGCCAGAAGGTGCAAGCAAGGGTGCAGTGAAAATAATGCGGCTGTGCTGGGCAGCGATAGACAGTTCTGGAGGGGGGCCTGCAGGCATGCCGGCAGTCTGACAAAAAGAGCAAGGAGCAGGCAGTATATACGCAGTCTCCACCATGTGAACAAGCCACATCGAGCTAACGTCCACAGCCTCTGCCCCCCACAGGTTACCGCCAAGTGCCTATGAACTTATCGCCTAGCCGCTCTGGTACTCCATGGCCATCGACCCTCTCCGCCCACTCTGCTGTACAGCTTTGGGATTTGACAGCTGGGATAAGAACCGTTATGGGCCTTAATGAGCAGGGGCTGCTGGTTATGGGTTGCGGGCGGACTTTCAAATGCTTCCTGCTTCTCTGCTTTAGACCGCGCTAGGAAAAAGTACTAAAATATATTAATATCTGTATTACAAAAATTATCACAAACAAGGCTGTAGTAAAATGCAAGCACAGCTCAAAAGTTAGTATTGAGGTCTCCATTAGTATTTAAAACAGAAACCGAGATATCTGAATAACACTACACCAATAATTGTATTGTTAATATAGATGTCGATGTACGCAATGATACATGTGTGCATAAAAACAAAATCGGATCACTGATGTCAAAATCACCCGAGACGACCTATTCATTCAGCATGAGTCAGAAATACATGGTCAGGCAGGCCCTGTGTCCTAGTCCGAAGGCAACTGATTGACAACTCACAGGTGGGGTGGCATGTAACCAGCAGAACAAACGCACAAACAGGAAAAACCCAGATTAGTCCCACAGATAGGCAGCGACACCGCAATGGTCCAGGGAGATTGGCCCCAATAAAACGCACATGGCCAGAGGGGCGTGCATTTTCAAAACATCATAAAGTTAGATGCTGCATGAAGTTAGGAACACTCAACCAATCAGGACACAGCACACAGAGCACATGCAGTGATCACGCACTCCCCATGCCGGCCATCTGGACACATAACCCACTGGACCTCATTGTATCCATGCAAAGTCGAGACCCTCCAGCAGTTGTCATCAGGTGGGAGTAATTTATGCCTCTATGACTAGGCCCACATTCCTCTCCCTAAACAGGATCTATGAATTGTTTTATGATGCTCCACGATATGTATTTAAAGGCACTCAAAACGAGTGTACTTTGAGACAGTCCTCAGATACCAACTCTGTAACTGTGTTTCCGGCCGAAGTGTTTGATTAAACTATTGTTCCTATTTTGCCAAACACCTCTTGTCTTTGTTTTTAAAAGGTAAATTCATATTCGAGCAACAGTATGTATTCAATTGTATATTAAAATAAGTAGATGTAACTGCTTATTGTTTACTGTGAAGACTGCCTAGGGGTGCATTGTAAAGTTGTTAAATTTGTGCATTTAATTGCATAATTGATTATACTAGGTATTTTAATATTTCATTAACATGTTCCTAGTTTTGTATGGCTATTCTGTTGATAGCACTGGATGTTCATAAGAGTGTACAATTGACAATGTGATGGTAATATTTTGAAATCTGGGTTAGAGTTATTCAGAAAAGAGTTATTTGGAGAAGAGAGGGGAGGGTGTTATCACTGTAGCTTCCTTCCTCCCCAGTCTGGGTGCCTTCAAATGAATTAATAGTACTAGTCTCTTTTCTGAATATGATCTAACTGATAGACAAAAAGTAATGTCATGTAGAGTTGCAAACTATACCATGTTGCACATTGAAAATTAGACCAATTACCTTTCACCGTGGTTAAGACACTATCCACAGACTGGATAATCCATGGTTACATCACCCTACCGGTCACGACTTTTCAATTCCAATATTGTCTACAATACCAACAGGTAGGGAGATATGAAGCACTAGAGGAAGGTTATGTGCATGAGTATTGGTAATTACCATTCAGGTTTAGATGCAGGAACGGGGACACAGAAGTTTTTCTTAGTGGCTCCGACTGGGAAGATGCTTTAAGCGGGTCCTTAGTCTGCAAGGACATTTCTCTCCACGGGGCTTGCAATACTTTGGTAGCGAACTTGTTTTGTTATCTGAAGGGTTCTCCAGCTTCCGTGATTCATCCGGTGTTCAAGCTGCTCTCGAATGGGGGCTATTTGATGCTGAATGATCAAGGTTGCAGTGGGATGGAATCGGGCATCGCTTATCTAGTGACGGTTAAATCCATAGTGACTTGTGCACAGTACTCTTTCCACCTGCCCGCACAGTTAGGGGGGCTTTTGGTGGCACTGTGAGCTAGCTGGTCTATAGGCCAACAAATCCTTCGGGGTGTCCGGAATCAGTCTAGGCACCAAGCCCCTAGTTTATGTTATCCATCAAACATGCAGATCCTATGGATTAGTAGGAACTACACAATATTCCTCTCCCTAAACAGGATCTATGAATTGTTTTATGATGCTCCAAAAAAGGTATTTAAAGGCAATCAAAACGATTGTACTTTGAGACAGCCCTCAGATCCTGACTCTGTAACTGTGCTTTCGGCTGAAGTGTTTGATTAAACCAACTGCTCCTATTTTGCCAAGCACCACTTGTCTTTGATTCTTCAAGGTAAATTCATTTTCCAGCAGCAGTATTTATTCAATTAGATATTAAATAGATGTCTCTGCTTTTTGTTTACTGTGAAGGATGCCTAGTGATGCATTGTAACGTTGTTAAATGTGTGCATTTAATTGCATAATTGATTATACTAGGTATTTTTATATTTCATTAACATTTTCCTCGTATTGTATGGCTATTCTGTTGATACCACTGGATGTTCATAAAAATGTACAATTGACAATGTAATGGTATTATTTTGAATTCTGTGAGCTCTGGATTGTACATCTTTATTCCTCTGCATACAATCACATCTTGCACTCTGAATATATCATATACGTTAATAACCACACCTTAACACATCCCAGTGTACCTGGCTTCTCCGTGGTGCTGAATGGGAGCTGCAGGGACTGGCTTTGCTAGGCGTGCCAACGCCGACAGGGTGGGGATGCAAGCACTCAACAACTGTGCCACAGAATTTGAGGGTCAATGATGCAGGATGTTTCCCTCTTCTTGGAGGGTCGAGTAAAGCATTCAGTAGTCAGCCAGACCACCAGCAAACCTTGGCCACGGCAAATGCAGAGATGTTATAAATCTGCTTCCAGACGTCCTGGGAACGCTGTAGAGGGCAGAGAATTGGTGAGGTTCAGGACTATGCTTCCCTGAAGGCACCTGACTGTTTACTTTCAGGCTTGTTCTTGGCAGGGCCTGGTGGACAGTCCTTCTTTTGATCACAGAAGTGCAGTTTGTGCCTGTTGACTGTAGGAGACTAGTACCTCTAGGGAGCCCTAGTGAAGTCTTTCGGTTGCAAAGCAGTTCACCTTCCCTTTGGAACCGGTCTCTGGTCTGGGAAGAGTCATAGTCCAGTGGGTCCAAGGGGCTGCCACAGATGCAGAGAAAACTTTAACATCGTTCAGTTGCATGATAATGTGCATTGTGTGTGGACCAGGATGTCTTTGTCTCTCAATTGTTTTGTTGGTCTGGTGCATATCAACACAGATGCACGTGGCACCCTCATGGTCCTCTTTTGGCACCACCACTATGGGGAACACCCATGGCGTAGGACCAGTGGAGTGTTCAATGATGTCATGCTTCAACAGCATTTCAAATTTTTTCTCAGTGGCTTCTTGCAAGTGGAAAATTACTCTGTGGTGCCTCTGGGCAACAGAGCGAATGCCCTCTTTAATGTGACATCACACTTTCATTGTTTTGAGCCTGCCCAGGCCATGAAATAATGACAAGAACTGACTCACAACTTCACAGTGTGGAGGTTGTAATTGATAGATGTCAGTCTCATGTCAGCAGCAGTGGCAAAGCTGAGTAGGCAAGCACTGGACAAGGCTCCTTGAAGAGCATGAATTGGCACTCCCACTGATACTGCTTTATGTTTCAAAGTCGCTGTGAATGACCCTTGACTTTGCAATGGGTTAGAAGTGGCCCACGTGTATTCTTTTGTGTTTGATGTGTTGAGGCGTGGCACAGAAGATAGGCTGTTGAACTTTTTGACTGGCATGATGTTAATCGACGCACCTCTGTCTATAATAAAGATTATGGGGCAACCGTTTACCTTTATTGTAATCTTGGAGCAATGTCAAAATGAGTTTTGTTGTTTCGTTTGGTGGTTTGCCTTTGTCTTTCATTCTTATTTGCAAAAAGCCAGACCTACATTTGCCTGTCGGTCGTTGGCCGACGCAATCAGTTCACATCCATCTGCTTCACTCGCGCTCGATAATGATGTTGATGAGCCTCTGTAGGATTAACTTGACGACGAAGGACTTTGGGTGGTTTCTACTTGTCATAACTGATGTCTTTTTTTTTTTCTTTGTGGGTGTGGTGAGAATGCTTTTGGATCCTTCGGGCATCCATTACCTCTTTTCGCTGTGACGTAGTTAGTTTCTCTTTCGCTTTGCAAACTGTTATATGAAGTGGTTCTCCTTAGCACAGCCTTTACCCATTTGGTCGAAGGGTGGACATTTGTCTTTATGTGGAAATGAAAATCCACATCGAAAATACAACCTTTTCTTCTTTGTGGATGGCGTCTGACATGCGTCTACTCTGTCTTTGTTCTTATTCTTCATAGCCAGCACTGATTCACTTTAAGCTGTTCCATCTTCCATGTCAGCAACTTGTCAATCCGCTCTTTCTTCGGCCCTGGCAGCCATTAGTACTTTCTCTAAGCTGAGCATCTCTCTCAACATACGTCTTCTGAAGAAGTTTGAAAGATAGCCATCGATAACTCTAAGACGTATCGCTTCTTCTGTCGTGTAGTTCCTACAAATCTATATAGGATCTACGCGTTTAGACAACATAAACTAAGGGATTGGTGTCCAGACTGATTCCAGACACCCCCAAAGGATATGTTAGCCTTTAGACCAGCTAGCTCACAATGCCACTATAAGGTCCCTAACCTTGCCAAGGAGCAAATCGTTTCTGGCAACTATCAAACACGACAACCCTTGATCCTTCATGGATTGTGGAAACAGTTCAGTACTTTTTGCTCAGTCACTTGTACTCAATTCTTCTCAGAAAGATACACAGAATAAATGATGGGGACATTTTCAATAAGCATTTATTGAACCAGCATCATTCTAGTATAAAATACGTGTGCTGCAACAACCATTAAACAAAAACAGATATATACGATTACGAGCACCAACAGAGTAAATAAAGGGCAGACTTATACCACGGTGCTAACACAGTGAATATATGCAGGCATATAGATACATGGCTGTAATCAAATGTACTCCTAAGATGCAAACCCTACCTAAGTATACCTAAGTGTACCTAGCATGCATGTAGGTGTAAAGCCAAGAATCCCCTAGGAAAGAGCCAAAGCCAATTACCTGATGGGAGAAATTTGAAGGACCCCGTCTTGGTCTCGAGTTGGACACCCCGCAAGGGATGTCAGACCACTGTGTGCTGGAGTTTCTGCGTGCAGGAATCTCACCGTGTTGTGTCAGCATGGAAGCTTCTCCTCTGGTTGCCCAGTGAAGATGTTCTTCTTTTATACCCGAAAGGTACCCTCAGGGGTTCTACCTAGATGTGTAATGGTACTGTGGGCCTGTCATTCAAGGATGACAATAGCGGTGACTTTTGTACAGAGTTATTATGCAGAAGATGGTAATCCTGCAGGCAGGGGATTAAGATATGATACTAAGAATCCTCATGCATAATAAATGAGGCTAGTTTTCGAAGAAAACCACACAACATTTATTCGGCGGGTTAACTAGGTAAAAGGTCAGCAACAGAGCCATTATGTAGAGCAAGGTAGGACAAGTGAAGGTAAAAGGTCGTGCAGCTACCTAGGACTATATTGGGGTACATTGGGGCTCATAACACTTCGTCAAAAACACAAGATCCGCGGGTCTCAATTAAAGATACAGGCAATGCACGACAACAGAGGAACAAAAAAGAAGTCCTATTTAAGAGGACGGAATCCCATCACCCACCGAAGTGGCATGCTTCATCATCTGGGATCTCCTCTTGGCTGCAAACCTAGTGCAACCAAGGAGCTACAACTCCTTGCACATGTTAGGAGGAGCTCGCGGATGTTTCGGTGTGGTCCAATGACTAGATCTCCTAAGATCAATGAAGCATGGAGATAGTGTGGGTGAAAAAATGTAATGCAGTGTGTGATGTGAAAAATAAAATTGACTACCAGAAGAAAACAGATTTATTAAGTACCTTGTGGTGTCAAGGGTTAAAAAACAGTGAAGCTTATAAAATTTAAGAGCGCGCTGGTCAAAAAATCGGAGGGTCTACATGTTTCAGCCAATCGTGATCATGTATTGATCATGGCCTTCCTCAGGACCTAGTTATTACTACTACTGGAAAATAGAATGTGTATGAGTGAAACATTCACAAAAAATACAATAAATAATAGAACGATACAACCAAACTTTCACCTGTGTAATACTTATTGGTAGACACTACAGGGATGTTTGGTGGACACCTGTTGAAAAAGAGAGAAAAAATGGAAACAATCGTATACTTGATACAGTCCAATATAAATTCTCATACTCGTGCACATGCATTGTCTGTATTTATAGAGCCATCTCCAATCAAATGAAATGGCATATGCATACTATGATGTTATGCTGAAACGCAAACTTGTAAATCCCTTACCCGTAAGCATTTGGGCGGACTGCTCACTGCTCCTGGTAACAACTCAGGGCGTGAGGCAACGCTCTGTGAAAGAAGAAAGAATAGAAATAAAAAAAGTGGCGGACCAACTAGTACCCACCACTAGTGCTAGATAGCATTCCTAGGTTTATCAAAACCCCAAAGTGGGATGGTCTATCAGGAAAGCACAGTAACTCAAAACCAGAGAGGTTGCGAGTGATGGTGTAACAATAATAATGTGCCACTCCAGGCGCAAACATAAGCTGTTAGTAAGGCAAGTTTGCACACATTTTAATGAATATCTCGAGCAAGCAGAGAGGGAGTGCCCGAAGTAACTTGCAAGACCACAGATAACACTCGTGCTCTGCAAAAAAATTGGCCACAGTAAATATGTAAAGACCAAAAGACAGTTTAACCACTACAAAACCGTCAAATGTTCTGCATATGGGAAAACGGGGAAAAAATTGCTCGCTATTAAGCCCTACTCTGGATGCAGTGTTCTAGAGTATATATCTGAATCAGAGAGCAAAAAGCAGACCACCAGCCACCCACCCGCTGCACTTACCTATCCGTCGCTACCTCGGGCCGTCATCCGGTTGTCCCGAGCAGTAGCTGACGGTAGTGTGCGCGGAATTAAGTAGGGTGTTCACAGTGAAAAACGCCGATCACCTGTGTTGTATTCGTCGCGCTGGAAGCGCGTCATCAGATGGAAGCCACATCAACGTGGGGCACGGAGAGAGGCGTGCTCTCCGTATCGCTGATGAACTACAAAATCCCGCTAAGCTACATGGTAAATGTAGTACAGTTTGGTAAACCTTCAATTTCATAACATCGGGTGATGAAACATTGTGCAATGTTGTGTTTATACTGACCAAAAGAACAACTTGACTGCGTTAAAGGCGGTCAACAAAAAAATGGTCAACAAAAATTTTTTGGGGGTGAACAATTTTTTTTTTTATAGAGGACACATTTTAACATCATTGTAGCTATGGCGGCTGTATAACGATATTTAGTTGAATTTACGCTAGCCCAGGCATACCGCTAAAACAGAAAATCTTCAATATAAAGTGCGCGCTACAGGTGCGCTAAATGTGAAAATCCAGTGGCTGTGATGATATTCCTTGGACCCTTGTATGATGATGTACTTTGGGAATCCACATATCCGTTGTTCTGTTACTCTTGAGTCCAATCCAGATTTCAGTATATGTGTCCAATGATACGATTGGTATAACTAATGTGACATCTGCACCTTCTCAGAATGGTAATTGAAAGCACAGGAAAGTAGTGTTTATGCACATACTTGGGCCTGCTTCTCCCCATTGGTGCATATATGGCAATCGAGCTCCACCACTTGGGGTTGTCATCATTCTTATTGTACACATTCTGCCAGTGCTATTCTTACTTGACAACACCTAGACAAATTTGGTTGTTTCCTGCCAAAAACTAGACTTGTATTTTGCTGTCCACTGGATTTTCACATTTAGCGCACCTGTAGCGCGCTCTTTATATTGAAGATTTTCTGTTTTAGCGGTATGCCTGGGGTAGCATAAATTCAACTAAATATCGTTATACAGCCGCCATAGCTACAACGATGTTAAAATGTGTCCTCTATAAAAAAAATTGTTGACCCAAAAATATTTTTTGTTGACCATTTTTTTGTTGACCATTTTTTTGTTGACCGCCTTTAACGCAGTCAAGTGGTTCTTTTGGTCAGTATAAACACAACATTGCACGATGTTTTATCACCCAATGTTATGAAATTGAAGGTTTACCAAACTGTACTACATTTCCCATGTAGCTTAGCGAGATTTTGTAGTTCATCAGCGATACGGAGAGCATGCCTCTCTGCGTGCCCCATGTTGATGTGGCTTCCATCTGATGACGCGCTTCCAGCGCGACGAATACAACACAGGTGATCGGCGTTTTTCACTGTGAACACCTACTTAATTCCGCGCACTACCGTCAGCTACTGCTCGGGACAACCGGATGACGGCCCGAGGTAGCGATGGATAGGTAAGTGCAGCGGGTGGGTGGCTGGTGGTCTGCTTTTTGCTCTCTGATTCAGATATATACTCTAGAACTCTGCATCCAGAGTAGGGCTTAATAGCGAGCAATTTTTTCCCCGTTTTCCCATATGCAGAACATTTGACGGTTTTGTAGTGGTTAAACTGTCTTTTGGTCTTTACATATTTACTGTGGCCAATTTTTTTGCAGAGCACGAGTGTTATCTGTGGTCTTGCAAGTTACTTCGGGCACTCCCTCTCTGCTTGCTCAGGATATTCATTAAAATGTGTGCAAACTTGCCTTACTAACAGCTTATGTTTGCGCCTGGAGTGGCACATTATTATTGTTACACCATCACTCGCAACCTCTCTGGTTTTGAGTTACTGTGCCTTCCTGATAGACCATCCCACTTTGGGGTTTTGATAAACCTAGGAATGCTATCTAGCAATAGTGGTGGGTCCTAGTTGGTCCGCCACTTTTTTTAGTCCTTATTTCTATTCTTTCTTCTTTCACAGAGCGTTGCCTCATGCCCTGAGTTGTTACCAGGAGCAGTGAGCAGTCCGCCCAAATGCTTACGGGAAAGGGATTTACAAGTTTGCGTTTCAGCATAACATCATAGTATGCATATGCCATTTCATTTGATTGGAGATGGCTCTTTAAATACAGACAATGCATGTGCACGAGTATGAGAATTTATATTGGACTGTATCAAGTATATGATTGTTTCCATTTTTTCTCTCTTTTTCAACAGGTGTCAACCAAACATCCCTGTAGTGTCTACCAATAAGTATTACACAGGTGAAAGTTTGGTTGTATCGTTCTATTATTTATTGTATTTTTTGTGAATGTTTCACTCATACACATTCTACTTTGCAGTAGTAGTAATAACTTGGTCCTGAGGAAGGCCATGATCAATACATGATCACGATTGGCTGAAACATGTAGACCCTCTGATTTTTTGACCAGCGTGCTCGTAAATTTTATCAGACCGCGCTTACATTGTTTTTTAACCCTTGGCACCACAAGATACTTAATAAATCTGTTTTCTTCTGGTAGTCAATTTTATTTTTCACGTCACATACCGCATTACATTTTTTCACCCACACTATCTCCATGCTTTCATTGATCTTAGGAGATCTAGTCATTGGACCACACCAAAACATCTGCAAGCTCCTCCTAACACGTGCAAGGAGTTGTAGCTCCTTGGTTGCACTAAGTTTGCAGCCAAGAGGAGATCCCAGATGATGAAGCATGCCACCTCGGTGGGTGATGGGATTCCGTCCTCTTAAATAGGACTTCTTTTTTGTTCCTCTGTTGTCGCGCATTGCCTGTATCTTTAATTGAGACCCACGGATCTTGTGTTTTTGACATATATAGAGTGGGGATGTATCCGCGCAGGTCCTTAAAAGCTTCCCTCAGACCCCTTTCTTTACCTGATAGTGTATTGCTCATAACACTTCATCATTGAATGCACCAAACTTGCAGTGTTTGATAAGTACATCAAGTCTTTCAACAAACTCATCCATCGTTTCACCAGCTTGCTGTCATGCTTGATTGAAAATGTACCTTTCTAGTCGATGTTCGGCATCGGATTGAACTTGGCTTCTAACGCTTCCTTGATTTGACTGCATGATACTGCATCAGCTTGGGATATTTTCCTTATTACTTCTTTCACTCCATCACCAGCAAGATTCTTTAGGCACTTTATTATTTTCTTATCATCTACGTCTTTTAGGACACCTATGAAGTCATTGAACGTCTCGATCCATGCAGTCCATCTTGTGCCAATATTCTGTTTCTTTTCTGTGTCGAATGGTGGTGGTGGTTTCAGAAAACACAGCGGAATTGTACTTTGCGCTCTATTCTACTGCTGTTGAGAGTATATGTTGTTCAGGTGACTGCAGCTGTCCTTCTGGGCCGATACCTCCTGCAAGCACTGGCCGTGTGCTTGTACTTGGGTCGTCATGCCCGATTGGAGGTTGTAAGGCGCAATCTTCATTTTTGATGGTAATTGATGGTTTCGTCTCTCGTACTCGTTCGTCACTGCTTTCAGCTTTCTACATTGTACCTGGTTGTGGCTACCTTTAACGCTTCGATTTGTATCAGTGATGGCTCTGTGTTATGCAGTGGTACAGGATCTCTTCTTTTGACCTTACCAATGGGTTCTGGTGGGCTGCTCATCTGCAGGGCCTTCAAATTCTTCGAGGGCCGCATATGGGCTGGAGTGGGGCTTTGATTCCACACACACCAACTTCGAACTGCTTCTCATTGAAATTCGGCGCACATGGCACACACGTGGAGTTTGCCGTAATGTTGCAGACTTCCAGGGAGAGCAGTCTTGTTTCTTTGGTACACAGAACCTGCATTCGTCGCCAGTTGTAGCGTCCTACCCAGCCCTGGAGCATGCAAATGAATACGCCACACACAAAGCTCTGAATTGTATGTCTTTATGCCTCCGCATACAATCCCACTCTGCTCTCTGAATACATGATAACCATTAATAACCACACCTTAACACCTCCCAGCAAGTTACATACTTCCTTTCGTAGGTCCACCCAGAACCGCAAGGGTCCTAGCGCACATAGGCTCACAACACTACAATCACTATTTTTTATAAACAAATAACTGTACCTTGATACTAGAATAAAATGGTCATCCTGCAGTTTCGAAAAGAGATGGCTCCTTGCACCCTCTGAGGCTATAGTGCACATCTTGAATCATGTACAGTATGTTCTGATCACAGGTGTTGCCTGCAGCACTACCAGGAACCCATTTCTTTTGCCCATAAAGCTTGCTGCACATGACCTTTTGTTCCACTCTGTGCCTGCTCTGTATAACACTAGAGCTGTCTGCTACCAACCTTTGACCCACTACCTGTGTTTTCTGAGCCACTTGTACATGACCTTTATGAGTTTTCTACACTTGTTGTACTTTTTATGCAATTTGAGAAAAATCTTTGAATGCCCTAAAGTAACTGTAACTAGTGCCTTTGCACTGATAATTACCTCATATATTATATTGCCCATGGCATGGCTGACTGCAACATCTGAAATGAAATCATTGATGACAACACTGTGCAATGCGGGGCGTGAGTTTTAGTTACTTTAAGCCACGAGTTATAGTTACTTGAGATAACTGTAAAGAATTACAGTGATTTTGTTACTTTAAAACATGATGTCTTAACTGATGATTTGACCTAACCATAACGTCCCTTTAACCTTTGTTTTTTTCTGTGAACTTCGAATATATGTAGATATATATATATATATCAAATGTACTCCGTGGCTTCTTCGGATATCTCCAATACACGGACACGGACCCAGAATTGTGCTTCAAAGTGAGTTTATTTCGCCTCAGTCGCCATTACGCGTTTCGCCTTCCACAAGGCTTGATCACATGACAGTGGTAACGGGATTACGTGCAAGATTTTAAAGTGCTCAGTGCTCATTGTAACATGCATCACATGGTTGTTTCTACCATAGACATAGAAGACATTCATTAACCCATAACATGTTAAAATATATACAAATATTTTCTTTTTAAATGTTTTGAAAGTGACTGTTTCATATATACATAGATAAACTGGTACACAATGTATTTATCAGTTTCCTTATTATTGGACTGATTTTTCTTATCCTTTATCTGTGACATTTGTTATCATCCCTTTCCTGATGTTCACAATTCTCGGTTTAAATACCTGATTGTTAAAACACGACATATTGGTTATATAAATATATCATAATAATGTCATATGGTTGACCTCCTAAATCATAAACATTAGTGACGCATTAAAGTGCTAAAGTGCATTAAAAACTATAGATATCAGAGCATTCTTGGCTTTATAAACATTATTGAGTTTTTCAAAACAACTGGAGGTTATATTAAGAAAATGAAATAAAACTTGGCTAATCCAGGTATCGGGTATTTAATTATTCTTTCCATATCTCACATTGATTTATCCAGAGTCGTTATTGATACTCAGTGAAATTACCGACTAACCACCTTAACCTTGTTTTTGGTTCTCTTTTTTGACGGTCCTGGATCTCGGGATATTCTAATGTGCAAAATAACACTCTATAAATATATAAATATATAAATATATAAAATTATATAAAATACACTTAAAATTCATTATCAACTATAGATATACCAAATGTGAAACACCTCATACATGTATATGCATGTATATAAAATTCCTTGTTTTACATTTAGCAATATTATATAAAATCAACCTTCAATACATTAATGTCGAACATATTGCTTGTCTTATAGTTGTTAATTGATCCCTTACGATCCAAAAACTGAGTTGGTTATTATCTGATGGCATAAATATTTAAAGATTTTTTACATTTTTAAAAATCCT
This sequence comes from Calotriton arnoldi, assembly GCA_963921515.1. NCBI lineage: Eukaryota > Metazoa > Chordata > Amphibia > Caudata > Salamandridae > Calotriton > Calotriton arnoldi. The sequence goes on from CAWUFW010011931.1 coordinate 81,118, forward strand.
AAATATCTAAATGTTTGTAGTAGACGTCCTAATTACGTTCTATTCCTGTGTAAGATATGTGTTTTATTTTACACGTGTGGCTGGGTATTTATATTAGGCAAGTGTGTAAATCCTCTGTTGCATTAAGGCCACCCGGGGACTTGGAATCTAATTGGAGAATATATCGCGTTTCCAGCTTTCTTAACTTAGTTTCCCTGTCCCCACCTCTTCTGCTTGGCGGGACTGTGTCAATTACAAAGTATTTAAGCAGGGCAGTGTCTGAATTATGCTTTTCCTTAAAATGTCGAGCTACTGGATAGGTGTTATCATGATTAATTATAGCCCGTAGATGTTGTAATATCCTTTTATGTACAGGTAGCTTAGTGCTGCCTACGTACTGCAGGCCACATGGGCACTGCAGCACGTAGACAGCAAATTCAGTCTTGCATGTAAGTAATTTGGTTATTCTAAACTGCCTTTCATTGAAGGGTGTCTGGTATTTATTTGTGTTGATACCCTGAATACACGCCTTACACGTTTTGCATTTAAAAAAACCTTTGCCTGTTTGGAGCCAACTGTTGCCCTCTATGACCTCAGGAATAGTTTTGACAATCTTGTCTTTCATTGATGGGGCCTTGCTGTGCGTGATGGACACTCTCTGCGGTAGCAGGGGTCCTATTACTGGATCCGTTAGAACCATAGGCCAATTTTGCTGTATAATTTTGTGTATTTCTCTGTTTTGTCTACTGAATTTTACTATAATTCTAAACTCCTCTTCCTTCAGTGTGGTCAGGGCACTAGTTTGGATTTTAGATGTTTCTATTGCTGGTTTAGTCCTTTCTGTAAGTGCTTTTTCCCTAGTGATTGCCCTTGTTTTGCTGATGGCTTTGTCAATCACTTTAACCGAGTATCCTCTTTGTAAAAATCTTTTCTTACTTTCTTCCTGTGCCACTATTAGATCCTCATTGTTACTGCATAGACGCCTCATCCTTAGCATTTCCCCGTAGGGGATGCTGTTTATCAAGTGTTTAGGATGGGCGCTGCTGGCGTGAAGAGTAGTGTTTCCTGCTGTTTCTTTTCGGAATAATCTGGTTTCTAACTTGTTGTTATTTACATACACCTGTGTGTCTACAAACTCAACACTGGTTGCACTAATAGTAGCAGTGAAATGTAAATTAACCTGATTGCAATTAATGGCCTCTACAAAATTATTTGCTTCATCCACATTCCCTTGCCACACTATGAACAAATCGTCAATAAAACGAAGCCACATCCTTACGTGTTTGTGCATGCTTTCTCGGTGGGTGTCCATGAGGACCTGCTCCTCCCACCTCCCCATATGTAGGCAAGCATAACTAGGGGAGGAGCTGGCCCCCATGGCCACCCCCCTCACTTGTTGATACAGCTGGCTATTAAACATAAAAATATTGTTCTGAAGGCAAAACATAATCATTTCAATCAACATTGCATTATGTGCTGTATATTGGTTGGGTCTTCGGGATAAAAAGTATTTAACTGCTGCAATTCCATCTGAGTGCTCAATGCTTGTATACAGTGATGTTACATCTAATGCCATTAATATATAACCCTCCTGCCAAATGAATTTGGCAATTTTCCTTAGGAAGTCGCTGGTGTCTTTAACATATGATGCCAATCCCTTTACAAAGTCCTGTAAAAAATAGTCAATGTATCTGGTTGTGTGTTCCATTCAACCATCCCTAGCCGATATAATTGGCCTTCCTGGTGGTTTGTTTTTGTTTTTATGTATCTTAGGTATAAAATACAGTGATGATGTCGTTGGATTTTCTTTTTTAAGGAACTTGTGTTCATCACCACTGATTAATTCTGCGTTCTTCCATCGGCTCAATTTGTCATGATATTCTTTTTGGGTTAATTTTAGCTTGATGTTATCGCTGCGGGTGTAGCAAGTTCTGTCATTTAATTGATTATAGGCCTCTTTTTTATAATCCTCCTGTGACCAGATAACTATGTTTCCACCCTTGTCGCTATTTCTAATTACGACGTTTTTGTTATTTTGTAATTTCGTCATTAGATTAGTGTACTGTTGATTGCTTTTCGGTATCCCCTTTTCCCTGCTTGCACTTTTTTATTGAGCTTTTTAAGTTGGGCAGTTACCGATTCATGGAATAAGTCAATTGAATCCTGTGTCGTTACTGGGATAAATGTTGATTTCGCTTTGAACGGGGTATTTGGTCTTCTGTTGATAATAACGGTTTCATTTGATGCTCCATTTTGTTCTTCCTGTTGATTGGCATTTTCCTCATATAACTCTTGCATAGTTCTTAATAAGGGTATATCTGATTGGGATATTCCTTCTATCAATGTCTCATCAGATGTTGTTTGTTCCTTAGTTTTTCTCTGGGATGCATACAATTTCTTTAATTTTAATTTTCTGACTCCTTTGTATACATCACATCTAGTGGTAGCGTAATCAAAATCTGTGCCTGGTGCAAATGACAGTCCCAGACTAAGTATTTCCTTCTCCTGTTTAGTGAATTCAATTCCTGCGATGTTTATAATGGTATTTTCATTGTTAAGATCTGTGATTACTTGTTTTTCCAATATCCCTCCCTTTTCTCCTGGTTTGTTTTTGTTTGCTTTGCCCTTGCTTTGCGCCTCTGCCATCGTTTGTAGTTGTTTTGTGTTCTTCGTTTTTCTGTGGAGGCCTTGGACGCAATGTTTGCCTCCTCTCTACGCATAAAAAATTCAATTCCTCCCCTGGGGACGGTTTGGGTCGTTGTTTGACTTGTTCTGTGCTCCGATATTCTGATTCTGATTCACTCCCCCCCATAGAGCTTGCGTCAGATTGCGAAGTACTTGGACTGTGCACATTGATTCTTGCAGCTGGTATTGCTTGTCCGTTTGTGCCTTGATATTTAGATTTTCTGATGGCATCATAGCGCTTGGCAAATGTGAAAATTTGTCCTAATTCATAATCCTTTTTATCTCTTAAGAATTTAAATGCCTTTCTTTCCTTGATTTTTTCTTCCTCCCGTTTTAACCGTATCATCATCTCCTTCCTTAGTTTGTCCTGCTCCTCCTTATCAGTTAAGTTATTCAATTCCTCATTGATTTCTTCAATATCTTTTAGTAGCTTGGCTCTGTCTATGTCCGCATATTTAATGAGAATTAAGGTTAGTTTACGTGAAGAGTCTAAATTGCATTCAGCCCATTCCTTCATTAGCTCCGGGTTCGGTTCGTCATAGCTGGGGGCCATTAAAATTCTTAACCCCCTCTGGATTCTCCCCACGTCTATGTAGCCTTGCAATGATTTTGACTCCCACCATTTTTGTTGTTCTGATTTCATTTTCTTTTCCAGTTTCTTAAACATTTCTCTCGTAGAATTTGTGCTCTGTGTATTCTCAAAAGATCGATTGTTTCTATTTACAGTCATTGCGAGGCTATCGGTAAACATGCTCATTGCTGCTGCCTCTCTCGCTCTTACCACGTCGGCTGACATGAGGCTGATTTATCGGTTTAATTTGGACTACTGGCGAGTTCTTAGTTTCGCTCTCACACTCAGTAATCTTCCGATATTTATGCACACCCCTTCTCCCTGTGTTTGTCCTGTATCCGCAACTCCTACCTGGATCGCTTAGTGCTGGTCGGGTCCTCCGACTCAACATTCACAAGGCTCTCACAGGATCCGGCTTGCTTTCCTTCCTGGACTCACGGGGGGTCAGGCGCTTGGAATCCTCCTAGATTGCAGGTAATTCCGGGTTAACCCGGAAGTTGTGTCTCACTGTCAGCGCCGTCCGTTGCGATGGGGGGGCTCCGTGTGTGACTGCGTGAAACTATCAGTCATTAACATCAAATGTACTCCGTGGCTTCTTCGGATATCTCCAATACACGGACACAGACCCAGAATTGTGCTTCAAAGTGAGTTTATTTCGCCTCAGTCGCCATTACGCGTTTCGCCTTCCACAAGGCTTGATCACATGACAGTGGTAACGGGATTACGTGCAAGACATCATCCAGTGACTGTGTGTTTCTGTAAAGTTTAAATATTTTTAATATACATAGGGAAAGGCGTATTGAAGAATGAGTGGGTGTATAAGTGTCTGTATGGATGATTTAGTAGGTGCGTGACTAACTCTATAAGTGAGTGGTTAAACGTATCTTACTGAATGCATGGGTTAGTGACTAAACTGGGTGAATGTCTGTATCCGTCTGTCTATTGCTGTGTAAGTGGCTGCATGGGTTTGTGAATAATTACATGAGTGTCTATATGAGTTATTGATTGGTTGTCTGAGTATCTGTATGGGTGCCTGAGTGTTTGTGTGGGTGGGGTGTGTGCGACTCTGTGCATAGATGTGTGAGTGGGTGATTCACTGGGTGGATGGTTTCAAGAGTGCATCTGTGATAGACTGTATGGGTGGGTAAGTGTGTGTAAGAGTGTGTTAGTGAGTGAATGTATGTCCCAGTGGTACATGTGTGAGTAACTACATATGTGAAAGGCAGTATATATGTGTGTTGGAGTATATAAATAGCTATAAGCGAGAGTGTGTGATTGTGATTGTGAGAGTGACTGTATGGATGAGTGTGTGCTTGTATCAGTGATTGTATAATAGCGTAAGAATGTGCTAGTATTTGTATGAGTAAGTGAGCTGGTGTGTGTATAACTGTAGAGGTGAGTAAATGGCAGTGTGTTTAATTATTTGCATGAGTGACTAGGTGTGTGAGTACCTCTATGGATGAGTGGCAGTGTTTGAGGGTCTATATAGGAGTGTGAGTGCATATGATAGTCCTGTACTGAGTGACCGTAAGTATGAGTGACTGTACGGGTGAGTGAGTGGATGTGTGTGTAGACCTAAGAATCAGTGAGTGGGTATGTAGTTATTGGTGTTGGAGTGTCTATGGTTTTGCGAATGGCAGTCTGTAATTTAGAGTGAGTGTATCAAAGGTTATATTAGGGTGTGAGAAGGTGCATCAGATTATCACGTGGATGATGTCATCAGTGATGTCATCAGTGATGTCATTTGAGATGTCATCAGTGATGTCATCAGTGATGTCACTGACCATGTCATGAGTGATGTAATATGTGACGTCATCAGCAGTGCATTGCGGGGCGCGAGTTATAGTTAGCTGAACTAACTATAACGGGGAATTTCACAGGTTTTGTACGAGTGCAATGTCCAACTAACTATAACTGTCCCTAAAACCTATGGTTTTTTCAGTGAATTTGTAAGGTTTTTTAAATGCTAATTTCTAACTATAACGTGCCTGAAACCTATGGTTTTTTCAGTGAATTTCAAAGGTTTTTTAAATGCTAATTCCTCACTATAACATGTCTGAAACCTATGGTTTTTTCAGTGAATTTCAAAGGTTTTTAAATGCTAATTTCTCACTATAACATGTCTGAAACCTATGGTTTTTTTCAGTGAATTTCAAAGGTTTTGTAAATGTCAATTTTTAAATGTATTAATTGTTATATTTATTTTTTTGATACTGATTTACTACATTTTTTTAAACTATTTATTTTTACATATTTTATTTTTTAAATTACATTGTAATTACATTATACATTACATTACAAAATATACTTTCACTGAATGAATTACTTTAGTTTAAATACTTTGCAAATAGGCAATAGACTTTTAAGTACAGTAGTTACAGTTGTTGCAATGGGCAACACCATTTCACACACAATGCAACATTGAGCTCAATGTGAATTTCAAGTTAAATGCAATTAGTTACTTTATGGATTACTTTTCTAACCACAGGACTGGATCCTAGATTCAGTCCTGGGACATCTCCTGTAAACAGTTGAGTAAAAGCGTTTTGGTTACAGTAGTGATTTTTAAGGAATATTATTGTATTTTAAAAGTTGACAGAAACTTTTTCACATAGAATCACCAATGTTATCCTATGGGAGGAAATTTACTTAGCAGGTAAGTAGTGTTATCGTTACTTTTTCTTACTCAGTGTTGGATCCTGGATCCAGCACTGGTGCATCTCCTGTAAACAGTTGAAAAGAATGCGTTTAAGTCACACAGGCGATTTTTAAGGAATATTTGTAGTTTGTGAAAATCGACACTGAAACTTTTCTGCTGAAAACCAGACAATGGATTCCTATGGAAGGAAATATAAGTTACTGGTAAGTACGGTTAGAATTACTTTTCAGGGTGAGTGCTGGGCTAAAAGATGCAGCACTGGGTTCTCTCCTGATAACAGGTGAGTAAATCGGAATTCGTAGTTCGGCTGATTTTAGAGGAATATTATAAAGTTCCAAAACTCCACACTTAGAAGAATTTCCAAGTGAAACCAGTCAATGTTAGCCTATGGAAGGAAATTCAAGTTACTGGTAAGTACGGTTAAAATTACTTTTCAGGATCAGTACTGGGCTCAAAGGTGCAGCACTGAGGTCTCTCCTGATAACAGGTGAGTAAATCAGAATTCGTAGTTCTGCTGATTTTAGAGGAATATTTGTATGTTTCAAAAATCGACACAGAAACGTTTTCAGCAAAAAGCAGGCAATGATATCCTATGGAAGGAAATTTAATTTACTGGTAAGTACGGTTAGAATTACTTTTCAAGGTCAGTGCTGGGCTAAAAGATGCAGCACTGGGTTCTCTCCTGATAACAGGTGAGTAAATCGGAATTCGTAGTTCGGCTGATTTTAGAGGAATATTATAAAGTTCCAAAACTCCACACTTCGAAGAATTTCCAAGTGAAACCAGTCAATGTTAGCCTATGGAAGGAAATTCAAGTTCCTGGTAAGTACGGTTAAAATTACTTTTCAGGATCAGTACTGGGCTCAAAGATGCAGCACTGAGGTCTCTCCTGATAACAGGTGAGTAAATCGGAATTCGTAGTTCGGCTGATTTTAGAGGAATATTTGCACAATGGTGAAGGGAGGGGCGGGGCCTGAGGTGACATCTGTGCAAACGCGCCCAGTGGCGCGTTTTAAGTTGGGGGATTAAGTCCCCTTGAATCATGAGGGTCCCTGGGGTCCAACTAGCCCACCCTGTACCTCCAGTATGCGCCAGGGAGCTATGTTGCAGAGAGGTGTTCAGAGGCCACGCCCATTTTTGCACCTCTCTGCAACACAGCTCTGTGGCGCTTTATGGACGTACCGGGGGTGCTAGTTGGCCCCCAGAGACCCTCAGGATTGAAGGGGATTTAATTCCCCATCTTAAAACGCGCCACGGGGCCTGTTTGCACACATGTCACCTGAAGCCCCGCCTCCCCTTCACCACTGTGCAAACGCGCCCGTGGCGCTTTTAAGTTGGGGGATTAAGTCCCCTTGAATCCTGAGGGTCCCTGGGGTCCAACTAGCCCACCAGGTACCTCCAAAAGCTCCACAGAGCTGCGTTGCAGAGAGGTATAAAAAGGGGCGTGGCCTCTGTACACCTCTGTGCAACGCAGCCCCCTGGCGCATACTGGAGGTTCCTGGTGGGTAGTTGGCCCCCAGGGACCCCCAGTATTCAAGGGTGCGCGAATCCCGCCGAGAAAAAAAAAGAAACAAGTGCGCAAAACGCACAAAGGGGGCAGGGTAGAAACACCCTGACCCCCTAGGTCTGCTCAGGGGGTCCCACAAGGAGAATTAAAAAAATCGGCAGGATGCGCTCAGGGTGCGCGGATCCTGCCGGGAAAAAAAAATCGAAGCGCGGTCTCCCGCGCTTCGATGCAAATTTGCCCCCAAGTGGCCCAAGTCCCGGGGGCATGCGGGGGGTGGGTTTATTGTTTATGGGGGGGCCTCTAAGGCCCCCCAAGCCCCGGGGACCGCCACCCCCGGGGCTTTACAAAAAAATGATGGCGGGAGGGCTGTGCGCCCTCCACGCTGCCCGAGGACCACCACCCCGGGGCTGTTTTTTTAATTTTCAAAACCTGTGTGGGGGGCTCCAGCCCCCACACGCCCGGGACCGCCACCTCCCCGGGGCACTAAAGATTTAAATATGGGGGTCCGTTACGGACCCCAGAGCCCGGGGACCACGACCTCCCCGGGGCTTTGAACAAGTTGGGAGGGGGGCCGTGCGGCCCCCCTCCTGGAGCCAGTGATGGCCCTGGAGACCACCACCCCCCAGGGCCGGCTCCTGCAGTGTCCCGGGGTGCCTACGCCCGGGACACTGTAGTTTGCTATGACAGGACGGGAGCATCGCGGCTCCCGTCCTGTCATAGCAAACTTGGTTTGCATTTTGAAAGGAAACCTGCTCTCTCTTTCAAAATGCAAACCCAATTGCTTTTCCACACGGGGAGCAGCATGTTAGCTGCTCCCCATGTGGAAAAGCAATGCCGGCTCCTGCAGGAGGCGGGGAGCCGGCTGGGACTGTGGGGGGATTGGGGACCCCCCCACAGTCTCCAAGGAGAGGCCAGGCCCCGGGGGATGGGGTCCCCGGGGCCAAAAGAGGCCCGGGAGGTGGGCCACGCAGCCCCCCTCCCCAATTTAAAAAAAAAAGGGCAAGGCCGGCCCCGGAGGATGGGGTCCCCGGGGCCTTAAATGGCCTGAGGAGCGGGGCCACGCAGCCCCCCTCCAAATATTTTTTTTTTTTAAATTAAAAAAGAGGGCATGCCCCGGGGGATGGGGTTCCCGGGGCCAATAGAGGCCCAGGGAATGGGGGCCACACGGCCCCCTTCCCGTTTTTTTTTTTTTTAACAAAAAAAAAAATGCTCAGGCCCCGGGGGATGGGGTCCCCGGGGCCAAAGTGGCAGAGGGAAGGGGGGCCACGCAGCCCCCCTCCCATTAAAAATAACGGGGAAAAAAAAACGGCATCGTGCCGGAGGCCCCACCCTCCCTGCAGCAGTGTGCAAACGCGCCCCTGGCGCGTTTTAAGAAGGAAGTAATTCCCCTTGAATACTGGGGGTCCCTGGGGGCCAACTAGCCCACCAGGAACCTCCAGTATGCGCCAGGGGGCTGTGTTGCAGAGAGGTGTACAGAGGCCACACCCCTTTATACACCTCTCTGCAACGCAGCTCTGTGGCGCTTTTTGGAGGTACATGGTGGGCTAGTTCGACTCCAGGGACCCTCAGGATTCAAGGGGACTTAATCCCCCAACTTAAAACGCGCCACGGGCGCGTTTTCACATTGGTGAAGGGAGGGGGCGGGGCTTCAGGTGAGATGTATGCAAACAGGCCCCGTGGCGCATTTTAAGATGGGGAATGAAATCCCCTTCAATCCTGAGGGTCCCTGGGGTCCAACTAGCCCACCAGGTACGTCCAGAAAGCGCCACAGAGCTGCGTTGCAGAGAGGTGCAAAAAGGGGCGTGGCCTCAGAACACCTCTCTGCAACGCAGCTCCCTGGCGCATACTGGAGGTACAGGGTGGGCTAGTTGGACCCCAGGGACCCTCATGATTCAAGGGGACTTAATCCCCAACTTAAAACGCGCCACGGGGCGCGTTTGCACAGATGTCACCTCAGGCCCTGGCCCCTCCCTTCACCATTGTGCAAATATTCCTCTAAAATCAGCCGAACTACGAATTCCGATTTACTCACCTGTTATCAGGAGAGACCTCAGTGCTGCATCTTTGAGCCCAGTACTGATCCTGAAAAGTAATTTTAACCGTACTTACCAGTAACTTGAATTTCCTTCCATAGGCTAACATTGACTGGTTTCACTTGGAAATTCTTCTAAGTGTGGAGTTTTGGAACTTTATAATATTCCTCTAAAATCAGCCGAACTACGAATTCCGATTTACTCACCTGTTATCAGGAGAGAACCCAGTGCTGCATCTTTTAGCCCAGCACTGACCTTGAAAAGTAATTCTAACCGTACTTACCAGTAAATTAAATTTCCTTCCATAGGATATCATTGCCTGCTTTTTGCTGAAAAAGTTTCTAAGTGTCGATTTTTGAAACATACAAATATTCCTCTAAAATCAGCAGAACTACGAATTCCGATTTACTCACCTGTTATCAGGAGAGACCTCAGTGCTGCACCTTTGAGCCCAGTACTGATCCTGAAAAGTAATTTTAACCGTACTTACCAGTAACTTGAATTTTCTTCCATAGGCTAACATTGACTGGTTTCACTTGGAAATTCTTCTAAGTGTGGAGTTTTGGAACTTTATAATATTCCTCTAAAATCAGCCGAACTACGAATTCCGATTTACTCACCTGTTATCAGGAGAGAACCCAGTGCTGCATCTTTTAGCCCAGCACTGACCCTGAAAAGTAATTCTAACCGTACTTACCAGTAACTTGTATTTCCGTCCATAGGAATCCATTGTCTGGTTTTCAGCAGAAAAGTTTCAAGTGTCGATTTTCACAAACTACAAATATTCCTTAAAAATCGCCTGTATGACTTAAACGCATTCTTTCAACTGTTTACAGGAGATGCACCAGTGCTGGATCCAGGATCCACCACTGAGTAAGAAAAAGTAACGATAACACTACTTACCTGCTAAGTGAATTTCCTCCCATAGGATAACATTGGTGATTCTATGTGAAAAAGTTTCTAAGTGTCAACTTTTAAAATACAATAATATTCCTTAAAAATCACTACTGTAACCAAAACGCTTTTACTCAACTGTTTACAGGAGATGTCCCAGGACTGAATCTAGGATCCAGTCCTGTGGTTAGAAAAGTAATCCATAAAGTAACTAATTGCATTTAACTAGAAATTCACATTGAGCTCAATGTTGCATTGTGTTTGAAATTGTGTTGCCCATTGCAACAACTTTAACTACTGTACTTAAAAGTCTATTGCCTATTTGCAAAGTATTTAAACTAAAGTAATTCATTCTGAGAAAGTATATTTTGTAATGTAATGTATAATGTAATTATAATGTAATTTAAAAAATTAAATATCTAAAAATAAATAGTTTAAAAAAATGTAGTAAATCAGTATCAAAAAAATAAATATAACAATTAATACATTTAAAAATTGTCATTTACAAAACCTTTGAAATTCACTGAAAAAAACCATAGGTTTCAGACATGTTATAGTTAGGAATTAGCATTTAAAAAACCTTTGAAATTCACTGAAAAAACCATAGGTTTCAGGCACGTTATAGTTAGAAATTAGCATTTAAAATACCTTACAAATTCACTGAAAAAACCATAGGTTTTAGGGACAGTTATAGTTAGTTGGACATTGCACTCGTACAAAACCCGTGAAATTCCCCCGTTATAGTTAGTTCAGGTAACTATAACTCGCGCCCCCGCAATGCACTGCTGATGACGTCACATATTACATCACTCATGACATGGTCAGTGACATCACTGATGACATCACTGATGACATCTCAAATGACATCACTGATGACATCACTGATGACATCATCCATGTGATAATTTGATGCATCTTCTCACACCCTAATATAACTTTTGATACACCCACTGTAAATTACAGACTGCCATTGTCAAAACCATAGACACTCCAACACCAATTACTATATACACACTCACTGATTCTTAGGTCTACACACACACATCTACTCACTCACCCGTACAGTCACTCATACTTATAGTCACTCAGTACAGGACTATTATATGCACTCATACACCTATATAAACACTCACACACCGCCACTAATCCATAGAGGTACTCACACACCTAGTCAGTCATGCAAAAAATTAAGCACACACCCATTTACTCACCTATACAGTTATACACACACCAGCTCACTTACTCATACAAATACTAGCACATTCTTACGCTCTTATACAATCTCTGATACAAGCACACACTCATCCATACAGTCACTCTCACAATCACACACTCTCGCTAATAGCTATTTATATACTCCAACACACATATATACTGCCTTTCACATATGTAGTTACTCACACATGTACCACTGGGACATACATTCACTCACTAACACACTCTTACACACACTTACCCACAGTCTATCACAGATGCACTCTTGAAACCATCCACCCAGTGAATCACCCACTCACACATCTATGCACAGAGTCGCACACACCCCACCCACACAAACACTCAGGCACCCATACAGATACTCAGACAACCAATCAATAACTCATATAGACACTCATGTAGCTATTCACAAACCCATGCAGCCACTTACACAGCAACAGACAGACGGATACAGACATTCACCCAGTTTAGTCACTAACCCATGCATTCAGTAAGATACGTTTAATCACTCACTTATAGAGTTAGTCACGCACCTACTAAATCATTCATTCAGACACTTATACACCCACTCATTCTTCAATACGCCTTTCCCTATATATATTAAACATATTTAAACTTTACAGAAACACACAGTCACTGGATGATGTCATCAGTGATGTCATTTGAGATGTCATCAGTGATGTCATCAGTGATGTCACTGACCATGTCATGAGTGATGTAATATGTGACGTCATCAGCAGTGCATTGCGGGGCGCGAGTTATAGTTACCTGAACTAACTATAACGGGGGAATTTCACGGGTTTTGTACGAGTGCAATGTCCAACTAACTATAACTGTCCCTAAAACCTATGGTTTTTTCAGTGAATTTGTAAGGTTTTTTAAATGCTAATTTCTAACTATAACGTGCCTGAAACCTATGGTTTTTTCAGTGAATATATATATATAAATATATATTATCTACTGACGGTCGCCAGTAGATAGTTATAGTTAGGACCTATTTTCCATAGGAAATTCACAACATTCTATTTCCAATAACTTTGGCGCCGGTTGACGAATCTTCGCGAACTTTTCAAAACTTATGGCCCGCTCCGGTCCGCTCCTATCCTGAAAGTCTCGGGGTGATTTGTCAAGTGGGGGCCGAGAAAAAGGGGGTCCCAAAACGTGTTTTCCCCATGCAATTTTCCATAGGAACCTTTAGTCGCAGCTACAGCCCGAACTGCTGAACGGAATTACACCAAATTTGGCAAAAAGGTAGCCCTTGGTTCAGAGTCATGCCTTTTGTTTAAATGGTGTAAATCCGTTCAGTAGTTCCTGAGAAAATCAAAAGTAAAATCACATGTATATCTGGGCGGAGCCTAACCACACATGTCATTGTGAGATCTGATTGACTGTCAGCACTTCATCCTGGAATTGCTGGCAGCCATCTTGGGACCAATATACATGATAGTACCCCATTGAAATGCATTGTAGTGAATCAAAGATTTTGAGGGTTACCAAAAGGAGAACTATAAAGGGTGATAACAGACTTTAGTTACATTAGAATTCATTTGTTGATGGTACCATACTAATTTCAGGAATTGTGGTGTGTTCTAAGGTGATTTTACCCTGTGAAAAACCTTCTGCTGGGATATCATGAATCATGTTTGAGAGAAAACTATTTTCACATGCTTGTCCCATAGAGTTTTGGAAGGTGCTCCAGAAGCTAAAATGAGAGCATATTTTCTGTAAATTCACATTATCTTTCTCAGTCATGTGAGAATGAAGTCTGACATTCTCAGTAAAACATGTACATCCAACAAGGGCAGAGACTGTCAGTTGATTCCTTTGTGTTCTACTGCAGCTTCCCAGAGTGTTCTAAAGAACAACTAGAGTGCTAACAGCCTTACTTATGACAAAAGTATGGCACACCTGAAGCCATCTTGATTGGAATAAACTGGTAACTCTTAAAACATTTAATTTAAAAAGGAACAAATGATGGGGTTCTTTTTGTCATAGACATTATGGTTAGTGCTGTAGAAAGAAAAATTAGGACGTTTCAAGTGTGATCTCAAATATCTTCCTGTTATATTTCAACAGGAGCAGCCTGTCAGTTGATGCCTTTGTGTTCTACTGCAGCTTCCCAGAGTGTTCTAAAGAACAACTAAAGAGCTAACAGTCTTACTTATGACAAAATTATGGCACACCTGAAGCCATCTTGATTGGAATAAACTGGTAACACTTAAAACATTTAATTTAAAAAGGAACAAAATGAGGGGGTTCATTTTGCCATAGAAATGAACAACATTCCCAGCACGACCCCCTACTCTACACAAGCACCACTGCACTACCCTTAACCCTAAAACACTACCCCCAGCACGACCCCCTTCACTATCTAATCACAACTGCACTACCCTAAACCCTAAAACACTACCTCCAGCACGACCCCCTACACTACACAAACACCACTGCACTAACATAAACCATAAAACACTTCCCCAGCACGACCCCCTACACTACGCAAACACCACTGCACTACCCTAAACCATAAAACACTACCCCCAGCACGACCCCCTACACTACCCAAACACCACTGCCATACCCTAAACCCTAAAACACTACCCCCAGCATGAACCCCTACACTATTCAAACACCACTGCACTACCCTAAACCCTAAAACACGACCCCCAGCACTACACCCTACACTTCACAAACACCACTGGACTACCCTAAACCCTAAAACACTACCCCAGCACTACCCCCTACACTACCCAAACACCACTTCACTAACATAAGCCCTAAAACACTACCCCCAGCACAACCCCCTATACTACACAAACACCACTGCACTACCCTAAACCCTAAAACACTACCCCAGCACAACTCCCTACACTACCCAAACACCACTGCACTACCCTAAACCCTAAATCTACCCCCAGCACGACCCCCTACACTACCCAAACACCACTGCACTACCCTAAACCATAAAACACTACCCCCAGCATGACCCCCTACACTACACAAACACCACTGTACTACCCTAAACCCTAAAACACTACCCCCTACAGTACACAAAGACCACTGCACTACCCTAAACCCTAAAACACTACCCCCGGCATGACCCCCTACACTACACAAACACCACTGCACTACCCTAAACCCCCCTACACTATACAAACCCCACTGCACTACTCTAAATCCTAAAACACTACCCCCAGCTGACCCCCTCACAACACAAACACCACTGCACTACCCAAACACCACTGCCATACCCTAAACCCTAAAACACTACCCCCAGCATGAACCCCTACACTACCCAAACACCACTGCCATACCTTAAACCCTAAAACACTACCCCCAGCATGAACCCCTACACTACCCAAACACCACTGCACTACCCTAAACCCTAAAACACTACCCCCAGCACTACACCCTATACTACACAAACACCACTGCACTACCCTAAACCCTAAAACACTACCCCAGCACTACCCCCTACACTACCCAAACACCACTTCACTAACATAAGCCCTAAAACACTACCCCCAGCACGACCCCCTACACTACACAAACACCACTGCAATACCCTAAACCCTAAAACACTACCCCCAGCACGACTCCCTATACTGCCCAAACACCACTGCACTACCCTAAACCCTAAATCTACCCCCAGCATGACCCCTACACTACCCAAACACCACTGCACTACCCTAAACCATAAAAGACTACCCCCAGCATGACCCCCTACACTACACAAACACCACTGCACTAACCTAAACCCTAAAACACTACCCCCTACAGTACACAAACACCACTGCACTACCCTAAACCCTAAAACACTACCCCCAGCATGACCCCCTACACTACACAAACACCACTGCACTACCCTAAACCCCCTACACTATACAAACACCACTGCACTACTCTAAATCCTAAAACACTACCCCCAGCTGACACCCTCACAACACAAACACCACTGCACTACCCAAACACCACTGCCATACCCTAAACCCTAAAACACTACCCCCAGCATGAACCCCTACACTACCCAAACACCACTGCACTACCCTAAAACCTAAAACACTATACCCAGCACTAACCCCTACACTACACAAACACCACTGCACTACCCTAAACCCTAAAACACTACCCCAGCACTACCCCCTACACTACCCAAACACCATTGCACTACCCTAAACCCTAAAACACTACCCCAGCACTACCCCCTACACTACCCAAACACCACTGCACTACCCTAAACCCTAAAACACTACCCCAGCACCCGACCTCCTACACTACTGCACTACCTAAACCCTAAAACACTACCCCCAGCACGACCCCTACTCTGCCCAAACACCACTGCACTACCCTAAACCCTAAAACACTACCCCAGCACGACCCCCTACACCACCCAAACACCACTGCACTACACTAAATCCAAAAACACTACCGCCAGCACGACCCCCTACACTACCCAAACACCACTGCATGACCCTAAACCCTAAAACACAACACCCTACACTACACAAACACCACTGCACTACCCTAAACCCTAAAACACTAGAACCCAGCACGACCCCATACAGTACACCAACACCACTGCCCTAAAACACTACCCCCTACACTACACAAACACCACTGCACTACCCTAAACCCTAAAACACTACCCCCAGCACGACCCCCAATACTACACAAACACCACTGCACTACCGTAAACCCAAAACACTACCCCAGCACTACCCCCTATACTACCAAAACACCACTGCACTACCCTAAACCCTAAAACACTACCCCCAGCATGACCCCCTACACTACACAAACACCACTGCACTACCCTAAACCCTAAAACACTACCCCCAGCACGACCCCCTACACTACCCAAACACCACTGCACTACCCTAAACCCTAAAACACTACCAGCACGACTCCCTACATTACACAAACACCACTGGACTACCCTAAACTCTAAAACACTACCCCCAACATGACTCCCTACACTACCCAAACACCACTGCACTACACTAAACCCTAAATCTACCCCCAGCATGACCTCCCACACTACACAAAGACCACTGCACTGCCCTAACCCCTAAAACACTACCCCCAGCATGACCCCCTACCATACCCAAACACCACTGCACTACCCTAAACCCTAAAACACTAACCCCAGCATGACCCCCTACACTACCCAAACACCACTGCACTACCCTATACTCTAAAACACGACCCCCTACACTACACAAACACGACTGCACTACCCTAAACTCTAAAACACTACCCACAGCATGACCCCCTACACTACACAAACACCACTGCACTACCCTAAACCCTAAAACACTACCCCCTACAGTACACAAACACCACTGCACTACCCTAAACCCTAAAACACTACCCCCAGCATGACCCCCTACACTACACAAACACCACTGTACTACCCTAAACCCCCCTACACTATACAAACACCACTGCACTACTCTAAATCCTAAAACACTACCCCCAGCACGACCCCCTCACAACACAAACACCACTGCACTACCCAAACACCACTGCCATACCCTAAACCCTAAAACACTACCCCCAGCATGAACCCCTACACTACCCAAACACCACTGCACTACCCTAAACCCTAAAACACTACCCCCAGCACTAACCCCTACACTACACAAACACCACTGCACTACCCTATACTCTAAAACACAACCCCCTACACTACACAAACATGACTGCACTACCCTAAACCCTAAAACCCTACCCACAGCATGACCCCCTACACTACACAAACACCACTGCACTACCCTAAACCCTAAAACACTACCCCCTACAGTACACAAACACCACTGCACTACCCTAAACCCTAAAACACTACCCCCAGCATGACCCCCTACACTACACAAACACCACTGCACTACCCTAAACCCCCCTACACTATACAAACACCACTGCACTACTCTAAATCCTAAAACACTACCCCCAGCATGACCCCCTCACAACACAAAGACCACTGCACTACCCAAACAAGACAGCACTACCCTAAACCCTAAAACACTACCCCAGCATGACCCCCTATACTACCCATACACCACTGCACTACCCTAAACCCTAAAACACTACCCCCAGCACGACCCCCTACACTACTGCACTACCCTAAACCCTAAAACACTACCCCCAGCACGACCCCCTACACCACCCAAACACCACTGCACTACTCTAAACCCTAGAAAAGAAACCCCCACCCCATGCCCAATTCCCCTTACCTCTCACTCCTCGTGGTTCCTCTCTCCTCGTGGTTCCTGCTTCACGTCATCTCTGAGGGGCGGTGCACGTCGTTGTGCGGAAACGTAACAGCCTCTGTTTCCTTACAACGACGTGGATCATCTACATGTTTTTTAGAACGCATGGTCATTTACCATACATACCTTTACAATAAAATTAGTTGTAAAGGCATGCGTGGTAAATGACCATGCGTTCTAAAAAAATGCGTAGTAATGACTTCGCGATGTACAATGCATGCGTGGTAATGCATGCGTTGTAATGGTATCACGAAGTAAAAAAGTCATTGTAACGGCTGCTTACCGATCGAAGCTGGCCCCTTTTCTTCAGTGAGACGTTTATTTGATTAATTAGGAGGAAGGAATGTGTTTTTTTTACTGAAAAGTGCATTGCCGGCTGTTGTATTGTGAAAGTGTCCGCGTGGCCTGGTTTCACTTCCGGTGAGAGAGTGAAAGAGTCTGTTTGGATCTAAAGGAGTTCTGTTGATGGACGGGGCCGGCGCGAAACATCATCAGAAAACATAGCTAATGGAAAGCGTCCTCCCTGAAGTGTGCAGCAGTGCCATGAGAGGTCAACGAGTGTGCGTCCCACTGCAGTATGACCGTACCGCGTGACCCATGTGCCGCCTCCAGGGTACGGGAGGCAGAAGCGGCATCGCAGGTCCTCTTGAAGACCGTTGTAGCACTAATTCTACATTTTGGTACTAGGGCATTTTAACTTCGTTGTTCCTGCCAGATACAAAGAGAAGATCCTGTGTTATTCAGTGCCCTTGTTACCTTTTTTTTGGGTTGTGGTGCATGTCACTTCGCTGCCCCGCCGGTGCACACGACTGGGCACCCCACCTCGTGTGCCATCTGCAGGGCCTCTGCCCTCTGATCACTGGTTTTGGTGTCTGGAGTGGCAACATAAACAGTTGCTCCCAAAGGACTAGCCTGAACACTTAGGTGAATATCCCCTGCACCAGCATTCCATGGAAATTCTTTCCTAGCTCTCCCACATCAACGAGGACATCATAATAGCACGGCTCCGCTTGCGACACCGTATGACGTCATCGGAGCCATAAGAGGACCTCGTCGGCGTGCTGACGTCAGTTCCACCCATTTTTTCCGTGCCACCGAGGCAAACAGGCGGACCGAGACATTTTCACATGTATACATAGTATAATAGATATATATATATTCACTGAAAAAACCATAGGTTTCAGGCACGTTATAGTTAGAAATTAGCATTTAAAAAACCTTAGAAATTCACTGAAAAAACCATAGGTTTCAGGCACGTTATAGTTAGAAATTAGCATTTAAAAAACCTTAGCAATTCACTGAAAAAACCATAGGTTTCAGGGGCGTTATAGTTAGTTGGACATTTCACCCGTACAAAACCATAGAAATTCCCCCTTTATAGTTAGTTCAGCTAACTATAACTCGCGCGCCTGCAATGCACTGCTGATGACGTCACATATTACATCACTCATGACATGGTCAGTGACATCACTCATGACATCACTGATGACATCTCAAATGACATCACTGATGACTTCACTGATGACATCATCCAGTGAATGTGTGTTTTTCTGAAAATTAAATACGCGAGTTATAGTTAGCTGAACTAACTATAACGGGGGAATTTCTATGGTTTTGTACGGGTAAAATGTCCAACTAACTATAACGCCCCTGAAATCTATGGTTTTTTCAGTGAATATATATATATATATTACCTACTGGCGGTCGCCAGTAGGCAGTTATAGTTAGGACCTCGTTTCTATTCAAAAAGCGTTTTTTCTTTTGCCAATATCTTTGGCGCCGTTTGACGAATCTTCGCGAAATGTTTATATATATATATATATTCACTGAAAAAACCATAGGTTTTAGGGACAGTTATAGTTAGTTGGACATTTCACTCGTACAAAACCCGTGAAATTCCCCCGTTATAGTTAGTTCAGCTAACTATAACTCGCGCCCACAATGCACTGCTGATGACGTCACATATTACATCACTCATGACATGGTCAGTGACATCACTGATGACATCACTGATGACATCTCAAATGACATCACTGATGACATCATGCAGTGACTGTGTTTCTGTAAAGTTTAAATATTTTTAATATATATAGGAAAAGACGTATTGAAGAATGAGTGGGTGTATAAGTGTCTGTATGGATGATTTAGTAGGTGCGTGACTGACTCTATAAGTGAGTGATTTAACGTATCTTACTGAATGCATGGGTTAGTGACTAAACTGGGTGAATGTCTGTATCCATCTGTCTGTTGCTGTGTAAGTGGCTGCATGTGTTTGTGAATAGCTACATGAGTGTCTATATGAGTTATTGAATGGTTGTCTGAGTATCTGTATGGGTGCCTGAGTGTTTGTGTGGGAGGGGTGTGTGCGACTCTGTGCATAGATGTGTGAGTGGGTGATTCACTGGGTGGATGGTTTCAAGAGTGCATCTGTGATAGACTGTATGGGTGGGTAAGTGTGTGTAATAGTGTGTTAGTGAGTGAATGTATGTCCCAGTGGTACATGTGTGACTAACTACATATGTGAAAGGCAGTATATATGTGTGTTGGAGTATATAAATAGCTATAAGCGAGAGTGAGTGATTGTGATAGTGGCTGTATGGATGAGTGTGTGCTTGTATCAGTGATTGTATAAGAGCGTAACAATGTGCTAGTATTTGTATGATTAAGTGAGCTGGTGTGTGTATAACTGTATAGGTGAGTAAATGGCAGTGTGTTTAATTATTTGCATGACTGACTAGGTGTGTGAGTACCTCTATGGATGAGTGGCGGTGTTTGAGTGTCTATATAGGAGTAAGAGTGCATATGATAGTCCTGTACTGAGTGACCATAAGTATGAGTGACTGTACGGGTGAATGAGTGGATGTGTGTGTGTAGACCTAAGAATCAGTGAGTGAGTATGTAGTTATTGGTGTTGGAGTGTCTATGGTTTTGCGAATGGCAGTCTGTAATTTAGAGTGGGTGTATCAAAGGTTATATTAGGGTGTGAGGAGGTGCATCAGATTATCACGTGGATGATGTCATCAGCGATGTCATCAGTGATGTCATTTGAGATGTCATCAGTGATGTCATCAGTGATGTCACTGACTATGTCATGAGTGATGTAATATGTGACGCCATCAGCAGTGCATTGCGGGGGCGCGAGTTATAGTTAGCTGAACTAACTATAACGGGGGAATTTCACGGGTTTTGTACGAGTGAAATGTCCAACTAACTATAACTGTCCCTAAAACCTATGGTTTTTTCAGTGAATTTCAAAGGTTTTTAAATGCTAATTTCTAACTATAACGTGTCTGAAACCTATGGTTTTTTCTGTGAATTTCAAAGGTTTTTTAAATGCTAATTTCTAACTATAATGTGCCTGAAACCTATGGTTTTTTCAGTGAATTTCAAAGGTTTTTTAAATGCTAATTTCTAACTATAACGCCCTAAAACCTAT
This sequence comes from Calotriton arnoldi, assembly GCA_963921515.1. NCBI lineage: Eukaryota > Metazoa > Chordata > Amphibia > Caudata > Salamandridae > Calotriton > Calotriton arnoldi. Next base: position 102,363 of record CAWUFW010011931.1, read on the forward strand.
GGTGTTTTCAGTGAATTTCAAAGGTTTTGTAAATGACAATTTTTAAATGTATTAATTGTTATATTTATTTTTTTATACTGATTTACTACATTTTTTAAAACTATTTATTTTTAGATATTTTATTTATTAAATTACATTGTAATTACATTATACATTACATTACAAAATATACTTTCTCAGAATGAATTACTTTAGTTTAAATAGTTTGCAAATAGGCAATAGAGTTTTAAGTACAGTAGTTACAGTTGTTGCAATGGGCAACACAATTTCAAACACAATGCAACATTGACCTCAATGTGAATTTCTAGTTAAATGCAATTAGTTACTTTATGGATTACTTTTCTAACCACAGGACTGGATCCTAGATTCAGTCCTGGGACATCTCCTGTAAACAGTTGAGTAAAAGCGTTTTGGTTACAGTAGTGATTTTTAAGGAATATTATTGTATTTTAAAAGTTGACACTTAGAAACTTTTTCACATAGAATCACCAATGTTATCCTATGGCAGGAAATTCACTTAGCAGGTAAGTAGTGTTATCGTTACTTTTTCTTACTCAGTGTTGGATCCTGGATCCAGCACTGGTGCATCTCCTGTAAACAGTTGAAAGAATGCGTTTAAGTCATACAGGCGATTTTTAAGGAATATTTGTAATTTGTGAAAATCGACACTTTGAAACTTTTCTGCTGAAAACCAGACAATGGATTCCTATGGAAGGAAATATAAGTTACTGGTAAGTACGGTTAAAATTACATTTCAGGGTCAGTGCTGGGCTAAAAGATGCAGCACTGGGTTCTCTCCTGATAACAGGTGAGTAAATCAGAATCCGTATTTCGGCTGATTTTAGAGGAATATTATAAAGTTCCAAATCTGCACACTTAGAAGAATTTCCAAGTGAAACCAGTCAATGTTAGACTATGGAAGAAAATTCAAGTTACTGGTAAGTACGGTTAGAATTACTTTTCAGGACCAGTACTGGGCTGAAAGATGCAGCACTGAGGTCTCTCCTGATAACAGGTGAGTAAATCGGAATTCGTATTTCGGCTGATTTTAGAGGAATATTTGCACAATGGTGAAGGGAGGGGTGGGGCCTGAGGTGACATCTGTCGAAACGCGCCTCGTGGCGCGTTTTAAGTTAGGGGATTAAGTCCCCTTGAATCATGAGGGTCCCTGGGGGCCAACTAGCCCACCAGGAACCTCCAGTATGCGCCAGAGGCTGCGTTGCAGAGACGTGTACAGAGGCCACACCCTTTTACACCTCTCTGCAACGCAGCTCTGTGGCGCTTTCTGGATGTACCTGTTGGGCTAGTTGGCCCCAGGGACCCTCACGATTGAAGGGGATTTAATTCCCCATCTTAAAACACGCCACGGGGCCTGTTTGCACACATGTCACCTGAAGCCCCGCCCCCTCCCTTCACCACTGTGCAAACGCGCCCTGTGGCGCGTTTTAAGTTGGGGGATTAAGTCCCCTTGAATCCTGAGGGTCCCTGGAGTCCAACTAGCCCACCATGTACTTCCAAAAAGCGCCACATAGCTGCGTTGCAGAGAGATGTAAAAGGGGCGTGGCCTCTGTACACCTCTCTGCAACGCAGCCCCTGGCGCATACTGGAGGTTCCTGGTGGGCTAGTTTGCCCCAGGGACCCCCAGTATTCAGGGGAATTACTTCCCCTTCTCAAAACGCGCCAGGGGCGTGTTTGCAGAGTGCTGCAGGGAGGGGGCGGGGCCTCCGGCACGATGCCGGTCCTTTTTTTTGATTGGGAGGGGGCTGCGTGGCCCCCTTCCCTCAGCCACTTTTTGCCCCGGGGACCCCATCCCCCGGGGCCTGAGGATTTTTTTTTTTAATAAAATTTAAAAAAACGGGAAGGGGGCCTCGTGGCCCCCTTCCCTGGGCCTGTATTGGCCCCGGGGACCCCATCTCCCGGGGCAAGCCCTCTTTTTTAATTAAAAATGTGGAGGGGGCTGCGTGGCCCCCTCCTCAGGCCATTTAAGGCCCCGGGGACCCCATCCCCGGGGCTGGCCTTTAAATATTTTTTTTTTTTTTTTTTAGGGAGGGGGGCTGCGTGGCCCCCTCCCTGGCCACTTATGGCCCCGGGGACCCCATCCCCGGGGCCTGGCCTCTCGTTGGGGACTGTGGGGGGTCCCCAAACCCCCACAGTCCCGCCGGCTCCCGTGTCCTACGGGAGCCGACATTGCTTTTCCACATGGGGAGCAGCTAAGATGCTGCTCCCCTGTGGAAAAGCAATTTGCTTTGGATATTGGAAGCGAGAGCAGGTTTCCTGCTCTCGCTTCCAATATCCAAAGGAATTTTGCAATGACAGGACGGGAGCCGCAAGTATAACAACTAGTACAATGCATTTTGGGAACTGTATTCTATATGTGACTGTCACGTGATTTTAAGTTTAAAATGCGCGCATGAATGCACGATGCACTTTATGATCTCCACCTGTGATCAAGGCATGAACAACGCCGAAACGCGTAAGGACAAGGAGAAATCCATGCGCTGCTGAACCTGAGATTAAATGACCTAACTCCGGTATTGGGCCTCATTGTGTTTATTTAACTGGCTGTTAATGGATGGGCTGCTCCGTGCCCATTGTTCTGAGGCCGCCCGGTAGGGTCGGGGGCTCCTGTGTTCGGAGAATGGTTTTGGTGATTTGAATCTGGAGCATGACCCACTCGCCGCTACATACCAAAGGAATGGGAATGCTAGTATAGCGAACATGTAGCGGTTGAGGAAGGGATTCAGAAGGGGGGAACTCCTCATTCTGATCGTGCCGGAGGAAGGCATTGTCGAAAGGCCAACTTGGAATACAAGCACTATGCAGATAAAAAACAATCACCTGACTGCGTGAGTGAATAAACCAAATACATCATTGATTGTATGGATAAAGAACTGTCATATTCAAAGAGAACTAAGAACTATTAAGATTCCATGCATCAAAGTATAACAACCAGTACAATGCATTTTGGGAACTGTATTCTATATGTGACTGTCACGTGATTTTAAGTTTAAAATGCGCGCATGAATGCACGATGCACTTTATGATCTCCACCTGTGATCAAGGCATGAAGAACGCCGAAACGCGTAAGGACAAGGAGAAATCTATGCGCTGTGAGCCTGAGATTAAATGACCTAACTCCGGTATTGGGCCTCATTGTGTTTATTTAACTGGATATATATATATATATCTATATTCACTGAAAAAACCATAGGTTTGAGGGGCGTTATAGTTAGTTGGACATTTCCATCATACAAAACCATAGAAATTCCCCCGTTATAGTTAGTTCAGCTAACTATAACTCACGCGCCCGCAATGCACTGCTGATGACGTCACATATTACATCACTCATGACATGGTCAGTGACATCACTCATGACATCACTGATGACATCTCAAATGACATCATCCAGTGAATGTGTGTTTTTCTGAAAATTAAATATGTTTTATATATGTATATCTCAAGGTCGATGGAAGAATAAATGGGTATATAAGTGTCTAAATGGATGATTTTTTTTAAAAATTGATTGTATTACTGACTAAGTGTATCTTAGTGAATACATGGGTTAGTGAGTAATGTTTAAATATGAAAATATCTGTATCAGTCTCTCACTTTGTGTATAAGTGGCTGCATGGGTTGGTGAGTAGCTACATGAGTGTCTATATGGGTTATTAGTTGGTTTTTTGAGTATCAGTATGAGTGTCTGAGTGTCTGTATGATTTGGTGGGGGGTATTACTTAGTGCATAGATGCATGAATGAGTGACTCACTGTTTGTATGTGTTGAAGACAGCATGTGTGCAGGACTGTATAGGTGGATGAGTATGTGTATGGGTGTGTTAGTGAGTGAATGACTGTCTCAATAGTGTCTTTATGAGTAACTACATATGTTTTAAACTAGTATATGTGAGTATTGGTGTATATAAGTGAGTATATGTGAGAGTGAGAGATTGGAAGAGTTCCTGTACAAATAAGTAGGTGTTTCTATAAGTGATTGTTTAAGAGAGTAAGTATGTGTAAGTTTCTGTAGAAGTAAGTGTGGTAGTGTGTGTGTATAACTGTATATGCAAGTAAATGGATGTTTGATACTTTGTTTGCATGTGTGACTATCTGTGTGAGTAACTCTATGGATGAGTGGCGGTTTGTAACAGGATGTATAGGTGTATGAGTACATATGATGAGTGAGTACATGTATGAGTGACTGTATAGGGACTGTTGGTGAATGAGTGGATGTGTGTGTAGATCTTGGAATTACTGAATAGGTGTGTTGTAATTGGTATTGGTATGTCCATTGTTTTGAAAATGTTAGTTTGTATTTTTGAGTGTGTGTATCAAAGGTTATATTAGGGTGAGAGGAGGTCTGCCACTCTATCACAAGGATGATGTCATCCATCAGTGATGTCATTTGAGATGTCATCCGTGATGGCATGAGTGATGTCACTGACCATGTCATGAGTGATGTAATATGTGACGTCATCAGCAGTGCATTGCGGGCGCGCGAGTTATAGTTAGCTGAACTAACTATAACGGGGGAATTTCTATGGTTTTGTACGATGGAAATGTCCAACTAACTATAAAGCCCCTGAAACCTATGGTTTTTTCAGTGAATTTCTAAGGTTTTTTAAATGCTAATTTCTAACTATAACGTGCCTGAAACCTATGGTTTTTTCAGTGAATTTCTAAGGTTTTTTAAATGCTAATTTCTAACTATAACGTGCCTGAAACCTATGGTTTTTTCAGTGAATATATATATATATTTATTATACTATGTATACATGTGAAAATGTCTCGGTCCCCTGTTTGCCTCGGTGGCATGGAAAAAATGGGTGGAACTGACGTCAGCACGCCGACGAGGTCCTCTTATGGCTCCGATGACGTCATACGGTGTCGCGAGCAGAGCCGTGCTCGTTGACGTGGGAGAGCTAGGAAAGAATTTCCGTGGAATGCTGGTGCAGGGGATATTCACCTAAGTGTTCAGGCTAGTCCTTTGGGAGCAACTGTTTATGTTGCCACTCCAGAAACCGAAACCAGTGATCCGAGGGCAGAGGCCCTGCAGATGGCACACGAGGTGGGGTGCCCAGCCGTGTGCACCGGCGGGGCAGCGAAGTGACAAGCACCACAACCCACAAAAAGGCAACGAGGGCACTGAATAACACAGGATCTTCTCTTTGTATCTGGCAGGAACAACGAAGTTAAAATGCCCTAGTACCAAAATGTAGAATTAGATGCCGCTTCTGCCTCCCGTACCCTGGAGGCGACACATGGGTCACGCGGTATGGTCATACTGCGGTGAGACGCACACTCGTTGACCTCTCATGGCACTGCTCCACACTTCAGGGAGGACGCTTTCCATTATCTATGTTTTCTGATGACATGTCGCGCCGGCCCCGTCCAACAACAGAACTCCTTTAGATCCAAACAGACTCTTCCACTCTCTCACCGGAAGTGAAACCAGGCCACGCGGACACTTTCACAATACAACAGCTGGGAATGCACTTTTCGGTAAAAAAAATACATTCCTTCCTCCTAATTAATCAAATAAACATCTCACTGAAGAACAGGGGCCAGCTTCGATCGGTAAACAGCCGTTACAACGAGTTTTTTACTTTGCGATACCATTACAACGCATGCATTACCACGCATGCGTTGTACATCACAAAGTCATTACTACGCATTTTTTTAGAACGCATGGTCATTTACCACGCATGCCTTTACAATGAATTTTGTTGTAAAGGTATGTATGGTAAATGACCATGTGTTCTAAAAAACATGTAGACGATCCATGTCGTTGTAAGGAAACAGAGGCACAACGACGTGCACCGCCCCTCAGAGATGATGTGAAGCAGGAACCATGAGGAGAGAGGAACCATGAGGAGTGAGAGGTAAGGGGGATTGGGCATGGGGTGGGGGTTTCTTTTCTAGGGTTTAGGGTAGTGCAGTGGTGTTTGGGTGGTGTAGGGGGTCGTGCTGGGGGTAGTGTTTTAGGGTTTAGGGTAGTGCAGTGGTGTTTGGGTAGTGTAGGGGGTCGTGCTGGGGGTAGTGTTTTAGGGTAGTGCAGTAGTGTAGGGGTCGTGCTGGGGGTAGTGTTTTAGGGTTTAGGGTAGTGCAGTGGTGTATGGGTAGTGTAGGGGGTCATGCTGGGGTAGTGTTTTAGGGTTTAGGGTAGTGCAGTGGTGTTTGAGTAGTGTAGGGGGTCATGCTGGTGGTAGTGTTTGGGTTTAGGGTAGTGCAGTGGTGTTTGTGTAGTGTAGGGGGTCATGCTGGGGGTAGTGTTTTATGGGTTAGGGTAGTGCAGTGATGTTTGGGTAGTGTAGGGGTCGTGCTGGGGGTAGATTTAGAGTTTAGGGTAGTGCAGTGGTGTTTGGGTAGTGTAGGGAGTCGTGCTGGGGGTAGTGTTTTAGGGTTTAGGGTAGTGCAATGGTGTTTGTGTAGTGTAGGGGTTGTGCTGGGGGTAGTGTTTTAGGGTTTATGTTAGTGCAGTGGTGTTTGGGTAGTGTAGGGGTAGTGCTAGGGTAGTGTTTTAGGGTTTAGGGCAGTGCAGTGGTGTTTTTGTAGTGAAGGGGTCATGCTGTGGGTAGTGTTTTAGGGTTTAGGGTAGTGGAGTCGTGTTTGTGTAGTGTAGGGGTCGTGTTTTAGGGTATAGGGTAGTGCAGAGGTGTTTGGGTAGTGTAGGGGGTCGTGCAGGGGGTAGTGTTTTAGGGTTTAGGGTAGTGTAGTAGTGTAGGGGGTCGTGCTGGGGGTAGTGTTTTAGGGTTTAGGGTAGTGCAGTGTTGTATGGATAGTGTAGGGGGTCATGCTGGTGGTAGTGTTTTAGGGTTTAGGGTAGTGCAGTGGTGTTTGTGTAGTGTAGGGGGTCATGCTGGGGGTAGTGTTTTATGGTTTAGGGTAGTGCAGTGGTGTTTGGGTAGTGTAGGGGTCGTGCTGGGGGTAGATTTAGGGTTTAGGGTAGTGCAGTGGTGTTTGGGTAGTGCAGAGAGTCGTGCTGGGGTAGTGTTTTAGTGTTTAGGGTAGTGCAGTGGTGTTTGGGTAGTGTAGGGGGTTGTGCTGGGGGTAGTGTTTTAGGGTTTAGGGTAGTGCAGTAGTGTATGGGGTCATGTTGGGGGTAGTGTTTTAGGGTTTAGGGTAGTGCAGTGGTGTATGGGTAGTGTAGGGGGTCATGCTGGGGTAGTGTTTTAGGGTTTAGGGTAGTGCAGTGGTGTTTGAGTAGTGTAGGGGGTCATGCTGGTGGTAGTGTTTTATGGTTTAGGGTAGTGCAGTGGTGTTTGGGTAGTGTAGGGGTCGTGCTGGGGGTAGATTTAGGGTTTAGGGTAGTGCAGTGCTGTTGGGTAGTGTAGGGAGTCATGCTGGGGGTAATGTTTTAGGGTTTAGGGTAGTGCAGTGGTGTTTGTGTAGTGTAGGGGGTCATGCTGGGAGTAGTGTTTTATGGTTTAGGGTAGTGCAGTGGTGTTTGGGTAGTGTAGGGGTCGTGCTGGGGGTAGATTTAGTGTTTAGGGTAGTGCAGTGGTGTTGGGTAGTATAGGGAGTCGTGCTGGGGGTAGTGTTTTAGGGTTTATGTTAGTGCAGTGGTATTTATGTAGTGAAGGGGGTCATGCTGTGGGTAGTGTTTTAGGGTTTAGGGTAGTGCAGTCGTGTTTGTGTAGTGTAGGGGGTCGTGTTTTAGGGTATAGGGTAGTGCAGTGGTGTTTGGGTAGTGTAGGGGGTCATGCTGGAGTTAGTGTTTTAGGGTTTAGGGTAGTGCAGTGGTGTTTGGGTAGTATAGGGGGTCGTGCTGGGGGTAGTGTTTTAGGGTTTAGGGTAGTGCAGTGGTGTTTGTGTAGTGTGGGAGGTCATGCTGGGGGTATATTTAGTTTTGGGACACGTTTTCCCCATTCATTTTTCCATAGGAACCTTTAGCAAAACGCACAAAGGGGGCAGGGTAGAAACATCCTGACCCCCTAGGTCTGCTCAGAGGGTCCCACAAGGACCCCCTGGGCAGAAAAAAGCATTTTTTTTTTTTTAAATCGGCGGGATGCGCTCAGGGTGCGCGGATCCCGCCGCTTCGATTGTATTTTGCCCCCGGGTGGCCCAAGTCCCGGGGGCATGTGGGGGTGGGTTTATGTTTATGCCTTAGAGGCCCCCCAAGCCCCGGGGACCGCCACCCCCCGGGGCTTTATAAAAAAAATGGTGCGGGAGGGCTCTCCGCCCTCCCGCAGACCCGGGGACCGCCACCCCCCGGGGCTTCTTTTTTTAATTTTTAAGAACAAGTGTGGGGGGGCTTCAGCCCCCCCGCATGCCCCGGGGACCACCACCTCCCCGGGGCACTTAGAAAATAAATGTGGGGGTCCGTTACGGACCCAGAGCCCGGGGACCACCACCTCCCCGGGGCTGTGCAATTGAAGGGGAGGGGGCCGCGCGGCCCCCTCCTGGAGCCCTTGATGGCCCTGGGGACCACCACCCCCAGGTCCAGCTCCTGCAGTGTCCCGGGGTGCCTACCCCCGGGACACTGTAGTTTGCTATGGCAGGGTGGGAGCCTCGCGGCTCCTGTCCTGTCATAGCAAACTGCTTTGGATTTTGGAAGAGAGAGCAGGGAAACCTGCTCTCTCTTCCAAAATTCAAAGCAGATTGCTTTTCCACACGGGGAGCTGCATCTTAGCAGCTCCCCATGTGGAAAAGCAATGCCGGCTCCCGAGGGACGTTGGGAGCCGGCGGGACTGCGGGGGGATTGGGGACCCCCCACAGTCCCCAAGGGAGAGGGCCAGCCCCGGGGGATGCGGTCCCCGGGGCAAGTAGTGGCCTAGGAGGGGGGCCACGCGGCCCCCCTCCCCAAAATTTTTAAAAAAAACTTTGTTAAAAAAAAAAACGGAAAGGCCGGCCCCAGGGGATGGGCTCCCCGGGGCCTTAAATGGCCTGAGGAGGGGGGCCATGCAGCCCCCTCCAAATATTTAAATTTTTTTAAAAAGAGGGCATGCCCCGGGGATGGGGTCCCCGGGGCCAATATAGGCCCAGGGAAGGGGGCCACGCGGCACCCTTCCCGTTTTATTTTAATTTAAAAAAAAAATGAAAATGCTCATGCCCCCGGGATGGGGTCCCCGGGGCCAAAGAGGCCAAGGGAAGGGGGCCACGCAGCCCCCTCCCATACAAAAAATAAATAAAAAAGACCGGCATCGTGCCGGAGGCCCCGCCCCACCCTGCAGCAGTCTGCAAACGCGTCCCCTGGCGCGTTTGCAGATGGGAAACAATTCCCCTTGAATACTGGGGGTCCCTGCGGGCCAACTGGCCCACCAGGAACCTCCAGTATGCGCCAGGGGGCTGAGTTGCAGAGAGGTGTACAGAGGCCACGCCCCTTTTTACACTTCTCTGCAACGCAGCTCTGTGGTGCTTTTTGGAGGTACATGGTGGGCTAGTTGGACTCCAGGGACCCTCAGGATTCAAGGGGACTTAATCCCCCAACTTAAAATCCTGAAAAGTAATTCTAACCGTACTTACCAGTAACTTGAATTTCCTTCCATAGGCTAACATTGACTGGTTTCACTTGGAAATTCTTCTAAGTGTGGAGTTTTGGAACATTATAATATTCCTCTAAAATCAACCGAACTACGAATTCCGATTTACTCACCTGTTATCAGGAGAGACCACAGTGCTGCATCTTTGAGCCCAGTACTAATCCTGAAAAGTAATTTTAACCGTACTTACCAGTAACTTGTATTTCCGTCCATAGGAATCCATTGTCTGGTTTTCAGCAGAAAAGTTTCAAAGTGTCGATTTTCACAAACTACAAATATTCCTTAAAAATCACCTGTATGACTTAAACGCATTCTTTCAACTGTTTACAGGAGATGCACCAGTGCTGGATCCAGGATCCAACACTGAGTAAGAAAAAGTAACGATAACACTACTTACCTGCTAAGTGAATTTCCTCCCATAGGATAACATTGGTGATTCTATGTGAAAAAGTTTCAAAGTGTCAACTTTTAAAATACAATAATATTCCTTAAAAATCACTACTGTAACCAAAACGCTTTTACTCAACTGTTTACAGGAGATGTGCCAGGACTGAATCTAGGATCCAGTCCTGTGGTTAGAAAAGTAATCCATAAAATAACTAATTGCATTTAAGTAGAAATTCACATTGAGCTCAATGTTGCATTGTGTTTGAAATTGTGTTGCCCATTGCAACAACTGTAACTACTGTACTTAAAAGTCTATTGCCTATTTGCAAAGTATTTAAACTAAAGTAATTCATTCTGAGAAAGTATATTTTGTAATGTAATGTATAATGTAATTACAATGTAATTTAAAAGATAAAATATCTAAAAATAAATAGTTTAAAAAAATGTAGTAAATCAGTATCAAAAAAATAAATATAACAATTAATACATTTAAAAATTGTCATTTACAAAACCTTTGAAATTCACTGAAAAAAACCATAGGTTTCAGACATGTTATAGTTAGGAATTAGCATTTAAAAAACCTTTGAAATTCACTGAAAAAACCATAGGTTTCAGGCACGTTATAGTTAGAAATTAGCATTTAAAAACCTTACAAATTCACTGAAAAAACCATAGGTTTTAGGGACAGTCATGGTTAGTTGGACATTGCACTCGTACAAAACCCGTGAAATTCCCCCGTTATAGTTAGTTCAGGTAACTATAACTCGCGCCCCCGCAATGCACTGCTGATGACGTCACATATTACATCACTCATGACATGGTCCGTGACATCACTGATGACATCTCAAATGACATCACTGATGACATCACTGATGACATCATCCATGTGATAATTTCATGCATCTTCTCACACCCTAATATAACTTTTGATACACCCATTCTAAATTACAGACTGCCATTCTCAAAACCATACACACTCCAATATCAATAACTACATACCCACTCACTGATTCTTAGGTCTACACACACACATCCACTCACTCACCCGTACAGTCACTCATACTTACGGTCACTCAGTACAGGACTATCATATGCACTCATACTCCTATATAGACACTCAAACACTGCCACTCATCCATAGAGGTACTCACACACCTAGTCAGTCATGCAAATAATTAAACACACTGCCATTTACTCACCTATACAGTTATACACACACCAGCTCACTTACTCATACAAATACTAGCACATTCTTACGCTCTTATACAATCACTGAAACAAGCACACACTCATCCATACAGCCTCTCTCACAATCACACACTCTCACGTATAGCCATTTAAATACTCTAACACACATATATACTGCCTTTCACATATGTAGTTACTCACACATGTACCACTGGGGCATACATTCACTCACTAACACACTCTTACACACACTTACCCACCCATACAGTCTATCACAGATGCACTCTTGAAACCATCCACCCAGTGAATCACCCACTCACACATCTATGCACAGAGTCGCACACACCCCACCCACACAAACACTCAGGCACCCATACAGATACTCAGACAACCATTCAATAACTCATATAGACACTCATGTAGCTATTCACAAACCCATGCACCACTTACACAGCAACAGACAGACGGATACAGACATTCACCCAGTTTAGTCACTAACCCATGCATTCAGTAAAATACGTTTAATCACTCACTTATAGAGTTAGTCACGCCCCTACTAAATCATCCATACAGACACTTATACACCCACTCATTCTTCAATACGCCTTTCCCTATATATATTAAAAATATTTAAACTTTACAGAAACACACAGTCACTGGATGATGTCATCAGTGATGTCATTTGAGATGTCATCAGTGATGTCACTGACCATGTCATGAGTGATGTAATATGTGACGTCATCAGCAGTGCATTGCGGGGCGCGAGTTATAGTTAGCTGAACTAACTATAACAGGGGAATTTCATGGGTTTTGTACGAGTGCAATGTCCAACTAACTATAACTGTCCCTAAAACCTATGGTTTTTTCAGTGAATATATATATATATATATATCTCAAACACAATTCTAGCTCCCCACAGATTACTACAGCGGCCAATCAGGTATGGACCACTCCACGTTTCTTGAGCTCCAATAATGCTTTATTCAGGCAAAGATTCTCCAATAAAACAAATAGTCAAGGCACTTGCCGTCCATGACGCGTTTCAACCGCTACATCGCGGTCCTGATCACATATATATATATTTATTCACAGAAAAAAACAAAGGTTACAGGGACGTTATAGTTAGGTTCACATTTTACACACACAAAGCCATAGACATTCAGCAGTTATTGTTAGAGTTATCTGAAGAAACTATAGCTCGTGCCTTAAGGTAACTATAGCTCACACCCCTGCCATGCGCAGTATTTTCATCAATAATTTTATTGCAAATGTTGCAGTAATGTTATCAATGATGTAATCGAAGATGTCTTGAGTGATGTAATATGTGTGGTAATTAGCATTGCATGGCAAATGCGCATGTTTTAGTTACCTTACAACACAAGTCATAGTTTGTTCAGATAACTCTAACTATAACTTCAGAATTTCTATGGTTTTGTGTGTGTAAAATGTGAACCTAACTATAACCTGAGGCCAGGCCCTGCAGCCAACCCCCCTGCATGCAGCCAACCCCCCAAAGACAGTCAGCACAGGTGTGGGGCATGCAGCCCCATTCTCGGGCCAATTTCGGCCTCAGGGGCCCCCTCCCCCAGGGCCTGCCATTTTTTTATAGGGGAGAGAGGTATGTGGTCCCCCACCCCACCTGCCGGGGCCCATCACTTAAGTTCTGGGAGAGGAGGGCATGCAGGCCCCCTCCCCAGGCCGATTTTGGGCCCTGGACCCAATTTTGAGGTACCTGGACTTATTATAAACGGGGGCATGCAGCACACCTCCTCGGGCCAATATTGGCCCCATGAACCCCATCCCCCAGGGCCCACCCGGTAAATGGTGGGTGCCTTAGAGCCCACCCGGGCGTCCACTATTCCAGTCTTACATTTTTGACAGGGATCCTTAGATTGGAATCATGCTGCCTTTGACTTGCAGATGTTCACTTTGACCATAGCTACCATAGGATATTTGACTGTAATAGTGTTGTACTAGACTATTTGACATGATTGTTTACTTTGAGCATGAAATCGAAATGCAATATGGGCACATGGTCATGGATTGTGGAAATGGTGCCTTAGACTTACAAATCTGTTTAAAACATTTTGCCTGTTGCCTTTCCAGGAACTGTGCTGTTGTAGTCTTTTGCTACTTTACATATTTGTTAACAATGCTCCAAATAAACTTATTGTAAGAACACATTCGGTGTTTAGTAAATAACCTAAATAAATAATAAATTATGTTTGTTTAGCGCTGATATAGCAATGTGCTTAATGGAACATCTTGCACTCTCCTAGAGGAAAAGGAACAGCATTACAACCACAGTTTATAAAAATAGATGATATAAGAGAATTGATCTTTTTGGTGCACCTTGAAATAGTGAGTTTTTAATTTTTTCCAGAAGAATAATTTGGAGCATCATATACGGCCTTGGACTGTGGAAATGCTGACTTCGAATTTGGATAGGTTGCCTGAAATTTGTGACATGGCCTTCCATTGTTATAGTGCGGCCTTATTCTTCTGGCATGCTCCTTCCTACTTACAGCATGGTATGACTTCTTAAATGGAAGCTGGCTATGCAGCTTTAGAGTCTAACACAATGATAGCTGTGGCCCAATCAGCACTGGACATACCCTTCCATTGCTCAGACCCTTGGAGGAGGTCCTCTGTGCAGTGCACACAGTACAAGCGCTAGCAGTGTGAAGCAAGTATTGCAACATCAAATGTACTCTCACCATAAATGATTTCTGTAGGATACATAGGCACACCCTCATATTATTCATGTCATGTCCCACAATCCCCACCCAGCGTTTGTGCAACACAATCTGAGGTGCCTTCACTCCCTCCTGTTCCCTGCATTGGGGAGGGTTCAGTGAGTTGCCCAAAGCACCTTAAACAGCCATTAGGGGAAGCTGTCCTTTGCGCAGGACAGGCAGCCAACAGTTTGAGCCGATGCTAGCCCTCATTCACCCCACCCGTCCTTAAAGGACACCTCTGCCATGCTGAGTCCTTTCAGCAGATACCCTGCCACCCCACACCTTAACTCCTCAATCCCCAAGACATAGCCTTGCACTCATCCTGAACCTGTACCGGCGCATTCAGACCCCTCCTTTCCTTCACACCACGCCATGTATTAATAGCACCCTTTCCCTTTGTTGAATCTTAGTCTGAATTTGTGGATGGGCCTGAACTGATGTCCAGCTAGCCAGATCAGATACTTTATGGGCATTTTTCTATCTACCCGTTTGACCAATCCAGGCTATATGCTGTTTTGATCCCAGATATGAAGAATTCCTGCCCATCACATTTGGTTTGAGATCCAAGCTTGATGAAGTGAAAACACATATGGCGCTTACTTTAATACATTGACCGCTTGGCCTGCATTGTCAAATACAGTATTGTAAAACAGTTGGTAAAAGCCTTGTCTCCTTGGGCGCCTTTAAGGCTAGACATCTGACCTGTTTTCTTCTGCATTTAAGTCATATTTTGGCTTATTTTACCCCAACAGCTGACCTTTTTCTCTCTCCAGGCTCTGGTGTGTATACAATAGGGAGAGGAGACCACAAATATTTAACCATTATGCAAGGCTGTGATATATCATGCTATGCAGGCCTAGGACTATCTGTGATCCAGGCCTCCCAATTACAGACTGCTGCATTACAAGTATATATTAGAAGCTTATGTACTCTCCACCCATCTCAGATTTCTGTACTACATGCTGTGCATATCAGATTTCTGTATTGAATGCTGTGCATATCAGATTTCTGTTTTGCATGCCCCGCATTTCAGATTACTGTATTGCAGGTCATGCATATGTATCAGATTTGTGTATTGCATGCTGTCCATATATCACCGGTCTATGTTCCATGCATACATGATAGAAGGCTTATAAATTTAGTTTTTTTCTTGGTCCTGCTTACTATATAGTTATGAATTCTAACGTCTCTATATAGCAATACCATATAATGTGACTATGTCAGAGGCAAGTCAAACTGGACAAATAGTTGTCCATTTAATAAGCATACTCCTGAGGCCCGTGGGTGAGTATCAATTGGTCACATAACGTGCATATGCCTGAAGCCTGCACTCTTGGGCACTCATTGTGTACAAAATATGCATTCGTCGAAGGTTTGCAGCACTGGGTTTAAATCAGCTGGCCATATGATGCGCATATGCCAGAGACTTTCACAACTTGACATATATCATAGGCCAACCAAACAGAAACCTGTGCAGGTGGACATTTCTGACTCGGGTATGTGCAGTTTGTAGACCTCCATTATATGCGCTGGTATGCTTAAGTCATCTGCACATCTGAAAAGTGTAATTTTCAGACACCACAGCATTACATATTGTGCACATACAAAGGGTCTGCATGGTATACTATAGGCATATCTGTGACATTGCATTTTACATGAGCCTATGATATATGCACATTTTGGAGACCTGATATATGCATATAATCAGAGGTTTCCATATTGGGCATATTACACGATTGAGTGATGTGCATAAATCAGTTATAGGTGACATAAGTTATGTAAAAGTTGTATCTTTGAACTCACTGAAAAAACCATAGGTTTTAGGGACAGTCATGGTTAGTTGGACATTGCACTCGTACAAAACCCGTGAAATTCCCCCGTTATAGTTAGTTCAGGTAACTATAACTCGCGCCCCCGCAATGCACTGCTGATGACGTCACATATTACATCACTCATGACATGGTCCGTGACATCACTGATGACTTGATGACATCTCAAATGACATCACTGATGACATCACTGATGACATCATCCATGTGATAATTTCATGCATCTTCTCACACCCTAATATAACTTTTGATACACCCATTCTAAATTACAGACTGCCATTCTCAAAACCATACACACTCCAATTTCAATAACTACATACCCACTCACTGATTCTTAGGTCTACACACACACATCCACTCACTCACCCGTACAGTCACTGATACTTACGGTCACTCAGTACAGGACTATCATATGCACTCATACTCCTATATAGACACTCAAACACTGCCACTCATCCATAGAGGTACTCACACACCTAGTCAGTCATGCAAATAATTAAACACACTGCCATTTACTCACCTATACAGTTATACACACACCAGCTCACTTACTCATACAAATACTAGCACATTCTTACGCTCTTATACAATCACTGATACAAGCACACACTCATCCATACAGCCTCTCTCACAATCACACACTCTCACGTATAGCCATTTAAATACTCTAACACACATATATACTGCCTTTCACATATGTAGTTACTCACACATGTACCACTGGGACATACATTCACTCACTAACACACTCTTACACACACTTACCCACCCATACAGTCTATCACAGATGCACTCTTGAAACCATCCACCCAGTGAATCACCCACTCACACATCTATGCACAGAGTCGCACACACCCCACCCACACAAACACTCAGGCACCCATACAGATACTCAGACAACCATTCAATAACTCATATAGACACTCATGTAGCTATTCACAAACCCATGCACCACTTACACAGCAACAGACAGACGGATACAGACATTCACCCAGTTTAGTCACTAACCCATGCATTCAGTAAGATACGTTTAATCACTCACTTATAGAGTTAGTCACGCCCCTACTAAATCATCCATACAGACACTTATACACCCACTCATTCTTCAATACGTCTTTCCCTATATATATTAAAAATATTTAAACTTTACAGAAACACACAGTCACTGGATGATGTCATCAGTGATGTCATTTGAGATGTCATCAGTGATGTCACTGACCATGTCATGAGTGATGTAATATGTGACGTCATCAGCAGTGCATTGCGGGGGCGCGAGTTATAGTTAGCTGAACTAACTATAACAGGGGAATTTCACTGGTTTTGTACGAGTGCAATGTCCAACTAACTATAACTGTCCCTAAAACCTATGGTTTTTTCAGTGAATATATATATATATATATATATCTCAAACACAATCCTAGCTCCCCACAGATTACTACAGCGGCCAATCAGGTATGGACAACTCCACGTTTCTTGAGCTCCAATAATGCTTTATTCAGGCAAAGATTCTCCAATAAAACAAATAGTCAAGGCACTTGCCGTCCATGACGCGTTTCAACCGCTACATCGCGGTCCTGATCACATATATATATATTTATTCACAGAAAAAAACAAAGGTTACAGGGACGTTATAGTTAGGTTCACATTTTACACACACAAAGCCATAGACATTCAGCAGTTATTGTTAGAGTTATCTGAAGAAACTATAGCTCGTGCCTTAAGGTAACTATAGCTCACACCCCTGCCATGCGCAGTATTTTCATCAATAATTTTATTGCAAATGTTGCAGTAATGTTATCAATGATGTAATCGAAGATGTCTTGAGTGATGTAATATGTGTGGTATATAGCATTGCATGGCAAATGCGCGAGTTTTAGTTATCTTACAACACAAGTCATAGTTTGTTCAGATAACTCTAACTATAACTTCAGAATTTCTATGGTTTTGTGTGTGTAAAATGTGAACCTAACTATAACCTGAGGCCAGGCCCTGCAGCCAACCCCCCTGCATGCAGCCAACCCCCCAAAGACAGTCAGCACAGGTGTGGGGCATGCAGCCCCATTCTCGGGCCAATTTCGGCCTCAGGGGCCCCCTCCCCCAGGGCCTGCCATTTTTTTATAGGGGAGAGAGGTATGTGGTCCCCCACCCCACCTGCTGGGGCCCATCACTTAAGTTATGGGAGAGGAGGGCATGCAGGCCCCCTCCCCAGGCCGATTTTGGGCCCTGGACCCAATTTCGAGGTACCTGGACTTATTATAAACGGGGGCATGCAGCACACCTCCTCGGGCCAATATTGGCCCCATGAACCCTATCCCCCAGGGCCCACCCGGTAAATGGTGGGTGCCTTAGAGCCCACCCGGGCGTCCACTATTCCAGTCTTACATTTTTGACAGGGATCCTTAGATTGGAATCATGCTGCCTTTGACTTGCAGATGTTCACTTTGACCATAGCTACCATAGGACATTTGACTGTAATAGTGTTGTACTAGACTATTTGACATGATTGTTTACTTTGAGCATGAAATCGAAATGCAATATGGGCACATGGTCATGGATTGTGGAAATGGTGCCTTAGACTTACAAATCTGTTTAAAACATTTTGCCTGTTGCCTTTCCAGGAACTGTGCTGTTGTAGTCTTTTGCTACTTTACATATTTGTTAACAATGCTCCAAATAAACTTATTGTAAGAACACATTCGGTGTTTAGTAAATAACCTAAATAAATAATAAATTATGTTTGTTTAGCGCTGATATAGCAATGTGCTTAATGGAACATCTTGCACTCTCCTAGAGGAAAAGGAACAGCATTACAACCACAGTTTATAAAAATAGATGATATAAGAGAATTGATCTTTTTGGTGCACCTTGAAATAGTGAGTTTTTAATTTTTTCCAGAAGAATAATTTGGAGCATCATATACGGCCTTGGACTGTGGAAATGCTGACTTCGAATTTGGATAGGTTGCCTGAAATTTGTGACATGGCCTTCCATTGTTATAGTGCGGCCTTATTCTTCTGGCATGCTCCTTCCTACTTACAGCATGGTATGACTTCTTAAATGGAAGCTGGCTATGCAGCTTTAGAGTCTAACACAATGATAGCTGTGGCCCAATCAGCACTGGACATACCCTTCCATTGCTCAGACCCTTGGAGGAGGTCCTCTGTGCAGTGCACACAGTACAAGCGCTAGCAGTGTGAAGCAAGTATTGCAACATCAAATGTACTCTCACCATAAATGATTTCTGTAGGATACATAGGCACACCCTCATATTATTCATGACATGTCCCACAATCCCCACCCAGCGTTTGTGCAACACAATCTGAGGTGCCTTCACTCCCTCCTGTTCCCTGCATTGGGGAGGGTTCAGTGAGTTGCCCAAAGCACCTTAAACAGCCATTAGGGGAAGCTGTCCTTTGCGCAGGACAGGCAGCCAACAGTTTGAGCCGATGCTAGCCCTCATTCACCCCACCCGTCCTTAAAGGACACCTCTGCCATGCTGAGTCCTTTCAGCAGATACCCTGCCACCCCACACCTTAACTCCTCAATCCCCAAGACATAGCCTTGCACTCATCCTGAACCTGTACCGGCGCATTCAGACCCCTCCTTTCCTTCACACCACGCCATGTATTAATAGCACCCTTTCCCTTTGTTGAATCTTAGTCTGAATTTGTGGATGGGCCTGAACTGATGTCCAGCTAGCCAGATCAGATACTTTATGGGCATTTTTCTATCTACCCGTTTGACCAATCCAGGCTATATGCTGTTTTGATCCCAGATATGAAGAATTCCTGCCCATCACATTTGGTTTGAGATCCAAGCTTGATGAAGTGAAAACACATATGGCGCTTACTTTAATACATTGACCGCTTGGCCTGCATTGTCAAATACAGTATTGTAAAACAGTTGGTAAAAGCCTTGTCTCCTTGGGCGCCTTTAAGGCTAGACATCTGACCTGTTTTCTTCTGCATTTAAGTCATATTTTGGCTTATTTTACCCCGACAGCTGACCTTTTTCTCTCTCCAGGCTCTGGTGTGTATACAATAGGGAGAGGAGACCACAAATATTTAACCATTATGCAAGGCTGTGAAATATCATGCTATGCAGGCCTAGGACTATCTGTGATCCAGGCCTCCCAATTACAGACTGCTGCATTACAAGTATATATTAGAAGCTTATGTACTATCCACCCATCTCAGATTTCTGTACTACATGCTGTGCATATCAGATTTCTGTATTGAATGCTGTGCATATCAGATTTCTGTTTTGCATGCCCCGCATTTCAGATTACTGTATTGCAGGTCATGCATATGTATCAGATTTGTGTATTGCATGCTGTCCATATATCACCGGTCTATGTTCCATGCATACATGATAGAAGGCTTATAAATTTAGTTTTTTTCTTGGTCCTGCTTACTATATAGTTATGAATTCTAACGTCTCTATATAGCAATACCATATAATGTGACTATGTCAGAGGCAAGTCAAACTGGACAAATAGTTGTCCATTTAATAAGCATACTCCTGAGGCCCGTGGGTGAGTATCAATTGGTCACATAACGTGCATATGCCTGAAGCCTGCACTCTTGGGCACTCATTGTGTACAAAATATGCATTCGTCGAAGGTTTGCAGCACTGGGTTTATATCAGCTGGCCATATGATGCGCATATGCCAGAGACTTTCACAACTTGACATATATCATAGGCCAACCAAACAGAAACCTGTGCAGGTGGACATTTCTGACTAGGGTATGTGCAGTTTGTAGACCTCCATTATATGCGCTGGTATGCTTAAGTCATCTGCACATCTGAAAAGTGTAATTTTCAGACACCACAGCATTACATATTGTGCACATACAAAGGGTCTGCATGGTATACTATAGGCATATCTGTGACATTGCATTTTACATGAGCCTATGATATATGCACATTTTGGAGACCTGATATATGCATATAATCAGAGGTTTCCATATTGGGCATATTACATGATTGAGTGATGTCCATAAATCAGTTATAGGTGACATAAGTTATGTAAAAGTTGTATCTTTGAACTCGTGACACACAATTAGACCCTGCTAAAAATGACAAAACAAAGCCCCTTTGCACATACCCCAGTATTGTTTTTTTCCCCAAACCGACACATAGAGCACTGAAATATTTCACGTGTCCCTTTTCAATGCATCAGTCATTTTAGCCAAGTTATTCCAAAATTGTTCTTTAAATGCAGTTTTGATGTAATCTTTTTCAAAAATTTTGTAGGGCGGGGGAACCTCCTATCAAAACCTTACTTGAGGAAAGCTCCCTTGCTAAAATTCAGATCGGGTATTTCATCTGGTTTTCAGCAGTGCCAGTTGAGGATGTTGGTGGGGCCAATAGATGAAGTGGGTGGAGCCTGTGGAGGAAGTGGGTGGAGCCGGGGCAAATGGGTGTGGCCTCCTACAAAACTTTGAGCACCTGGACCTAATATTTTACACTGGTTCAGGGTATTCCTACCTTGCCCCCTTATGCTTTTTTACTTGGTACTCGGCTGAGTTTGAGTCCCAAGATGGCTGTCAACAGTTCCTGGTTGAAGTGTTGACAGCAAATCAGATCTCAGCACCAGATCTGTCAGATCCGAAGAGGATTCGCGGCCCTAGATATCTCTAACCTTTTTATTTTTAATAACTCCAAAACTGCTGACCAGATTTGAATCCATATGACAAAAAGGGCTCTTTCTGGATCAAGAGTTAGCTTTCTGCCAAATTTGGTGTAATTCCGTGCAGCGGTCCAGGCTGAAGCCATGTCTAAAATCTCCACGGGGAATTGAATGGGAAATGCACATTTTTTACCCCCTTTTTCTCAGCCCACATTTGATGAATCACCTCGAAACTTTCCATGCACTATGTTACGGTCTGATCATATGTCCTCACCCGTTCTCCTGTGTGCATTGTTCCTCCCTGCTTTGTGGCGAGTGCGTGATTCTTCGTTTTTCCATACTTTTCTTAGGGGGGGGGTCTTCCTCTGTATCCTTTGTGTCCGCGCTGCATTCTGCTTTCGTTTTCGCAATGCAGCTGTGGTGGGTTCAGATGGCGGTGAATGGGATTATTTAGGTGCCGCCTTCCTGTCAGTCCCTGCTTGGGTTCGTTTCCAGTTCTTGCCCCGGAAGGATTCTGGCCGCCGGCGCTGCTGGCACCCTGTTGTTTGTTTACGGACCATTGAAGAGTTGACTGGACTCCCCTTTTCCCTTGAGCGAGTTCTTCGTTCCGGCTGGAGCAAGGCGACAACGGTTTTCTTTCTTTTTTTCCTGGGATCAGGACTGGCAGTACGCTGTCGGGTTTTTGGGAGGTGTTTGGTGACCTCGTGACCCATGAATCGTGTAATTAATCCAGTGCACTGGAGGATCGTATACGGTATGGACTTCCTCTTACTATCGTTGACTGCCTAGGAGAGTTGAGGCGGGTTTTTTGCACAGTCTGCTTTTTCCCGCATCTCCAGCACGTTTACATTTTTTCCCCTTTTCAAAGTATTATTTTGGCATTCACCTACGTATTGTTGGGTCTCCATTGTATATCTGCCGTCATACACGAGTAAGGAGAACATTTCACCAGGATTTGATGAAAGCCTGCCCATAACATATGAGGGGGTGAGCAAGGAATTTCTATGTTATTCACGTCTGGTGTTGCTCTGATTATTGCACTATATGTTTTTAAAATTAAGCACTGCACTTGCCGCATTTTTAAATACTGTCTTTTTTGATGTTTTAATTTTGCGCTTTTGCACACTGTGGACTCACCAGGCACTGAGTCCACAGCACAAAGTCCCCGTAGTAACAGCGCGGGACCGCCGCCATTTTGGGAGTATTCCGGTCAGTGGGCTAGTCTTGATGCCCCTGCCGGTACTTAAGCAGACGCTGGCGCGAGCGCGGCAGGTAAAGTCCTCCTGAGGCTCAGCCGGGAGAGACCAACTTTGCTCTGATTATTGCACTATATGTTTTTAAAATTAAGCACTGCACTTGCCGCATTTTTAAATACTGTCTTTTTTGATGTTTTAATTTTGCGCTTTTGCACACTGTGGACTCACCAGGCACTGAGTCCACAACACAAAGTCCCCCGTAGTAACAGCGCGGGACCGCCGCCATTTTGGGAGTATTCCGGTCAGTGGGCTAGTCTTGATGCCCCTGCCGGTACTTAAGCAGACGCTGGTGCGAGCGCGCCAGGTAAAGTCCTCCTGAGGCTTAGCCGGGAGAGACCAACTTTGCTCTGATTATTGCACTATATGTTTTTAAAATTAAGCACTGCACTTGCCGCATTTTTAAATACTGTCTTTTTTGATGTTTTAATTTTGCGCTTTTGCACACTATGGACTCACCAGGCACTGAGTCCACAGCACAAAGTCCCCCGTAGTAACAGCGCGGGACCGCCGCCATTTTGGGAGTATTCCGGTCAGTGGGCTAGTCTTGATGCCCCTGCCGGCACTTAAGCAGACGCTGGCGCCTAAGGCACGCTAAAGGCAAGCCCGTCTGCGCCCGTCCGCGCTTGTTCCGCGCTCAGCGCCAGCCCGTCTGCCCAAACGACGCCAGGTAACGCAACAATTCTGTCGTATTCCAGTAATTACCTGGTCTCTTACTCCCTACAAGGTAGACCATACCTGCCATGTATTTCACCCAGAACACAAGCCCGCTCAAATCTTAAAGATTTGCCCCGGCTGTAACAACAAATTACCGGAAGTAACGTACCAACCAGTGGCCGCCCTAAATGAGGAACTGGTTAGTACAGATGAAGTCACTTCTGGCACTGCCTGGAACTGCGTCCTCATTAATGCGAGGTCCCTGGTTAAGCATAGTACGGAATGTGCCTCCTTTCTGGAGGATGAGGGGATTATTATAGCCTTTGTTACAGAAACCTGGATGGACGAAACGTCCGGTCCGGATCTAGTGAAAGCTACGCCACCGGACTATCTCTGCTACTCTCTAAATAGAGCAGAGAGAAAAGGGGAGGACTAGCGGTTATACACCACAAATCAATCACGTCATCTTTTAATCCACTAGTTAATGAGGAATGTGAAGCCTTAGAGTTTTGTCTCCACCTTACACACCATGACTCTTTCAGAGGCACCCTCATCTATAGGCCCCCAGGCCCCAGAAGACACTTCATAACTCAAGTAAGCAATATATTAGAAATAGCGTTAAACACTACCTCATACACAATTTTGGGCGACTTTAACTTCCACCTGGAGTTAGACTCTGACCCTGACACCGCCAATCTTCTAGATCTGATGAAGGGCGGAAATCTAGAACAACTGACAATTGGACCCACCCATCTAGCAGGTCACACCCTTGATGGTATCTTCTCAAATAACCCTCAGCTTTCATTTATGAATCTACGCCCTTTAACATGGTCCGATCATATGGCAGCACTTTTCAAGATCACCATACACACCCACTCGGGTATAAAATCCTCCAAAAAATATCTTGAAACAAGAGCCTGGAAAAAGATAGAAGCAGAGGAGTTATGCAAACTACTTACCTCAACTAATAACCCGCTGCCTACAGATCTGGACCAAGCAACAAAATCCTACACGAATTGGTTAGAAGAGGCAGGGAATAAGCTAGCCCCTAAAACACGGGTACGCCTCCACAGGCAACGGCCTTCCGCACCTTGGTACTCACAGGAGCTCAGGGACCAAAAACTAGTTAGCAAACACCGGGAAAGAAGCTGGAGGAAAGATTATAAAGATGAAGAAAAAAAGGAATACAAACAGAGCTTGGCTCAATACAAACAGTTGCTACAAAGCACCAAACAAAAGTACTTCACTGAAAAAATTCAAGAAGCCCAAAATTCGCCCAAAGTACTGTTTAAAACAGTTAATACTTTAGCCCACCCTTGTTCCCCTTCCATCCCAGCGAGTCAAGAATTATGCAATAGTATAGCCAAATTCTTCTTCGATAAAGTCAACGCCATTTTTCAAACATTCTCGAACTCCTCAAAGAAAAAGCCACCCGACTCATCCACCTGTCCAATGAAAGAAATAAATGATAACATTGAATTTAATAGCTCAGTCCCCTCTCAGAAGTGGATACCTATAACCTACTTGCTAAAGCAAAGTCAGGCTCTCCGCATGACCCATGCCCGATAGAGATATCAAAACTAGCGGCGAAGATGGTGGTAGGTAAACTAACATCTATCTTCAACTTAATGTACATAGAAGGATACTTCCCTAGAGACTGGAAACAGGCTTCCATCTTGCCCTTATTGAAGAAACCTAATCTAGATGCCAAAGACCCGAACAATTTCAGACCCATTTCAAAACTACCCCTGCCAGCTAAAATGATAGAAAGTAACATGAATGTCCAACTCAACCAGTTTCTAAAACTATCTCAGGCTCTGAACCTGACCCAATATGGTTTCAGAGAGGGCCATAGCACGGAAACTGCTCTCATCAAGTCCACGGAAGAGATTAGGATCATTCTCGATCAAGGAGGTAGGGCCGCCCTGATCATGCTGGACCTTTCGGCCGCTTTTGATACGGTCCATCATGCCCTTTTGGTGGACCGATTAGAGGAGATAGGAGTTAAGGGCACGGCCAAAAAACTTCTCAAATCCTTTCTCTCAGAAAGAACCCAAACGGTCAATTTGGACAAATTTGAGGCAGAAGCGTTCTCCTTACCCTGTGGAGTTCCATAGGGGTCCTCATTAAGCCCGACCCTTTTTAATATTTATGTGTCCTCTCTGGCCCCCCTTATTGAATCCTTTGGTTTTAGTTTGACATCCTACGCAGATGACACCCAAATTGTGGTGGCAATACGACCTGAGCTGTTACAGGACACCACATCCAAACTACAGGACTGCATGAAATCAGTGGGAACTTGGATGGCTCAGAATTGTTTTAAGCTGAACTCCAGTAAAACGGAGGTTGTGCTTTTCGGCAACAATCCTACTTTCTGGACCCCAGACTGTTGGCCGAACGCCTTAGGACCCCTGCCCACTCTGACTAGGAAGGTGAAGAACCTGGGAGTATGGATTGATGACACACTTAGTTTTAAGGACCAGGTGAACACTGTGGTATCCATCACCTCGTACATTCTCAGATCGTGTAGAAAAATAATGCCTCTACTACCTAAAGACGCACAACAAACGGTGGTCTCTGCATTAGTAATGTCCAGACTAGACTATTGCAACAGTCTCTACCTCAAGCTACAAGAAGGATCTATGAATAAACTACAAATGCTGCAGAATGCAGCAGCTAGACTCCTCACGGGCACTCCTAAGTATGTATCGGTCAAAGCAGAGATCAAAAAACTTCACTGGCTGCCAGTTAGGAAGCGCACCCAGTTCAAGGCTCTATGCCTGGTTTTCAAGGCCCTTCAGGGAATGGGGCCAGACTTTTTAAAACAACACTTCCGCTGGTACTCACCGAAAAGAGCACTCAGGTCCTCGGATGCTAAATTGGTGATGATGCCCCGGATGAAAAAAGCTAATTGGGGCGGTAGAAGTTTCATTGCCAATGCTGCCAAGGCCTGGAATACCCTCCCAATTCATCTGAGACGTATGACCAAGCTGATAGCTTTCAGGAAAGCTTTAAAAACCTGGCTTTTCACAAATTAGGTAGCGCAATACATCAAGCGTTCTGATCCCCCTGGAGATCTTTACCTTAGCGCCAGGACACCTTCGGGTAACAGCTGCGCTCTACAAATGCAAGTAACATTAACATTAACATTAACATTAACATATGTTGTTAGCTCTTTAGGGAACATCCTTACTGATGTCTGTTCTTTCTCTTTCTATAGAGTGATCCTTGTGGTGCTTGTCTGATGTGCCTGCAGATCTGGTGCAGTCCTGTGGAAGGCAGAGTTGAGATACTACAGCCATCCTTGTTTTCTTTTACTTCCTACTTTCCCCCCAGTGCGTTGTCCACTCGTGCATTGTCTATGTGGGCACGGAGGGTCAAGGCACAGGGTGGGTGAATGGGACTCTCTTCGTTCCCACAGTACCTGTGTTTCAGGTGAGTGGGGCTGGAACATAAACCCAAGCCCATGAAAATTAGGCTGCCTGAGCGAGGATGGACCAGGCAGAGGCCGCCCCTTTACCAGGTAGCATGGGGGTGGGTCCTACTCTGCAGGATTTAGCCTTGGCTCTTTCCCTGGTGCAAAAGGAAGTGCGGGATTTGCGTCAGGAAAACCAGCCTTCCAAATAGAATTAAACGCTTATAAGTCCAGGGAGAGTCCCTGGGGCCGGGATGCAGGTTGGGGGGGGGTCCTACAGCACATGTGCCGCTAGTACAACCGGCTACGTTTCATTTAGATCGAGCTTCTAGTGGTTCGCCTGTAGCTCTTACAGTGAATACGCCGACACTGGTACCGCTGGCTGTTCCTGAGAGGTTCTCTGGGGATAGCAATAAATATGGCATATTTATGAACCAATGCCATCTACACTTTATGGGTAGACCAGCAGCCTTCCCTGATGATGCCGCTAAGGTGGCTTTTGTGATTTCTTATTTGGCTGGTACACCCGCACTGTGGTCGGTGCCTCTGGTGGATAATGATGATCCTGTGCTGTATAACTTTCCTGCCTTGAAGGAGAAGATGCACCGCCTGTTTGCTAAACATACCTTTATGAAGGCAAGCGACGCAGAGTTGCTCAAATTGAGACTGGGGAAGCTGGATTTATTGGTGTATATTGCTACCTTCAATCGATTGATGTCTGAGACACATTGGCCTGCGGCAAAAAGGACTTCTCTGTTTTATCAGGGTCTCTGTGAGGAATTGAAAGACGTTTTGTCTCAGGTTGTAAATCCCCCTGAGGATTGTATGGAGTTTATTGACCTGGTGGTTAAATTAAATCACAGGTTAATGGAACGTAAGGGTGAGAGGAATCGGATGCCTATGCCCCGGTTCTATCCCGTTCGAGGTGAACACAAAGAAGAGGTCGGGGACAAACATGCACCAGAACCCATGCAGATAGGAGGGGTGCGCGGTCCTTTGTCTAAAGAGGAAAAAGACAGGCGACGAGGGCTTAATCTTTGTCTATATTGTGGGAAGAGTGGACATTATGCACGTGAATGTCCAGTGAAGCCGTCTGTTGTGCCAGGTAGGAAAGCCATGGCTTTTGTTGGGCGTGGGGAGACTGAGATAGATCAGGATATGATAAGTAGTATATACCCTTATGATGTGGCTGGGTTGGTCTCTCGTATGCCACGCCATTTCACGATTACAGTCACTCTGGTTATTACTAATAGCAAGAGAAGCACCTTTCCTGTTTTACTTGATTCTGAGGCGACGGGAAATTAGCCCAAAAACATGAGATTCCTTGCATTTATAAAAAACAACCAGAACCAGTGAGGGCTATTGATGGCACTGATCTTTCATCTGGATTGATCACGAAGCAGACTGAGCGTCTTGTTTTGATCTGCGATAATGGCCATTCGGAGAGTGTTTGCTTTGACCTTATAGATGCCCCAACTTTTGGTATCATTCTTGGGGTGCCTTGGTTGCAAACACACAATCCCAGGATAGATTGGGCTAGACGTACTGTGACCCTGGATTCAATATATTGTCTGCAACATTGTTATCAGGAGGCTACGGACTGGGTGTCTCCTTTGGTTTGTGCTACGGGGAGTTACTCTGAGGATCATAGAGTACCTGTTCAATATGAGGAGTATGCTGATGTATTTGATGAGGTTAAGTCAGGTGTGTTGCCACCGCATCGTGATTTCGATTGTCGTATTGATTTGGTGCCTGGAACGGTTTTGCCCTGTAGCCGGATTTATGCCTTGTTGGAACCCGAAACGCAGCATTTACGGGTATATTTGGATGAGATGTTATCTGCTGGATTTATCCGGCAGTCCTCCTCCCTGGTGTCCTCTCCTCTCTTATTTGTACCTAAGAAAGGCGGTACTTTACGTACCTGTATAGACTATTGGGCCTTAAACAAAGTGACGATGAAGAACAAATATCCTCTTCCCTTAATATCAGTGCTGTTGGATCAGTTGCGACATGTCACCATCTTTACAAAATTGGACCTGCGGGGGGCATACCATCTCATTCGTGTCCGAGAAGGGGACGAATGGAAGACCGCATTTTGTATGAAGTTTGGCTTGTTTGAATACTGCGTTATGCCTTTTGGTCTGTGCAATGCCCCCGCGGCGTTCCAATTTTTTATTAATGAGGTGTTAAGAGATTATTTGGATATTAGCGTCATAGTATATATAGACGATATCTTGGTTTTCTCTAAGAATGCCTTAGATCATGATTCTCATGTGGCTCAGGTTTTGCAGAAATTACGTGACAACCATTTGTTTGTAAAATTGGAAAAATGCACCTTTTGGGCACCCCGAGTAGAGTTCCTGGGTTTTGTTATTGACTCAGACGGTATTCAAATGGATCCAAAAAAGACAGAGGCCATAACAACTTGGCCTGTTCCGGCCTGTGATAGGGATGTTCAAGTATTGTTAGGTTTTACCAATTTTTATTGGCGATTTATATCCCATTTCTCTGATATAGTAACACCTATGACTTCTTTGTTGAGAAAAGGGGTAGCCTTTCAATGGACACCGTCTGCACAGGTGGCCTTTCAGACCTTGGTTGAGGCATTTACTTCTGCTCCCGTCTTGGAACATCCAGACCCTGCACTTCCATTTTATGTGGAGGCTGATGCCTCACAATATGCAGTGGGTGGGGTTTTGTCTCAGCGAGACGTGGATTCCGGGCACATGCATCCTCTTGCCTTCTTTTCCAAAAAGCTGTTGCCGGCTGAACAAAATTATACCGTGGCTGAGAGGGAATTGCTGGCTATTAAGCTGGCCTTCCAGGAGTGGAGACATCATTTGTGGGGCGTAAGACACCCAGTAACGATATATACTGATCATAAGAATCGTGAGTTTTTTCGCTCTGCTAGGGCTTTGACACCGCGGCAGATGAGATGGGTGTTGTTTTTCAACAAATACGATTTTACCATCACATATAGGCCCGCTAGCCCAGCAGGTGAAGTCTGACGCCTTATCTCGTATACATGTGTCCCCTTTGTGTGATTCTATTTCTCAGGGTGAGAGGCATTTGATACCCACAGAGAAGATTATAGGATGTTGTTCCTTTGATGATTTTGTGGGTGAGGTTAAGGTGTTGTTAACCTCTATTGATCTGACACCTTGGTTGAATGACACCTCGTTCCAGTTGAAAGATGGGCTGTTATAACATGGTACTCAATTGTTTATACCCCCTGAGCTCCGGAATAAGGTATTAACTTGCTGTCACTCTTCTTCATTGATGGGTCATCCGGGAATCACGAAAACACGGGAGATAAGTCTTCGCTGGTTTTGGTGGACGACGATATGTCATGACGTACAGGTATTTGTGTCTTCCTGTCCAGTGTGTGCTATCAATAAAGCTTCTCATACCCTCCCGGCAGGTTCTTTACAGCCATTACCTGTTCCCCCTGCCCCTTGGCATACGATTAGTATGGATTTTGTTACTGAGTTGCCCATGGAGGCAGGTTTCACCACCATATTGGTGGTTGTTGATTTGTTCACTAAAACTGCCCATTTTATTCCCTTGCCTAAAGTGCCCACTGCTCAGGAGTTAGCCAAAGTGTTCATATCACACGTTATACGCCTACATGGCATTCCTACTGCCGTTGTTACTGACAGGGGGGCGCAATTCGTGTCCCATTTCTGGAGGGAGTTGTGTTCTTCTCTGAAGATGGAGCTCCGTTTGTCCTCAGCTTACCATCCTCAGAGCGATGGGCCAACGGAGCGCACGAATCAGACAATGGAGCAATATATTCGTTGTCTTCTTACCTCCCTTACTGGCAGTTGGGTGACGGCTCTTCCCATTGCCGAGTTTGCTTATAACAACAGCCTTCATTCGGCTTTGGGTGTTTCTCCTTTCTTTTGTTCTATGGGCTTTCATCCTAGGGCTTTACCTATTCAACCTTCTGGTAGAGTCCCTGCTGTGGACTCTTTGAGTCGTGAATTGACAGCAATATGGAGTACAGCCCAGGAACATTTGATGGCTGCTAAGGAGGGGATGAAATCCAAGGCTGATAGACGTTGCCTTCCGGCTCCTTCCGGCTCCTTCTTATGCCCCAGGGGATAGGGTGTGGCTGGCATCCAAGAACTTGCGTTTGGGGGGGCCCAGGAAATTGCAACCTCGTTATGTGGGTCCTTTTCGGGTACTCAGGGTTATTAATCCGGTTGCTATGGAACTGGAGTTGCCTGCTGATTACCGAATTCACCCTGTGTTTCATACCTCTCTTCTTAAACCCTATGCTTCTACCACGGTGCCCTTGCCACCACCTCCTCCTGTGTTGGTTGATGATTGTGAGGAATTTGAGGTTAGTTCCATCCTTGATTCCAGGAGGCGGCGGGGACGTCTATACTACTTGGTAGATTGGAAGGGCTATCCCCCTGAGGATCGCACCTGGGATCCTGCCAATTTTGTGCATGCTCCCCGGTTGGTACGTTTGTTTCACGTCCGTCACCCTACCAAGCCCCGTCCTGTGGGAGGTATTTTGAGGGGGGTACTGTTACGGTCTGATCATATGTCCTCACCCGTTGTCCTGTGTGCATGGTTCCTCCCTGCTTTGTGACGAGGGCGTGAGTCTTTGTTTTTCCATACTTTTCTTATGGGAGGGTCTTCCTCTGTCTCCTTTGTGTCCGCGCTGCTTTCTGCTTTTGTTTTCGCAGCGCAGCTGTGGTGGGTTCAGATGGCGGTGAATGGGAGTATTTAGGTGCCGCCTTCCTGTCAGTCCCTGCTTGGGTTTATTTCCGGTTCTTGCCCCGGAAGGATTCTGTCCGCCGGCGTTGCTGGCGCCCTGTTGTTTGTTTACGGACCATTGAAGATTGGACTGGACTCCCCTTTTCCCTTGAGCGAGTTCTTCGTTCCGGCTGGAGTAAGACGACGACGATTTTCTTTCTTTTTTTCCTGGGATCAGGACTGGCAGTACGCTGTCGGGTTTTTGCGAGGTGTTTGATGGCCTCGTGACCCGTGAATCGTGAAATTAATCCAGTGCACTGGAGGATCATATACGGTATGGACTTCCTCTTACTATCGTTGACTGCCTAGGAGAGTTGAGGCGGGTTTTTTGCACAGACTGCTTTTTCCCGCATCTCCAGCACGTTTACATTTTTTCCCCTTTTCAAAGTATTATTTTGGCACTCACCTACATATTGTTGGGGCTCCATTGTATATCTGCCATCATACAAGAGTAAGGAGAACATTTCACCAGGATTTGATGAAAGCCTGCCCATAACATATGAGGGGGTGAGCAAGGAATTTCTATGTTATTCACGTCTGGTGTTTTATGTTGTTAGCTCTTTGGGGAACATCCTTACTGATGTCTGTTCTTTCTCTTTCTATAGAGTGATTCTTGTGGTGTTTGTCTGTTGTGCCTGAAGATCTGGTGCAGTCCCGTGGAAGGCAGAGTTGAGATACTACAGCCATCCTTGTTTTCTTTTCCTTCCTACTTCCCCCCAGTGCGTTGTCCGCTCGTGCATTGTCTATGTGGGCACGGAGGGTCAAGGCACAGGGTGGGTGAATGGGACTCTGTTCGTTCCTGCAGTACCTGTGTTTCAGTTGAGTGGGGCTGGAACACACTACTAGGCAAAGTATGACACATTTTTGGGGAAAAGTTCATGAAGATTAGTCAAACAGAGCCAAAGTTATTAGCAAAACTAAAAATGCTTTGTCTATGGTAAAAGTTGGTCCTAACTACCTAATTATAACGACATACTGGCTGCCAAGTCCATAAGTCCGATGTTAATCGGTCCACTTTACAGTTTCTCATCCCCACTGCTTCTGTGTGCCCAGATCTGAGCAGCCATGCCCTGCAGAAGTCGAATGTTAATTGCCGTCAAGTCCTGGTACTTCACGCATTGCTGATGCTGTGTTTCTAGAGATCCTGGAAAGTAAGAAATTTGAATGGGTGTATTACGGTGTTTGTTACATTCTTACCTTGCATCACGCAAATGTTTTCACATTATCTGTTTTGGGCTTTCAATACCGACATAATATTAATTTATATTTGATAAGAGAACTAAGACACAGTATTTTCTTCATGTTTGTCTGATACCATTTGTATTCAAATGAACGCAAAATGGAGCTTCTGAGGAAGGCTGTTTACAGCCGAAACGCCTCACGCAATCTGTGAACGGTGTTTCTTGCAACAATAAACAGGAAACATCTCTCATCTTCGTGTGGCCAGCCCTTTCTTATTGTGGGGAGGCTTGGTGGCATTTATTGGCGTTGGCGGTAGTGCCATGAAGGTACTACCAGCAGTGAGGAGCAGGCCGGCAACCACAATGTTGTTTGGATATTGTTAAAGGCCAACGTGCCACCGAGCATGGAAGCTATAGGACGGGGGATGACGCAGTGGCTGAGGCAGGAGTGGAGCACTGCCTTAGAAGTTAGAATACCTCATGGCAGAGTTGACGCCCAGCGTTCAGCCCTCTCCCTCAAGAATTTATCGTTGTTCGGAGGTGGGCACTGAAGAAGGGATGGGGATGAGAGACTGTAAGGTGGATCGATTAACATTGGACATTTGGACTTTGCAGATGGGAGCAGCCCAATTGCAGAGGGATTTATTTGGGACTCAGAAGAATGAAAGGCTCCTTGTATAAAGCTTCACAGAGATTTTAGAGAAAAGAGAGATTTATAACTGAAGTTTATTAGTGTCACAATTGGAAGTAGCCTTGTGGCTAATTCATTGAGTGCAAGCACATTGGGAGTCAGCTGCATAGGCTGCTGAGAGTTGCTGTTTTACTTTACAAAAAATATTTTTTTTAAATTATGGTACTCATTCAAGAATTATGCGTGCCGGTTCTCGTTGATGACTACATGAGTTATTTGCCAATTAGGATTTTATTAGTGACAGGGTAGTAATTCATTGACAGAAAACATGAATGAATTGCCTTTTCTTTATTTGGTCTAAGTAGATTATGTTCAAAATGAGGCATGCCGGTACATGGAGTAGCTATGCTAATTGCAGCCTTTATAGAACAAACTCCTAGATCTGTGCAGATTTTGTTAAACGCAAGGTATGCCATGCGGAACAAGAATGTTAATTGTTGTCAGGTCTTAATACGTAACTCATTGCTGATACTGTGTTTCTAGAAATCTGGAAAGTAAGAAGTGTGAATGGGTGTATTGCAGTGTTTGTTACATTCTTACCATTAATCACACAAATGTTTTCACATTATTTGTTTTAGGCTTTCAACACTGATATGATGTTCATTTCTATTAGATAAGAGAACTAAAGCACAGTATTTTCTTTATGTGTTTCTGATGCCATTTGTATTTAAATCACCACAAAATGGTGCTTTGCAGTTTGATGAAGGCTGTTTACAGTGAAAAGCATCACGCATCTGTGTCCGGTGTTTCTTGAAACAATAAAAAGGAAATATCGCTCATCTTCGAGTGCCTAGCCCTTTCCTATTGTGGGGAGGTTTGGTGGAATTTATTGGTGCTAGCGGTAGCACCTTCTGGGCACCACTATCGGTAGGACCAGGCCGGCAATCATAGTGTATATAGTATGTTTTAACAGACATTTTCACCTAACTATAGCATCCCTTTAACCTTTGATTTTTTTCTGTGAATTTCTAAGGTTTTTTAATGCAAAGGTTGATATTATTATCATACCTAACTATATTTCACATTACCCTTTGTTTTTTTTCCAGTGAATTTCTATTTTTTTTAAAGATAAAGTAATATTTTATTACCATACGTAAAGCCATCACCCTGCTGTGCATGGCCAACAGCCATGCATGCCGGAGGGTTGACCACAGGGCCTGGCATGCAGTGAGGCCTTGCATCCGACACCCATGGGCAACCAGGCCTCTGCTGCACACGCCCTGGCCTGCGACCAGGACCTCTGGCCAAACCCCTCTCTGCCCTCCCCCCAAGGCACCCAGCCCCAAGGCACCAAACCCCCTCCCCCAAGGCAACAACTCCCTACATATAAAGCAGATCAATCGTCTTTCACCAAAAATTGACAGTAATTTTGATTGAGTTTATATTTCAATAACACATGCAAAGCAATGTTTATTGATATTAATTTTTAAATGTAATAACGTTTTACTAAATTCATGTATGTGACTCTTTCTTTTTGCATAGTTTTTATTATTACATTTTGTAGGTGAAAAATGTAAAAATAAATAGTCAGAGACTTATTTGTTTTAAATAAACACATATGTCTCAGAATCTTTTGTTTAACATTTTTCAGCCCAAAAAATGCAATCATGAAAACAACCACAAGAGGACATTGTATTTTTTCTTATACATCTTCAGGCCACATAAAACACAGCCATAGTACTAGGCCCTAGAGGGCGCTGCACTCCCAGCTTGGGAAGAAGTGCTTTAATAAAATATGAACAGTTCTCCTGTTGTCATGGTTTTAATGACCCAGGAGACTTACTGTTGTTTTATTTTTTATTTTACAGGGTGACTGCAGAACTCACTGTAGCCCACCACAATGTTAAAAAAACTTGGTGGTGCCCCTGCCCCTTCTAGGTACATCACCAAATACAAAAGAAAATGTAAATAGGGAGCTCCTTGAAGGAGCAGTGTATAGTAAATGAGCAGCTGTGGTTGCTCATTTATTGTTCACTTTTGGCTTTTTTTAGGATTTTTCTTGGTGTCCCGGTCCCACCTGGGACACTCACTGTTTTACTTTTTTTATAGGTGGGTGCTGGGGTGAAGGCCTGGCCTGGCTAACTCCTTGCTGCACACAGCCAAAGTTCATGCACAGCAAGGGAGTTAGCTAAACACGATAACAAAAACCCAGATTCTTACTGAAGAAAACAAAGGTTAAAGTGACATTATGGTTAGGTGCGATAATAAGTTTGTCCCTTACATTAAAAAAGTTTGATATTCACTGAAATAACAAAGGTTAAAGTGATGTTACAGTTAGTTTTTGAAATAAGATAAAAACTAATTTTAATAACCCCAAAAACTGAAATACACCAATTATGGTTTACTGAGCTGACTATAACGTTCACCTCTGCCATGTGCTGCTTATGACCTCACACATTACATCACTCATCACATGTTAGATGAGATCTTTGAGGATATATCTTATGACATCTAAAATGACATCATTCATGATATCACTAATGACATCACACAATCTTTGGGACACTGTCTTATAGGGTTTGAAGCCTTAAAGTAATTCAACACACTACACTAATGGACAATTTTCTGTTCACCTTAATGGGATTACCCTCTTAACGACTTCACATGAGCCACAGTTTTAGTCCAAGAGGTTGACAGGTATAAATTGCTTCTGAAATTGCTTTTGCAATGTCTCAAAATCCTCAATGAAGTTCTAAAAATAAACATTCCCACCTTATAAATGTCCTTACTACACAGAATACCCCACTGTATTACAACTAAGTACCGAGTCCTAAGACGACTGCCTCCTCATCATTGTTCATGTGGTGGCAGCCAATCAGATCTCTTCAAGAGGATCCTCTGTGTCATGAAATATACAAAGTGTTTGAGCATTAATTGCTCAAAAACTACTGAACGGATTTACACCAAATCAAAAAGCCAACTTTCTGGACCAAGATATAGCTTTCTGCCAAATGTGGTGTAAATATGTTTAGTGGTTTGGGCTGTAGGTCTGTCTAAAGCTCATCTGGAAAAATGAATGGGAAAAAGGGTTTTGGCCGCTGGGACCCCCACTTTTTATTGGCACCCTTTTGATGGATCCCCTTGAAATTTTCCAGTTGGGAGCTGAGGCAAATCTTTTTTGGGGGGGAAAGTTTTGCATTGGCGACTCCTAAGGCGGAGGAGCGTCACCCCACTGCTTTTAAGCAGTGTGACTAAAGGGAAAAAAAAATGATAATAACTGAATGTTATTATCATTTTATTTGTTCCAGCTGCTTTGCGAGGGGACGGGCAGGCGGGGCTGCTCCGCTCTCAGAGCAGGGCCACAGGAGGAGTGGTGGGCACACTGAAGTGTGCATGGCGCTTTGGCCGGCCAAACAATAATGCACACTTTTCATGTTTTCCATCCAGGCTGCATTACAGCCTGGGTGGAGAACATGCCCAGGCCCCCAGTCCCCGTCTGATAGCCGAACCAATGTGCTCAGACCAATCACAACCCTGCATTGTAGCGTTGTGATTGGTCAGGAGAACCTGGGTGTGCTTCCTGGTTCCTGTTCTGATGCGGAGGAGAGACGGAGCAGAAACGCGGTGATAAGTTAAGTGTTTTTTATTTTTAATATTTTTGCATTCCCCTTCCTCCTCCTCCTTCCCCGCCCCTGATCCATGCTGGCCGCCACTGAAGTTTTGTGAAGATTCGTCAAAGAGCACCAAAGATATAACCAAACCAACAAATGCATTTTCCATGGAAACACGATTCTAACTATGACTACCCAGTGGCGACATACCTACATATATCTGCAAACCTGCTGTTCTTTAATTCATTACTAGAGTTCCCTCTCGAGTCAGGTATAAAATCCTAAATTGTTTTTCAAAGAGCTGCAGTTAATCAAAATGTTGCTAGCGGTCCCTCTTTTATCAGATGTAAAAGCATTGAAATATTCTTTCAAGATACTTCAGTTCCACAATATCCCCCTGTCAAGTCAGATGCAAAATCTTCAAAATTCTGTCACTTTAAAAAAAGGTGCAAAATAATTTAAATACTTTCGTAATACTGCAGTTCCACAAATTGTTACTAGAGGTACCTACCATGTCAGGTACAAGTGCTTGACATGCCAATCACAAACATGGAGGGGTGTGACTTCAACCTATAAATTTAAATATACACTCTAACTACTCTATTGACTTATGCTCCTTTTCTGTAGGATAATTAAATATAGTAAAGCTGTTTTATAGTGAGGAGTCAACATATGTTATGTTATGTTCTGCAGTTTTGTGGAGTGCACATTCACCCGGGAGGTTATCCTGGCACTGAGCAGGCGTGAGGTTACTGTATAATTGAAACAATAAAGTACTCCAAATGTCCGTGGTTAATGTTTATTCCTCCTTTCATTGCCCTTGTGGGGCAAGGTGTGACATCACGGACACAGCGGCAGCTGACAGGTGTTTCGACACAGAGACTTTTTCAAGGCTGCAAAAAATACATATTCAATGTTTTGCATTAGCTGAAGTCACAGTGAATAGGGACTATCCTGACTGTATAAAAGTGGTCTCACCCGAAGACTGAAGATATCTAGAGTTCATGGATGCAATCCCAGAAAGAAGAGAAACAGTTTGAGAGACACCACACCACACCACACAATTAGTAGCTACTTTTATTTTGTGTGCTTCAGTATCTCTTTACCCGCAAATTTGCTAGCCTGAAGCCTCTTTCGGGCTAATCATTTCACCCTAGGTGCCAGAGTGTATACACCAGGAAAGCACCAGCTTCAAAAACTCTTTTTGGTTGTAATATATTTTCCCTGACTGTTTTACAGGTTTGTGGATGTGCGAACATTGTGGCATAGCCATCACCTGTTCTATTTGACAGAGCAGGTTTGAGGTCTAGCCAAACCTAGGGCCTACAGGGACTACTTGAAAGGCAAGGTCTTCAGCTTTTTGCCAAGCTCAAGAAGTAAGATGGAGGCTCTTATGTTGTAGTAGCAGGTCGTTCCATGCTTTAGGAGCAATGTAGGAGAAGGATCGACGGCCGGATTTGGTTTTTTGTTTCCATGGGATGTGTGGAAGTAGGAGTCCAGACAAGCAGAGGTGTCTGAAAGGTTTGTGAAATCAGATGCAATTGTTGAGCTGTGCGGGGCCTTGAAGGTGTGGGTGAGGAGTTAGAATTTAGCTTTTTTGTATATGGGGAGCCAGTGGAGCTCCTTGGTGATGTAAGTGAGGCTTGGAAGATTGAGAGTGATTCTTGTCTCTGAGTTCTGAATGGTTTGCAGACTTCTGGTGAGTTTTTTGTTTATTCTGGCATAAAGGGTGTTCCCATAGTCCAACTTACTAGTGACAAGGGTGTGTGTGATGGTTTTCTGGGTGCTGATTGGGAGCCATGTGAAAATCTTCCTCAGCACCTTCAGGGTATGATCAGTGACAGTTTTTGAGTTGGGCGATCAGGTTGAGTTTCTTGTTGATGATGATCGTGAAGTTCTTAGCATGCATGGTGGGGGCTGGTGTTGGTCCTAGCTCAGTTGGCCACCACGAGGAGTTCCACAGTGAAGTGCTCTTCCTGAAGATTACAATTTCATACAATTTCAGTCTTGTCGGTGTTCAGCTTCAGACAGTTGGTTTTCATCCAGTGGGCGATTTCAGTCATGCAGGCATTGAACTTGATCCCGGTACTTGGTATCTTGTCAGAGAGGGATAGAATGAGTTGCATGTCCTCAGCGCAGGAGAGAATGCTGCTGTTGTGAGAGCGGATGATGCTGGCTAGAGGGATAACATATGCATTGAAGAAGGTCGGCCTCAGGGAGGATCCTTGTGGAACTCTGCAGACGAGGTCCCCAGCGTCCGAGGTGCACAGTGCCAAGCTGACTAACTGAGTCCTTTAAATTAGGAAGGAGCAGAACCATCGGAGTGCGTGTCCTTGGATTCTGTTGCCATGTAGGTGTTGGATGAGGATGCGGTAGGAGACTGTGTCAAATGCTGCAGAAAAAACTAGGAGGATGAGTGCAGCTGTGTCTTCTCAGTCCAGAGTCATGCGAATGTCATCCGTGGCAGTAATGAGGGCAGTTTCTGGGCTGTGGTTGGGTCTGAAACCAGACTGAGTGGTGTCAAGGAGTTGGTGGTTTTTGAGGTATCCAATGAGGTATCTGATGATGTTTTTCTCCAAGACCATGGGCAGGGATGATAGAAGGGAGATCGCTCTGTAGTTGGTAAGCATTAAATAGTGTATGGGGGGTTTCTTCATGAATGGGAGAATGTTGCCTGTTTCCAAGCATCTGGGAAGGTCACGGAAGAGATGTAGGCATTCAGAATAGGTGTGAAGTCCTCTGGAGTAGGAGTGGTGGGGTGTAGGTTCAATGGGGCAGCTGAATGGATGGACTTTGTGGTGGCAGCGGTTTCTTCTGAGGAGATGACGGGCTAAGTGGTATGCAATGATTCTTCAAATAAGATCGGGAGGCATTTTGTGAGGTCTGTCAGACCTGTTTGTGGGTTGAAGCTCCTGTAAATGGTGGTTATTTGGTTGCTAAAGATTCGAAAGATATTGTTGCTCAAGTCCTGCAAGGGTGTGATAGAGTTGGAGGTGGCTGTTGATGAGGTGAAATCCTTCATGATGGAAAAGATTTATTTGCTTCCGTTGATGCTGGCATCAATGCTGTCCACCAGAGTGGCACATTTGGCCGTCAGGATCATTTGGTGGCAGCATTTCAGGGTGGATTTGAACATGCACCTGTTTGCATGTTCCTGACTCATTCTCCATTTGCACTCCAGTTGTTTGCAGTGGCGTTTTGTGAGTCTGAGTCTCTCCATGTTTCAATTGACTCAGGGTCTAGTTCTTTTTGCATTGCTGTGTTGGCGTGGTCAAGGGAGTTGGCACAGAAAGTGATCCAGTAAGGTGATTCAGTTGTTTAAATTCTTGATGGCTTTGTGAAGGCTGTTGATGTTTTCAGGTTGGTGGGTGTGAGAGAGGTGTTCCAGTCCTTTTCAGTGATGCTGTTCCAGTTTCTGGCGCTGGTCTGGAAGTGATGCATGTACATTAATCCG
Source organism: Calotriton arnoldi (assembly GCA_963921515.1). Lineage (NCBI taxonomy): Eukaryota > Metazoa > Chordata > Amphibia > Caudata > Salamandridae > Calotriton > Calotriton arnoldi. The sequence continues at coordinate 142,583 of CAWUFW010011931.1, forward strand.
GGCCGGGGATGCTCAAATTGGCAAGGAAGTGGTCTGTTCAGAAGACTGGTGTGGGCTCGTTGACTCGAATGTTGTCAAAGGTGGTGAAAATAGGGTGTAGGAGGTGTCCAACTATGCGGGAAGGTTTCTTCACTCATTGGTTGAGCCTTCCAAAGTATCTGATGAGTACTTTTGAGTTGGGGTCAGCATGGTCTTCTAGGTGGAAGTTCAGGTCTCCCAGTATGATGTAATTAATAGTGTCGAGGGTGAGTGGTGCGATGATGTCCGTGATGGTGTAGGTGAAATTGGCACATGATCACGGCAGTCTGTAGATGAGAGTGCCACTGAGGGTGAAGTTGGCTGTGCCATGAAGCTTGAACGACATGTGTTCCATGTCGGAGGATGACGTGTCCCTGGAGGTGGTGCAGTTGATGGCATTCTTTTGAATGATGGAGATTCTGCCTCCAGGATTATGAAGGCTATCTTGCCTGCCAATCTTGTAGCCAGGGGGTAGGGGAATGGCTGTGGTGATATCAGGTGTTGATGCAGGGTTCAGCAAGGTTTCTGTAATGAAGAGGTGGCCCGAGGTGTTGTCGTCTAGCAGGTCCAAGATCTCTGTGCCACATTTGGTGAGTGAGCAGGTATTGATTAGCATGCATGTGAGTGCTGTAGGTACTTGCAGGACTGTGTGAGTGTGAGAGAGTAGGGTGTTGGGTGCTGTTGGTGCAAGTAAGCTGAGTGTTGGGTGTGGGTATGTGCATGGAAACTTGCTGGAAGCTTAGGAGAACACCCCCTTGGTTTTGTGTATTGCAACACGGAAGCAGAGCGTAGAGCAGTGGCCAGGATTAAGTGTGCAGAGCGACACATCAGAGTAGTAGTGGGAGGGCCAGGGTTCTTGGCATTGGGGGTGGTCCAGGCATGGACGGGCAGAGACAGGGCTTGCCTTGGCCCACTGTTGCGTGGGTAAAGGATCGGAACGGACACCAGGCTGGGGTAAAGAGGGTTTTATTGACCGTAACAGATGTTTCCTCCTTGTTGCCAGTTTTTTTTAAGTATATGGGGCAGTATCGGCCTTGTGGATAGGGCTCCGTTCTCTCCCGGTCTGTCTTCTTATCGGCTCCCTCCTCGTCTGGCGGCGGGTCCCCGGGGGCTCCGTGTCCATGCGGCAGGAAACACAAAGAAAGAAAGCTGGGGTAAGGCGTCGGTTCTGTTGTACACTAAGTGAAAGGGAGGGTTGTGAAGGGACACCTGACCACACGTGAAACACTCCTATCGGGATTCAGCTCGTGAAGTGCTCAAGTGAAGGTGCCAAAGATAACCACCAAGAAAACAAAAGAAAAAGAACGCAGCTTCAAGAGCTACGGGGGTACGCTATCCCGCCTCCCTATCCAGCCCGTGAAGCGTTTGCGTACCTGTAAAAGCCACGCACCTCCAGGAGCGTGGCTGGGTGACTCGTGGGGTCGTTGGCCTCCTGGCCCCTCCGGGGCCCCTAGTGACACGGCCTCCCAATCTGCTTCCTTCCTCGCGGCTCCGACTCCTCCTTAGTGCACGGTCCTCTCCTCATCCGTCTCGTCTCCTTCGCCGGTGTTGCGCCACACACACTTCCGGGACTCCTTCTTCCTTAAGGCTTCATAGGAGGTGACGTCAAGGGGTGGAGTCACGTCCTTCGGGATTCCCCATTCGGAGACGCCTTCCTCCAGAGAGTCGTCCAGGCAGGAGGGGTTTCTGGGATCTGCAGTCCAGGTGTCCTGTCGGGAAGAAACAAGAGGTGGAGAGAGGGGGGTAGGGGCCCACCACTCGATATCGTCCATGCGTTTCTCTTTGGACGGGCCCACGTTGTCACACCCACCTTGGGCATGCCTGCTGCGGCCACCATTAAGTTGTTCCAGGGGTTAGAGGGGAGTGATGTCACTTTCTATGCAGCTAGATAAGGGTAAATCCAGTTGTGTCACTTCCAGTGCACATGGATGATGGAAATTAATCCGCCTGCTACTTACAATAAATGCCTTAAGGGTTATGGAAATAGTTACTGACATCCTACAATACATGAGGACTAGAGGTCTCTTGTCTAAAATGTTTTGCTTTTGGGGACCTTTTTTTTTTAGGTGTATATATACAGGTTCATGGGTAATATGCAGTCACTGAAAGTAAAAGGATCTACTGTTTTGAGTAGGCTTGTCTATTTAATCTATATTTGTGTTTGGGTTGGAGAGAACATAATTTGAGCGTAATTTAAACAGACCAATGGTGGAGAGAGTTGATTGAGATCGACTATAAATGCATGTATTTTTCTATTATATTTTTGGGGAAACTTGAGCCTGGCAAGACAGCTAAAGCTATCTTTGGGCCAGACCTAAAAGGGCTATTCTGAAAGAACTTCTAGCTTCATGAAAAATGTGGAGTCCTTTTATTCAGTAATTTTTTCTGTAGCAAAGAGAAACAAATCTTAAGGTTTTAAAAGTGGCAAATGTGACTTTGGTTTCAGCCCAAATAGCCCGACCAATCAGCACAAAATTTGCAATGAAGCTGGACTCATCAAACTAATGATATATTTTGTGCAGGTTAATTGAATGAAGAAAGGTTTATTATCATCTAAATAAAGCCATTTCATATGAAAAGTGAAACATAATCATATTTACAGAGTATTGAAAACTAGGTATGTAATTCTACAGAGTCGGAGACAATAATGCTCTATTGGTTGTGACAGTCAGAGTAAATGAGCTATTTGTATTGCTAATAACTTTAGTGTAAGATAACACATCTACATGGAATGTGGTAGTGACATTTTGTGCAGATAGGCCATGGAGACAAAGTTATTGGGGGGATATAAATGCATAATTTCCCATTTCAAGTCCAATTGGAATTTCTACTTTTTGCTACCAGATAAACTCCTTAGGGGGAATACAACAAACTTTTCATGATTCTAGAATTTTACCCAGAGTTGGTCCTTTATAAGCTTGGTTGAAATCAGTTCAATAGTGTTTGAAATATTTGGTTTACTAAAGGAAGCTGAAGGGAAAAAGGATTAATTATCTATATGCTTGGACATTTAGGTCCTCGGACAGCCGGATTCTGCCACTGGCTGGGACAACTGTCAGTTCTCTCTGTAAAGCAAGTGGGTACCTGTAAGATATATTGTCACTAAAAGGAGGGATCTGCGGAAGGACCACATATCTCATAGTTGGTGAACTGGTGTTTAAGTGGTAAAAGTGACCGATCCTGGGTCGCAGTGAGACCTGCTGTGCGCCCGTTGAATTTACAGGCCGAGGGGGAGGTCGGCCCTCCCCGCGACACTCCGACCAGGTGGGGAGCCTTTGATGGGTAACAGAGGGCAAGAGAAAACGGCTGGGCTGGCTCTGTGTTGTTGGTCTGCCTACAGGGGCAGAAGGCAGTCCATCAGGGCTTGCTGTGCAGATTGAGTGCCCTTGCCTGACCCTAACATGGCACCCGATGCCAGAAACAACTAGAGAGGAGGTGCCAGTGTGCTGCGGCGGAGAGCGGCCTCCGCCAACTGTATCGAGCGCCCTGGGATCTGTCTGGGGGTCCCTGGAGGGGCAGTCGCTTGGACCCAGACTGGGGTTGTTGAGGAGCAGGCAAATGCCCACGCCCATGCGGACTCCGGACGGTCTGCCTGCGAGGCACCGAGCCTGGTAGGGGTTCCTGTGCCAATCACCCTCTTGCCTGAGAGGGAGGGAATTTTTAGTGGGCTTAGCGGGGCCTTGATTTGGCGGAGCAAGCATGGCGACTCGACCGGCAGCCCTGAGGCCTGAATGCGGTGTTGGATGACGATGCCTCATGGGCGGAAACAAATAACTGGTTGTTCTTACCGTGGAGCCCGAGTACCCTTGGCCGATGCCCGGTGGAGCTATCCTATGCAGCTATAGAGGAGTTTGGCTCTGGTTCACCCTCACGGCCGTCACCTACCCAGCCGGACTTCGGACATTGTTTTTCACGGTTTCTCTTGGTTTTGTCTGTCTTTCACTTTTACTGCTTTGACTGCTTTGTTTTCCCCTGAAGTACTTTTCCCCTTGCCGGTTTGCCTGACCCTATCTACATTCCTTTCCCCTGTTTACCTTTCCCCCTCTACCTTCCACTCCCCATAATGTTGTGTGTCTTGGCTATGCTACCCGCCAATAACTTATATTATTGTGTAATCTCATGGTTTTCTCCTATGCCTATACTTGGATCCTGTAACTGATGTAATTTTTGTAACCTGTAACTCGCTGATCCTCATGTAAAATGCTCTGATACCTCCGGGTCTAGCCAGCGCTATATAAAAGTCTGCAAATATATAAATAAAATAAATAAATAAATAAACAAATAAATAAACATTACTATCTAGCCCTAAAGTAAGACTGTGGAGCAAGATAGGAAGAGGGAACTGAACATTATGGTGTTCACTCATTGGCCAAGGGGCACGAAAGGGATCGAAGGAAGCGGAGGGCCACTTCCAACTGTGGTTTCTGCAATTGACTCTTGAGAAGGCCAGGAGTAGTTTTACCTTCCCTGGTCATGGAAAGGCAAGAAGGTTGGAAATGGCAATTCTATATGCTTATGAGATTCTCGACATTGCAATTTCAAGCCAAGGGAGGGTGTGAAGGGAGTGGGGTTCATGCCATCGGGAGAGAGAGACCAGGGTGGGAAAGTGAGATGGGAGAGGAGTGTGTGGGTAGAGGAGGTAGGGGAATGAGACACAAGAAAGAGAGGTGCAAGAAAGAAGAATGTGTCAGCGGAGGGTGAGTTAATGGGTGAAAAAAGGCAGATAAAAAGGAAACAAAAGGACAAGATGTGTGAATGAGATGAGAGACATAAGAGCCGAAGAGGTGTGTGTGTGTGTATGTGTGTGTGTGTGTGTGTGTGCGTAAGAGTGACGTCACCCCTGGAGAATGGTGCATTGCAGAGTGGTTGGTAATTAAAATGTGTGTGATGAGAGCAAGGGTCGGGAACAGTGACAGGTGAAAAGGGATAGCATGTGTTGAGTGAGGAGGGGGTGTAGGAGGAGCCTAGGCAGTTTGGGTGGAGTCAGAGTGCGTGGGAGAAGGTGTAGGGGAGAGCAAGGGATGGTGATTGGGGCCCAAGTGTCTAAGAAGGGGTCATAGATGGAGGAGGGGCCGGGGCACTCAGCAGGTCAGGGGAAGAGAGGAGTCAGCAGAGTGGGGCCAAAGGTGGGCACTCATGCAGTGGTTGCTCAGCACACAGATGGGTGATTACAGAGATAGGGACTTATGGTGAGGAACCCCAATTTTTTTTTACTGTACCCCCTTACTCTCTCTGATTTCGGGGGGCAATCACATTTGGGGGAGCAGTATTAAAAGAGGTTTGGTAGTGCACTTTGAAGGGTGATGGGGGCACAGAATGACATGGCTTCTGGGAAATTTTGGGGGGCTATCCTTAGATTTTATTGCTCCCCTCCTCCCTTATGGGGTGCACTCCAAAAAGGATAGGGGCAACAGGGGGGGGCAGGGGGGGTGAACAGGTTTGTGACAGTTTAAATTAACAAACACAAGGGGGCACCATACAATCCTACTGCGGTTATGGTATTGAAAGGTACAACAAGGAGCATGTGGTGGTATTTTTGCAGGCGGGGCTCCCCAAGATTTTACTGCCTCTCCTCCCCTCCGTGCGGCATGTCATAGGGACCCTTGGTAATTTTTTATTGCAAACAGACAGTATAGAGATTCCCGCTATGAAATCTGAGAGGACTAACATTTGCTAAATAAAGGGGGGCAGTGGAGCAGACGAATGGGGCAGGGCGAGGGTACCTGTGGCAATTGGCTGGATGGGTCATAGAGAATAATCATGGCATGCAAATAGGCAGCAGTGCATTGATTGGCAGCGTCTGTAGAGAGTTTGGCGTGCTCTTCAATTTATTTGTCCTTCTTATGGGGCGATAATCCACAGAGGGAAGGCCAAACCTTACTGTTAGGCAGAACATGTATTTATGATTTAAAGAAGTGTAGTCTACGTTTGCTGTGAGGGGCTGTACAGAGCGGTAAGTGCCTGTAAACATACCCAAAAATGTGCATCAAAACCATCACTTGAGACTGAACAGTGACAGAAGCAGCTGGGTTACTGATGGAATGTGAATGGAGGGCAGAAAGGAAGGGTGTTTGTGGTCAATCAAAGGATTGAATCGTGGTTGGTGCACTACCAAAGCTGGTGTACCAGGAGGGAACATTTGAGGGGTAATGAGATGTGGTATCCAGAGGTCAAAAAAGGTGTCAGAGGCACAGAGGTATGGGGATCCTGGTCCCACAGTGAAGGGTGGTCAAAAGTCCCTGCTGAAGATTTCTGTCCAACCGTGACCAAATGTTGACAGCCTTGCTCCCTCTGTAACTTTTCCCCAGTATCTTTAAAGCCTGCAGATGACTGGAGCAAGCTTCCCAAAGCTTTTCTTGGCCTCATACCCGGAAAGGAGTGCCTGAACTTTCTGGCCTTAAGATACTCCCAAAGGGTGCACTACTGACATTCTGGGAAAATCCTCACTAACGATGCGTATTTATGCACCATACATGGCAAATCCTTACACCTGCAAAACATCATATCGCACTTGCCAGCTTTGAGGTGGTGCAAGTGTTTTTATTTGAGAGAAATATTTATCTATGCTTCCTCTCCTAACTGAGGACTATGGAGCTGCTGTTCCTCTCTCATGTGTAGGGGTGGGCGGTAAATTCCGTTCCGCTCGCGGAATTTGCGGAATTTTGGTAATTCCGCGTTCCGCGGAGAACGCGGAATTACCAAAAATTCCACGATCCGCGGCGTAGTGGAATTTTTTCCTTGTTCGCGCTTTAAAACTGCGTGTTTGCGCGCGAGGTAGCGACTTAACGGGATCCCTGCGTTCGCCGATGAGTTTTCCTATCCGTTCGTGTGCGCCACGAGAGTGTGCGATCGCGAACACGTCATTCGGACGCACCACCGGACATCTGCGTTCGCGAACAGGAAACACGCATCGCGAGCAGGCGGGACAAGTGAAACAAGATGGCCACGCCATTTTGCGACCGGATGGGTAAGTTCGCAAGATATTTCTCCCCGAGCACGCAAACAACGTCCCCAAACATGAAAAACCCATCGCGAACGGGCGGACCAAGCAATTCCGCATGCTCGCGGAACTTTGCGAAGCTCGCGGACATTTTTTACAGTTTTGCGGAACTTTGCGGAACACGACTCTGCAAATTCCGCCCACCCCTACTCATGTGTCCCTTCAAAGAGAGGTGACACACTCAATCAATCACTTAGCAAACATGTATGCTTAGACACTTTCATCTTGCTCTTTACCTTCCAAACCTTCCACCTTCACCAGAAATATAGGCCGGCCATTCCTCATTACTCATTCACTCAGTCATCACAGTCCTCCACTCCGTAGGCCCTGCAAGACAAACATGAGCAAGAGGTATGTCAGCAAGCAGAAGAAAAGCCTCAGTGTGCTTTTATGTTCATACTGCTGCCCTCTAGTAACGCTTCACAGCAACTGCAGCTTAATAATGTGACTGAGAAGAGGGCTGTCCTATGCAAATAATGTCCTCCCATGCATGCTTTCTTCTGAGACGGTCGCTAGCTTGCGCTGTGATACTGCCTCCAACATCAGATCTTCAGCCGAATTCAAAAGCAGCCTATCTTAGGCTAAGGATTTTGCCACTCAAGGGCTGCACCTGGGGACATCACCCTCATTTAGCAGGGTCCCAAATTGCCTGCAGTCATCCTCTATGTAAAACATGGGCGTTCGAGGGCTTCGTTTTAAAGAAGGAAGGGGATGTTTAAAGCCCCAGCCCAGCGATGCTCCAGGACCTTACCAGCTGCAGCAGGCATGATGCAGACCTGCTAGAGCACAGGCCTGACTTTGCCCTTTTCTGCCTCTTGAAGAAAACCACCTTTCTAGCTTCTTGTTGCACCTAATAAAGGGAGTTTCACTTGCCTCAAACTTTACCCATCATTTCATTAGTCAGAGCTCATACATGACCTTTATTCCTAGCCAACCTCACAGACACTAAACCCCTGATATGAGTTATTGGCTCACACCAAAATGAAAAATCACCACCATCCAATTTATTTTACTATCAGTGTAGCACCTCCCTCACATTCTTGTGCTCAGTTTTACCCCCTGAGGCCACATTTGCGCTCTAAAATACACCAAATTTAAAGGACAAAAGAATGAACACATTGATAAAGAAAGATAAGGCTTTTTCTCTATTGCCCCTACTTGAGAAAAAGAGGTTGGTGGGAGGTCAGAAGGGAAAATATTTGAAATTTTGGGGCGCTGCACGTGCCAAAAAGAGTGGCCACTTTTCTCCTCTATTTTTCATTGGGAAAATCAACTTAGCAAATGAAAATAAAAGTACAATTTGAAATTTTACCACCTTAGGATATGTTGAGAGCATTAGCAGGATTTGAATCCCTGTACTGTAAGAGCCTTTGCCACCAAAGGCACAAGACTTGCCACTGAGCTATAGCTCCTGGGTGGGCTATATCTTTGCAGTAGTAAGTATAAGCAACATACAGGCCCTGGTGACATTGCCTGTGGCTTACATTGCACATGAAAAGGATGACCATGATATAGGGACAATTTGATAAGCTACTGGCATGGAAACCAGTGTGGTCCAGTGGGAAACTTTCTGTCTTCCAACCACACAACCAGTGTTCAAATCCCGGGTTCGGCACCAGGTTACTGATGGTGGCGCAGCAGAGGTAAGTTGGAGGTGGGCCTGCCTGTCCAATTGGTAAGTTAAATGTGTGTGTGTGTAGCGTAAGAGTGACATCGCGAATGGTGCATTGCAGAGTGGTTGATAATTAAAATGGGTCTGATGAGAGCAAGGTTCGGGAAGAGTGACAGGTGAAAAGGGGTAGCGTGTGAGAAGGGGATGTAGGAGGAGCCTAGGGTGGGTGGAATCAGAGTGCAGGGGAGAAGGTGTAGGGTAGAGCAAGGGATGGTGATTGGGGCCCAAGTGGCTAAGAAGGGGTCATAGATAGATGGAGGGGCTGGGGCACTCAGCAAGTCAGGGGAAGAGAGGAGTCAGCAAAGGTGGGCACTCATGCAGTGGTTGCTCAGCATACAGATGGGGTGATTACAGCGATCTGGACTTATGGTGGGGAACCCCAATTTTCTTTTTACTGCACCCCCCTTACACTCTCTGATTTCGGGGGGTAATCACATTTGGGGGAGCAGTATTAAAAGGGGTTTGGGGGTGCACTATGAAGGGTGATGGGGGCACAGAATGACATGGCTTCTGGGAAATTTGGGGGCTATCCTTAGATTTTATTGCTCCCCTCCTCCCTTATGGGGTGCACCCCAAAAAGGATAAGGGCAACAGGGGGGATAGGGGGGTGAACAGGTTTGTGACAGTTTAAATTACCAAACACAAGGGGGCACCATACAATCCTACTGCGGTTATGGTATTGAAAGGTACAACAAGGAGCATGTGTGAAAGGTACAACAAGGAGCAAGATTTTACTGCCTCTCCTCCCCTCCGTGCGGCATGTCATAGGGAGCCTTGGGAATTTTTTATTGCAAAATAGACAGTATAGAGATTCCCACTATGAAATCTGAGGGCACTAACATTTGCTAAATAAAGGGGGGCAGTGGAGCCGACGAATGGGGCAGGGCGAGGGTACCTGTGGCAATTGGTTGGATGGGTCATAGAGAATAATCATGGCATGCAAATAGGCAGCAGTGCATTGATTGGCAACGTCGGTAGAGAGTTTGGCGTGCTCTTCAATTTATTTGTCCTCCTTATGGGGCGATAATCCACAGAGGGAAGGTCAGGCCTTACTGTTAGGCAGAACATGTATTTATGATTTAAAGAAGTGTAGTTTACGTGTGCTGTGAGGGGCTGTACAGAGCGGTAAGTGCCTATATACATACCCAATCAATGTGCATCAAAACCGTCACTTGAGACTGAACAGTGACAGAAGCAGCTGGGTTACTGATGGAATGTGAATGGAGGGCAGAAAGGAAGGGTGTTTGTGGTCAATCAAAGGATGGAAACGTGGTTGGTGCACTACCAAAGCTGGTGTACCAGGAGGGAACATTTGAGGGGTAATGAGATGGTGGTATCCAGAGGTCAAAAAAGGTGTCAGAGGCACAGAGGTATGGGGATCCTGGTCCCACAGTGAAGGGTGGTCAAAAGCCCCTGCTAAAGATTTCTGTCCAACAGTGACCAAATGTTGTACAGCCTTGCTCCCTCTGTAACTTTTCCCCAGTATCTTTAAAGCCTGCAGATAACTGGAGGAAGCTTCCCGAAGTTTTTCTTGGCCTCATACCCGGAAAGGAGTGCCTGAACTTTCTGGCCTAAGGATACTCACAAAGGGTGCGCTGCTGACATTCTGGGAAAGTCCTCACTAACCATGCATATTTATGCACCATACATGGCAAATCCTTACACCTGCAAAGCATCATATCGCACTTGCCAGCTTTGAGGTGCTGCAAGTGTTTTTATTTGAGAGAAATATTCATCTATGCTTCCTCTCCTAACTGAGGACTATGGAGCTGCTGTTCCTCTCTCACGTGTCCCTTCAAAGAGAGGTGACACACTCACTCAATCACTCAGCAAACATGTATGCTTAGACACTTTCATCTTGCTCTTTACCTTCCAAACCTTCCCCTCACCACAAATATAGGCCGGCCATTCCTCATTACTCATTCACTCAGTCATCACAGTCCTCCACTCCGTAGGCCCTGCAAGACAAACATGAGCAAGAGGTATGTCAGCAAGCTGAAGAAAAGCCTCAGTGTGCTTTTATGTTCATACTGCTGCCCTCTAGTAACGCTACACGGCAACTGCAGCATAATAATGTGACTGAAAAGAGGGCTGTCCTATGCAAATAATGTCCTCCCATGCATACTTTCTTCTGAGCGGGTCGCCAGCTTGCGCCGTGATACTGCCTCGAACATCAGATCTTCAGCCGAATTCAAAAGCAGCCTATCTTGGGCTAAGGATTTTGCCACTCAAAGGCCGCACTTGGGGACATCACCCTCATTTAGCAGGGTCCCAAATTGCCTGCAGTAATCCTCTATATAGAACATGGGCGTTCGAGGGCTTTGTTCAAAGGAAGGAAGGGGATGTTTAAAGCCCCAGCCCATCCCAGCCCAGCCCATCCCAGCCCATCCCAGCCCATCCCAGCCCAGCCCAGCCCAGCCCAGCCCAGCCCAGCCCAGTGATGCTCCAGTACCTTACCTGCTGCAGCAGGCATGATGCAGACCTGCTAGAGCACAGGCCTGACTTTTCCCTTTTCTGCCTCTTGAAGAAAACAACCTTTCTAGCTTCTTGTTGCACCTATTAAAGGGAGTTTCTCTTGCCTCAAACTTTACCCATCATTTCAGTAGTCAGAGCTCGTACATGACCTTTATTCCTAGCCAACCTCACAGACACTAAACCCCTGATTTGAGTTATTGGCTCACTCCAAAATGGAAAATCCCCACCATCCAATTTATGTTACTATCAGTGTAGCACCTCCCTCGCATTCTTGTGCTCAGTTTTACCCCTGAGGCCACATTTGCACTCTAAAATACACCAAATTTAAAGGACAAAGAATGAACACATTGATAAAGAAAGATTAGGCTTTTTCTCTATTGCCCCTACTTGAGAAAAAGGGTGTTGGTGGGAGGTCACGAGGGAAAAGATTTGAAATTTTGGGGCGCCGCACGTGCCAAAATGAGTGGCCACTTTTCTCCTCTATTTTTCAAAGTGAAAATAAACTTAGCAAATGAAAATAAAAGCACAATTTGAAATTATACCACCTTAGGATATGTTGAGAGCATTGGCAGGATTTGAAGCCCTGTCCTGTGAGAGCCTTTGCCACCAAATGCACAAGACTTGCCACTGAGGTATAGCTCCTTGGTGGTCTCTACCTTTGTAGTAGTAACTATAAGCAACATACAGGCCCTGGTGACATTGCCTGTGGCTTCCATTGCACATGAAAAGGATGACCATGATATAGGGACAATTTGATAGGCTACTGACATGGAAACCAGTGTGGTCCAGTTGGAAAGTTTCTGTCTTCCAGCCAATCAGGGTTCAAATCCCAGTTTCGGCACCAAGAGATTGATGGCTTCAGTTTATTTTATTTTGCAGAGTTACTTAAAACCATTGCAATGCGTGCAAAAAATAAAACCATATGTAAAATATTAATTCACAATAATAAAAATTTCATCGCAATTAAAATATAAAACACTTCTGTTGCTTACAAGTTAAAAAATTCAGATTTAAACATGCAAGAGCAACCAATATAAGTTGACCAGTCAGTGCAGCGGTTGTTACTCCCCCTGAGAAAATTAATAATCCAAAGTCTCCTTTTCCCCAAAAAAGCTTTAGTGACAGTTTGGCATTTTTGCTCTGGCCGCTTCAAGAAATCTAACTAGTCTGGAGTTCAATTGAGGTGATGCTGGGTCAATGCAAGCCAAAACTGCTTGCCTCCTTGTCCGAATTCCCCTTTGATTAAAGGGGATTTTTAGCAGTTGCCTCCTTTCTTGAAGCATCTCTGTGCAAGAACAAATGGTATGGATGATGTCACCCTGGCCGTTTTTGCACAAACTGCATACTGTAAAAGTCTGCACCCTTTTCCATGGTGGAAGATGCTGCGTGCATGGTATCACTCCGAGTCGTAGCTTTAGGAATTTTAATTTCTGTGCTTTTGGATAGCCCAGGTTAAAATATTGTTGCGGGGCTAAAATCTTGTAAGGATTCAGCGTCATCCAGGCATGCGCTCTGGCGAAAAAGCAGCTTTATCCTCCACCAGTGACGGTTTTTTCAGCAACTTCCAGACTAATTTCTTCAGAGTTGAAGGATGGCACTGTGTATTCCATAAGGGCGATAAGCCTGTGTTTGCCAGTGCCTCCTGAAGATACAATGTTGCGGGCGAATTCTCCCTCTGTTGGAGATCTTGCCACAGAAGGTAGTTTAATGAGTTAGGGGTTGATGTTCTGATTTTATTCCAACAGTTGATGTATGCTCCATATCTGGCCCAGGTTTGCTTTAACCGGCCAAACTCCAGTCTAAGTTGCGCCAGGGAGGTATAGTTCGGGAGGCTAAACATAGTTCTGTATGCTTTTACAAGTGTTTTATCCAAAAGATTGGTATCTCTCCCTCGCAGAGCTTCACTACCGTAGGTGATTGTAGGTAGAATTTTAGCCCGTGCTACCATTAAAAGAGGGCTCAGCGTAGGGCCCAATAGTTTGGCTGTTAAACTTTTCATGGTTAAGGCAAGGATCATCCCTTTCCTTTTGATCTCTTCTTGTTGGCGGGTAAATGATCCTTCTTTGTCTAAGTAGACACCCAGATACTTATAGGTCTCCGCTGATTCAATATGTATGCCGCCCAGGTGCCATAGGTACCTCTTTTTTCGTTTGCTGTTAATTGTCATGGTCCTGGTTTTATTTAAGTTTATTGTCAGGCTATTTACTTCTGCGTAGACCTGCAGACCGTTGAGAAGATGTTGCAAGTCAACTACCGTATGGCTAAGCAGGACTACGTCATCCTCATATAGTAAGTTGGACAAGCTGGTACCCCCCAGTCTGGGCGCGTGGGAGTTACAGGTATTAAGTGTCTGTGGTAAGTCTGCCATGAATAAGTTAAATAAAATAGGGGCCAGCACGCAGCCCTGTTTAAGTCCTTTCATTGTTTTTACTTTTCTTGAGAGATGAGACCCTGATCCTAATTTCACCTGTACCCAGGTATCGGTATGTAGAAGCATTATCATTGATAAAAGAGTGTTTGGAATGCCCCATCTGGCTAGCTTATTCCACAGTTTAGACCTCTCCACGTTGTCAAATGCGGCGCTGAAGTCAATAAAACAGACATGCAGCTGTGTTTTCCTCAATTTTGTTGTGTCCATTATTAACAAGATTGCCAGGATGTTAGATATCGTGCCAGAGTTTTTTCGGAAGTCTGCCTGATTTAGCGGGATTATTTCTAACCCTGGGCGTAGTTCGCGAAGTAGCGCTTCGCGAAGCTACGCAAAGTGAAGTTCGCACTACGCGAGCTTTGCGTAGCACTACGCGAACTGCGTAGTGCGTGTTCGCAATGATTACACAGTGCCGGATGCTTGTCCGCACTGTGCAATCATTGAAAGCGGCATCTTGCACAGTGCGAGCTGTCTTTTACTGCCGCTCGAGTAGATTTTTACTCGAGCGGCAGCTTCTCAACGCGGACTGGTAGTTTCTCATCGTGAGCGGTCGCGAGCATACGCGACCACTCGCAATGAGAAACCTGACCTCCCCGCGTTGAGAATCTCGCCGGGAGGTTTATTTTCCACGCTCGCGATCGGCAACTTGTGTTGCTGATCGCGAACGAAGAAAAGTCTCGCCGGGATGTCATTTTGCTTGCTCGCGGTCGCCAACTTGAGCGTTGAGGACCGCGAGCAAGCAAAATGACCGCTGCACTACGCTACGCTACGCGTGTTTGCACTGTGCTACGTGCAATTCGCGTTGTGCGAAGTAGCGCAAACTTCGCAAACTACGCGAGCGTAGCGTAGTTTTCCGCCCAGGCCTAATTATTTCATTATTTTCTGCCCAGGTTGTTAGTTCGCCTAGCAGTGTTCCCGCAAAATATTTGGCCTCATTATCGATCAGTGCTACTAACCGATAATTGGCTGGCAAGGCCTTGCTGCCGCTTTTGTGGATCGGAATAATCGTTGAACCTTTCCAGGAATCTGGAATGGTGCCCAGTCGTCTTACTTCCAGAAATAGTGGATGGAGTATTTTTGCCCATTCTTCCGGACTTTTTTTAAACACTGCAGGCGGGATTCCATTCGGACCGGCGCTCCTTCCTTTCTTCCCTTCCTGATCTGTTTCATGATTGTTAGAAACTCAGTGCCGATTGACCTTTCCTCCTGATGATGGATTAAAACAGGAGATTTGGATGTGTCACTTGCCATTGGTAGGGTAGCAGCGGAGCAGTCAGGGAAATTATTGATGCCTCTTTCCCTTCTTCCGGTGTTGGTATAATGTCCGTCCGAGTCTGCTCTACTCTGCTCCGGTTTGGGCAGACTATTGCTTTGACTGTTAAAGTGGGAGTTTAGGTAGCTTGCCCAGGTTTCCTCCAAAATGTAGGAAGTAAGTCCCCCATGATGCGGGTGGATAATTGTATTTACTGATTTCCAGAAGCGATCGCTGGCGTTATGCTTTATATTGTGCAAAAGTTTTGCCCAGAAGTCCTGTTCGTAGTTATTGTTAATGTTCCATTTCAACTTCTTTAGTTAAGTTCTTTGTTGCCGCAGGGATGAGAGGAGCAGTATATTCCCTGGATCGTGACGCAGAGATCTTATGGAGCCATTTATCATTCTCTTAAGGGCTTTTATTTGCGCTTTTTCAGCCTTGGTTATCTTTTTCTCATGTGCAGGCACCGGAAAACTCCTCATTTTTATGTCCGTAGCCTTTAAGTTGCTGAGGTTGATGGTGAAGCATTCCCAGGTTTGTATCAGGTTCTTTTCGAGCGGTTGTGCGAGTAAAAGATTAATTGCTGTGTCTGTTAAGGACTCAATGCTTTCTGCCGTATACTTGATCCTCTTGTAATTTATCGTATAGCTTGAGCCTAAATGTGGAGCAGGATGAATGCTAGACGGAGCAGTTGCCGCTAAAATAGTCTCTTGTGGACGATGATCGCTGTCCCCCTTGTCGCCCATTCTAAAGCCTGTTACATGTGAAAACAGCGCGAGACTAACAAACGTATAATCTAAAAGCGAGCTTGTTAGTTCAGTGTAGTAGCTTGCCACTGGAGGAGTATCTCCGGCTGTTCTTCCGTTAAGGGCCCTAAGATTTAGATGTTCTAATTCTTCCAAAAGGAATCTTTTCCGTTAGGCCTCCAATGCGTAAAGGTTCCTTGTATTGGTATGTTGTAGTTTGAGGATTGGAGGCAAACTTCCTTTACTTTGGATGACCCCAATAGATATTGATTTAAGTCCCCCGATAATATAAGGTTTGAAATTTCGGCGCTGCCTACATAAGAAGTTATTTGATCGGTTAACTTTGCTGAGTCACTTGCTGTCCGTTTTGGGTGGATGTATACTTTAAAAAGAGTTACTTCGTTTTGTGCCCCTGCCAGGGAAAGAGTAAGTTTGACTGCTAAAGCTACATCTGTTTCCGGGCCGGTTACCACCGCTGTTGATATGGATATTGTTGAGCTGTAGGTTGCCAGCCCTCCTGAAGAATGGCCCGTTTTACTACCTCTAACGGCTGGACGATCAAAGCAAAGAAACCCGTGTATGTGTAGTGGTTCCTTGAGCCATGTTTCCTGTAGCATAATAATATCAAAGTTGTTAAGATATTGCAGGAATTCTGGATCTTGAATTTTTGAAGCTAAGCCATTAACATTCCAAGAGCAGAGACGTATCGCGGGTTCCTTTTGTGTATTGTTGCCGGGGTCTAGATGGTTATGATGTCATTGATTCGCTGTGGCAAGGTTTATAGTTCTTATAATTGGATCAGCGTACCAGGAGTTGCATCCGCGTGACATTTCAGCCCTAGGAGATCCATGTTGTGCGCCTTGATTAAAAGCCCTTCGTGCTGCAGAGCAGCCAAGTGCCCCTCTTAATACAGAAGTTGAGGGCCTTGAACAATCCTTGATACCTAACCTTGGGCTCAAGTTTGATAGCGGAGCTGGGTAGGCTGGAGGATGGTAGGGGGTGACTTGGATGCCCCAGTCTTTGAAGGTAAGGTGGTGATTTAATACTCTCTGGGCTATTGCATCTGTTTTCCATGATGCCCTTGTTATTTCTGGCTTGGCTGGATTATCTGGTGTAAGAAACTCTATTGCGAGTAAGTCTGTTGTGTTCAGGTCTGCTAGAGTGGGTATGGCCCGAAGTAGTTTTAGAACGTTGCCCCTGTTCAGCAAATCGTGACGTCCTTTTGAAATATACTCTGGTTTGAGCAATGTGTATCTCAGGGCAGATGGCAAATCATTTGGGGGATAAGTGGTGATTTCTAGTGGCCCCGTCCATTTGGCTGCAGGGTTTTGTTGTGTTAGCAGATGAGGCTCGTTCTGATTCAATTGCACAACTGCTCGGCTGGAATTAAGATCTCTTTCCATATTTATTATTGAAGTTGAAGTTACGGGTTGGCTCTGTTGTTGCAAGGGGTGAGAAGCCAGAGGCGGTTGGTCCGGGGCTGTCCTCACTTGCTTCTGTTCCCTTGAGGTTGCCACTGTCTGGGTTGTACAGTTCATTCTCAATGTTGTTTGGTCATTTCCAGCAGG
Organism: Calotriton arnoldi; assembly: GCA_963921515.1. NCBI lineage: Eukaryota > Metazoa > Chordata > Amphibia > Caudata > Salamandridae > Calotriton > Calotriton arnoldi. The sequence goes on from CAWUFW010011931.1 coordinate 159,742, forward strand.
AGGGACAGTAGAGACTTGCCCAGATTCCTGCGGGGTGGGCTCCTGGTTGCTATCCTTTGCTAGGGCTGTAATTTTGTGATTATCAATGAGCCCAGCGGGCCAGTTTGAGTTGGATCTGGTGGTTTGTAGCGGAGGTTCGAGAGCTGAACTGGTGACGGTTTGTCTCTTTCAGACCCAAGGGCCACCTCAACTTGCTTCAAAATCGTATCCCCTGTTCCTGCTGGCGGCCCTCCAAGGTTGTGGGAACAGGAGGGTGCTGCTGTGTCTTGATGGTTGTTAGTTTGAGCCAGATCATTATCTTGCATGTCCCCCTCATTTGGTGCAAAGATTGAATTAGGGCATTGTTTGTTGAAAATTGAGTAGGTGGATGCTTGGTTGAGAAGGAGTAATTTATGATTGCGACCTTTTCTTTTCAGCTGGCGGCGTTGTTTGGCGTTAGTTTTTGTCTCGGTTGGTGTGACTAAAGCTGTCTTAGATGAATCGCCGCTGCCGATGATACCCACTCTTTGTTGTGTATTGGTTTCAGTGCCTTTACAGAACTGCTTTGAGTTACTGTCAGCTGTCGGGAGTGCAGTGGAGCCGTCAGTGGAGCGGCTAGCGCTGGCGGAGCAGGTTGATTTGTTCTTCAGCTCATTGAGCACGGTGGAAAGCATAGTCGGAAGGGTTGCCAGCTTGTCCACAATCTGGCTACACCCGCAATGAAGGTATGACTCTGTTTGTGCCCTTCTTATTAGTGCATTGAGATCCCCTAGTTTTTCATCAATCCCTGCGGTAAACACTGCCAGAGTGTTTATTAAAGAGACCTGTATATCCATCTTGTCTGATTGGTATTGTAGCGCCTCCACTGACAGTTGCATGGTTTTTAGGAGGGAGGCCCAAGCGCTCCCGTCATGCGGGTTTGGGTCCCCCCGCTCCTTAGGGCCCACTTCCTTCTTACCCCACGAGGGCTGATTGTCCGCTAAAGGCGGATGCAGGTGCTTCATCTTCTCCGTGAAAGGTCCCGTCTGTTGGTCTGGGGAATTTGCTGCCAGCATGTCCTCCCATTCTTGTGTTCCTAAATAGGATAAAACAGCCCTTACTTCGTCCTGCTTTGGGGATTTTAGATTAGCTGGCGGGGGCGTCGTCATAGGACTGACTCGGATAATGTGGCTGAGTTCGCACTTAGCTGTATTAACCATGTCGCCACTAGGTGAATTTAGATCCTGGGGTCCAATGGCGAATCCTTCAGCTGTCCGTAGGGAGTGCTGTTTAGTCAGCTTATCTTCTAGGCTAGATGAGTCTAGCCAGGACTGCTTGCTCCTGTTGGTCTGGTGTTCTTTTTCCTTTGCCAATGAATGGCCTACTCCTGTTAGAGTCGGCAGTACTTGCGCAGTCTGAAGTGCTCCTGATGTTGTAAATGGAGTTGATTCAGTTATTGAGTTGGCTGCAGTTATTGAATGCTGAGCTTCTGCTTGCAGAGATTTATGAGGTCCTAGAGAACCTATTGGTATGACAGAATGTGATTGGATTCCTCCAGGGGATAGCGAATCTCCTGTGAACAGCTTACTCTACGCCTTATGCTGCACCGTAGGGCTGACTGAGGGACTAGTTGAAGGGGATTCAGCTACTGAATTATTCTGAGTATTACTCTGTACTGTTTTATTGTGTGGAACTTCATTGATGTATTCCGCAGTCAATGATGTAGTTATAGGTGTAGATGAAGATGTAGATGAGGATGTTGTAGAAATCTCAGTGGATTGGGCCAAAGCTTGAGTATGGACTTGTGCTGTAATTTGCTGTTTCCTCTGGCTTTGGTGAGTTGGCTGTATTATCTGCCCTGGTGTGGATGCCAGTACTGGTGCTTGGTCTGGTAGAGTAAAGGAGACTGAAGACCTTTCACAGTGGCGTTGCTTGAATAGAGAGCGGCGCCAAAGTCTTATATGAAACTACATTTTGTATAAATTTTAGGTTGAATTTGGGGGGCTTTAGGTTTCTCTCTCAACAACCCGCCAGCAATTGGGTCGCCTTCTGTCGAGATTAGAGCAAGTTCGTCACTGATCTGATCTGTGGAGGGACCAGCCTTGTCCTTTCTTCTGCGCCCTGAAGTCTTAGGAAGGCCGATCTCCCGTACTCAGCCCGACCTCATGTCGTGCAGCAGATACCTGGGCGAGCTGGTCAGGGTTGGAAGTGAAAGTGAGGTGGCACAGTTCACAGTGCGAGTGCTTTATACTGCTTTATCTGTTGGTGGCCAACTCTCCCCCTGCACTCCACTTCCACCAAGGAAGCAGCTCTTTAGGGCTATTCAGGACTGGGCCAATCGGTGCCTGTCCCCAGTTATCCGTGCCTTGCTCCGGTTCCGATCAGAACATAAATCTACTGTGCTGTATCGAGACTTGGTCGCTCAGATGGTTGCAATGGTGCCGAGGTGCTTGTTCTCACCCAGATGGAGCGGTTCCTGCGGTCTCGATGAGCCTTGTGCCTTGGGGCGCGTTCTGAACACGTTCTAACTTTGAGCAGGTCCCAAGACCCTCGAGGAGGCCTGGCATACTGGGTCTCGAGGAGGCCTGGCGTACTGGGTCTGGGTCTAGGGACTGTCAGGAGTAGTTGCTGTCGGTGTCACTGTTTTGGGGGGTTGGTAATCACGGCTCCTGCCGCTGTTGTGCTGCTCCCGCCGCACTAGCTGCTGCTGGGATGGCTGCTGCTGGGATGGCTGTTTTGACTCCTGTTGGGTTGACCTTGCGGCCGCTGCACAGAGGCCCTCCCAACCACAGCAGCCTCTCGCTCAGCAGCCTCTGACAGCCTCTAGCAGCCTCTCACCGCCACTAGCACCCCCACGCTGGAGCTCGCGGCTGCTGCGGGGGAGGGAACAACCCTCTCCACTACTGCCACCTCTCACCACTGCTAGGTGGGTGTCGCGGCTCCTGCTGCTGCGGGGATGACTTTTCGCGGGTTTCGTGGCTGCTCCCACTGCGGGGAGTCTGCAGGGAGTCTGACATGGCTCCAATAGCTGCCGGGCTATTCCGCGGCTCCAGCCGCTATGGGGAGCCTGCCGCTGCTGGGCTACTCCCGCGAGGTGCTCCCCGCCGCTGCCGGGCTGCTCCTGTGGCTTCTCGCTGCTGCTGGGATACCGGGCTGCTCCCGCGGTCCCGCGGTCTCTTCCCGGTGCTGAGATGGCTGTTGTAATTCTCACCGCCGCGGCAGAGAAGCCCTCGCGTCCACAGCGGCATTTGGTAGCTCCACGCTCCGCTCCACTCCGGAAACAGCAACTCGGATCGGCAAACTGAAACTGGAATGTGGAGTGCAAACTATGGCAATACTGCACGAGCACCTATAAACATAACACACCTTCCATCTTTTAGATCTCTGCTGATGTCAGACCAAAGTGTTCCCGTCTTCCGCAGGTTGCAGTTCACTAGTAATTTCATTTCATGTATAAAATTGTAGTTGCCAGTCTGATGTTGGAGACTGATGGTGGTGCAGCAGAGGTAAGTTGGAGGTGGGCCTGCCTGGCCAATTGGTAAGTAAAACATGTGTGTGAGTGTGTGTGTAGCGTATCAGTGACGTCACCCATGGCGAATGGTGCATTGCAGAGTGGTTGGTAATTAAAATGGGTCTGACGAGAGCAAGGTTTGGGAACAGTGACAGGTGAAAAGGGGTAGCATGTGTTGTAGGAGGAGCCTAGGGTGGGTGGAGTCAGAGTGTAGGGGAGAGCAAGGGATGGTGATTGGGGCCAAAGTGACTAAGAAGGGGTCATAGATGGAGGAGGGGCCGGGGTACTCAGCAAGTCAGGGGAATGGAGGAGTCAGCAGAGTGGGGGCAAAGGTGGGCACTCATGCAGTGGTTGCTCAGCACACAGATGGGGTGATTACAGAGATCGGGACTTATGGTGGGGAACCCAAATTTTCTTTTTACTGCACCCCCCTTACACTCTCGGGGGGCAATCACATTTGGGGGAGCAGTAGTAAAAGGCGTTTGGGGGTACACTATGAAGGGTGATGGGGGCACAGAATGACATGGCTTCTGGGAAATTTTGGGGGGCTATCCTTAGATTTTATTGCTCTCCTCCTCCCTTATGGGGTGCACCCCAAAAAGGATAAGGGGCAACAGGGGGGATAGGGGTGTGAACAGGTTTGTGACAGTTTAAATTACCAAACACAAGAGGGCACCATACAATCCTACTGCGGTTATGGTATTGAAAGGTACAACAAGGAGCATGTGGTGGTATTTTTGCAGGCGGGGCTCCCCAAGAATTTACTGCCTCTCCTCTCCTCTCTGCGGCATGTCATAGGGAGCCTTGGGAATTTTTTATTGAAAACAGACAGTATAGAGATTCCCGCTATGAAATCTGAGAGCACTAACATTTGCTAAATAAAGGGGGGCAGTGGAGCAGACGAATGGGGCAGGGCAAGGGTACCTGTGGCAATTGGTTGGATGGGTCATAGAGAATAATCATGGCATGCAAATAGGCAGCAGTGCATTGATTGGCAGCGTCTGTAGAGAGTTTGGCGTGCTCTTCAATTTATTTTTCCTCCTTATGGGGCGATAATCCACAGAGGGAAGGTCAGGCCTTACTGTTAGGCAGAACATGTATTTATGATTTAAAGAAGTGTAGTCTACGTGTGCTGTGAGGGGCTGTACAGAGCGGTAAGTGCCTGTTTACGTACCCAATCAATGTGCATCAAAACCGTCACTTGAAACTGAACAGTGACAGAAGCAGCTGGGTTACTGATGGAATGTGAATGGAGGGCAGAAAGGAAGGGTGTTTGTGGTCAATCAAAGGATTGAAACGTGGTTGGTGCACTACCAAAGCTGGGGTACCAGGAGGGAACATTTGAGGGGTAATGAGATGGTGGTATCCAGAGGTCAAAAAAGGTGTCAGAGGCACTGAGGTATGGGGATCCTGGTCCCACAGTGAACGGTGGTGAAAAGTCCCTGCTAAAGATTTCTGTCCAACCGTGACAAAATGTTGTACAGCCTTGCTCCCTCTGTAACTTTTCCCCAGTATCTTTAAAGCCTGCAGATGACTGGAGCAAGCTTCCCAAAGTTTTTCTTGGCCTCATACCCGGAAAGGAGTGCCTGAACTTTCTGGCCTAAGGATACTCCCAAAGGTTGCGCTACTGACATTCTGGGAAAATCCTCACTAACCATGCATATTTATGCACCATACATGGCAAATCCTTACACCTGCAAAGCATCATATCGCACTTGCCAGCTTTGAGGTGGTGCAGGTGTTTTTATTTGAGAGAAATATTCATCTATGCTTCCTCTCCTAACTGAGGACTATGGAGCTGCTGTTCCTCTCTCACGTGTCCCTTCAAAGAGAGGTGATACACTCACCCAATCACTCAGCAAAGATGTATGCTTAGACACTTTCATCTTGCTCTTTACCTTCCAAACCTTCCCCTTCACCACAAATATAGGCCGGCCATTCCTCATTACTCATTCACTCAGTCATCACAGTCCTCCACTCCGTAGGCCCTGCAAGACAAACATGAGCAAGAGGTATGTCAGCAAGCAGAAGAAAAGCCTCAGTGTGCTTTTATGTTCATACTGCTGCCCTCTAGTAACGCTACACGGCAACTGCAGCATAATAATGTGACTGAGAAGAGGGCTGTCCTATGCAAATAATGTCCTCCCATGCATACTTTCTTCTGAGAGGGTCGCCAGCTTGCGCCGTGATACTGCCTCCAACATCAGATCTTCAGCCGAATTCAAAAGCAGCCTATCTTAGGCTAAGGATTTTGCCACGCAAAGGCCGCACTTGGGGACATCACCCTCATTTAGCAGTGTCTCAAATTGCCTGCAGTCATCCTCTAAATAGAACATGGACGTTCGAGGGCTTCGTTCAAAGGAAGGAAGGGGATGTTTAAAGCCCCAGCCCAGCCCAGCCCAGCCCAGCCCAGCCCAGCCCAGCCCAGCCCAGCCCAGCCCAGCCCAGCCATGCTCCAGTACCTTGCCTGCTGCAGCAGGCATGATGCAGACCTGCTAGAGCACAGGCCTGACTTTGCCCTTTTCTGCCTCTTGAAGAAAACAACCTTTCTATATTCTTGTTGCACCTAATAAAGGGAGTTTCACTTGCCTCAAACTGTACCCATCATTTCATTAGTCAGAGCTCGTACGTGACCTTTATTCCTAGCCAACCTCACAGACACTAAACCCCTGATTTGAGCTATTGGCTCACACCAAAATGAAAAATCACCACCATCCAATTTATTTTACTATCAGTGTAGCACCTCCCTCGCATTGTTGTGCTCAGTTTTACCCCCTGAGGCCACATTTTCACTCTAAAATACACCAAATTTAAAGGACAAAGAATGAACACATTGATAAAGAAAAATAAGGCTTTTTCTCTATTGCCCCTACTTGAGAAAAAGGGGGTTGGTGGGAGGTCATGAGGGAAAAGATTTTAAATTTTGGGGCCCTTGACGTGCCAAAAGAGTGGCCACTTTTTCTCCTCTATTTTTCAAAGTGAAAATAAACTTAGCAAATGAAAATAAAAACACAATGTGAAATATTACCACCTTAGGATATGTTGAGAGCATTGGCAGGACTTGAACCACTGTCCTGTGAGAGCCTTTGCCACCAAAGGAACAAGACTTGCCACTGAGCTATAGCTGCTTGATGGTATGTATCTTTGCAGTAGTAACTATAAGCAACATACAGGCCCTGGTGACATTGCCTGTGGCTTCCATTGCACATGAAAAGGATGACCATGATATAGGGACAATTTGATAGGCTACTGACATGGAAATCAGTGTTGTCCAGTGGGAAAGTTTCTGTCTTCCACCCAGACAGCCAAGGTTCAAATCCCGGGTTTGGCACAAGGTGACTGACGGTGGCGCAGCAGAGGTAAGTTGGAGGTGGACCTTGCCTGGCCAATTGGTAAGTAAAACACATGTGTGTGCGTGTGTGTGCGCTGTGTAAGAGTCGAGTCATGCCTGGCGAATGGTGATTGCAGTGTAGTTGGTAAGTAGCATCTGTCTGGTGAGAGCAAGGGGCAGGATCAGTGACAGGTGAAAGAAGGGTAACGGGTGTTAAGTGAGTTGGAGTGTGTGGTGGGTGGACTCAGGGTGTAGGGGGAGTACAAGGGTAGGTGGGTGGAATACCAGGGATGAAGAAGTGGGGTCAAAGAGGGAGGTGGAGCCTGGGAGAGAGAAGAGATGACAGAGTGGGGCTGGTTGTGGTCACTCATGCAGTGGTTCACTAGCCCACATTAGGGGTGATTAATTACACTGGGGAACCCTAATTTTTTTTTTACTGCATCCCCACTACACTATCTGATTTGGGGGGTGGCATTCACACCAAAATGAAAAATCACCACCATCCAACCTAACTTACTGTCAGCGCAGCACCTTCCTTGCATTCTTGTGCTCAGTTATAAGCCCCGAGGCCTCATTTGCGCGCTACAATACACCGAATTTCAAGGGCAAAGAATGAATACATTGATAAAGGAAGATAAGGCTTTGTCTCTATTGCACCTACTTGAGAAAAAGGGGGGTTGGTAGGAGGTCATGAAGGAAAAGATTTGTCATTTTGGGGCGCACGTGCCAAAACGAGGGGCCACTTTTCTACTCTGTTTTTCCAAGTGGAAATAAACTTAGCAAATGAAAATAAAAACACTGTATGAACATTTACCACCTTGGGATACTTTGAAAGCATTGGCAGGATTCAAACCTTTGTTCTGTGTGAACCTGTGCCATCAGAGGCACAAGACTTAACATTGAGCTATATCTCCTTGTTGTTCTAGACACTTGCAGTAGTAACTATAAGCAACATACAGGCCCTGGTGTCATTGCCTATGGATTTCATTACACATAAAAAGGGTGAACATGATATAGGGACGATTTGATAAGATACTAAAAGGGAAGCCAGTGTGGTCCAGTGGGTAAGTTCCTGACTTCCACCCAGACAACCAGGGTTCAAATCCCGGGATCGGCAATGGATGATGGCGCAGCAGAGGTAAGTTGGAGGTGGACCTACCTGGTAAGAAAAATGTGCGTGTGCATGCCGTGTAAGAGTGGAGTCATGCCTGGCGAATGGTGATTGCTGAGTAGTTGGTAAGTACCATCGGTCTGGTGAGAGCAAGGGGTGGGATCAGTGACAGGTGAAAGAAGGAGAACAGGTGTTAAGTGAGTTGGAGTGTAGGGTGAGTGGACTCAGGGGAGTGCAAGGGTAGGTAGGTGGGTGGGATACCAGGGATGAAGGAGAGGGGGTCATAGAGGAGGTGGAGCCTGGGACAGAGAAGAGATGTCAGAGCAGAGTGGGGCCAGTTGTGGTCACTCATGCAGTGGTTCACTATCCCACATTAAGGGTGATTAATTACGCTGGGGAACCCTATTTTTTTTTTTTTACTGCATCCCCACTACACTATCTGATTTGGGGGGTGGCAGTTGAATTTGGGGGAGCAGTATTAAAAGGGGTTTGGGGTGCATTATGAAGGGTAATGGGGACACAGAATGACATGCCTTCTGGGTAATTTTGGAGTACCTTCCAAACATACCCCCTACTCCAGAAATACAGGCCAGTCATTCCTTATTTTTATTTGTTTTTTATTTTTTTATTTGAAGAGTTTTATATAGCGCTGGCTAGACCCGTAGGTACATGAGGATTGTTGCGTTACAAGTTACAAATTACATCAGTTCCCAGAGCACAGTAAAAAATAGGCAAACAAAAATGTTACAGTAATTCGTCGAAGGGCGGGGGAGGAAGGAGACACGGCGGGGAGACGGGGAGAACTGTGCCCAATGTCCGGCTGGGTAGGTGACGGCCGAGGGGGGAAACCAGGCCTGATCTCCTCTATAGCTGTCTAGCAGCTCCACCGGGCATCAGCCATGTTGCTCAGGTCTCAGCGGTCAGGGATGACAAGAAAAACTGTTTTTCATGGTTACATTAGTTACAGTTGCATAGTCAAGCACAAAGGAACAAGTCCCCAATAGAGGAATAGAGGAAGGGGGGAGGGGTATGGAAACAGGGGGCTGGGAATCATAATTACATCAATTACAGACTTCAAGTAAAGACATAGGAGAAAACAGAAACATGAGATGCGGGGGAGGGAAGGGAACACAACGGGGCGACGAGGAAACGAATGTCAGATGTCCGGCTGGGTAGGTGATGGCTGAGGGGGTGAACCAGAGCTAAACTCCTCTATAGCTGCATAGGACAGCTCCACCGGGCATCGGCCAAGGTGGCTCGGGCTCCGCTGTAAGTACAAAGCAGTTATGGTATCCGCCCAGGAGGCACCGTCAAAGATCCATCGAAAGGCACCGGTCCTGGTGTTACTGGGAAGTGCCGTCCTCTATGTTCTCCAGCTCGCCCCCAGGACAATAGTGGTGAGAGAAGAGGTGGAAGGAACAGGTTTGGGCTGCTTGTTGTTTGGTTTAGGCTCTTTGTCTGCCATGGTTTTTGCAGGAGGAAGGCTGCTAAGGTGGCGCTGAGTAGATGCCAGTTTTGGAGAGAGTAAATGCTAGGAATATAAACCACATTGCCTAAAGTCTGATGGCCCGTCTGGAGAAGGGCTGAGATTGGAAAAGTTCAAAGTTCCAGTGTAAAGTTATTGCGCAGCACCTAGTACAAAGCAGTAGAAAGTAGATATTTGTGCTAGATTGTTGTGGCTACCAGGTGGAACGGGTAGAGAACCGGCAGGATCCAGCAAGCCAAACAAGCATGGACGAGTAGGTCTGTATGGGACAGGAGCCCAGATCACGTCGCCTCGTGTGTGGACATCATTACTGGGTCAGGCAGAGCCCTCCAGTCTCCCGAGTTTGGACCGTAAATATTTTCTTGTCTCCACTTTCCAATAAAGATAAAAGATCAAACAGCGGATATTTTTACAGTGATTTTCTGCTAATAGCATGTTGATCATCATGTATTTGAGAGTGATTTTAAAAGAGATAAGTGAACAAACTGCAATGTTTCAAATTGTAAATATGTTCTCAGTGGTCAAGTTGCCCTGGGCTTTGTCTAGCCTTTCCTAGAATGTTAACCTTTGCGTTTTGGCAAACAATGTAAGTATGGGCTCAAAAATCCCAACACATTTGGTGCTTCTGGCTAAAAAGCAAGGGCTGACTGAAGGTGCCAAACATGACATGGTGCCAACTGCCAACTGGAGGTGCTACGAAATACTCTTCCACAGTGTGTTTGGCATTCTTCAACAGCTCCTCAGTACAGTTTCCTTCCAGCGTAGTATCTTCCTGGAGGTACAGACACATGTCTTCTAGTACAGAGTCCATTGGTTCTACTCCTTCAGTATTGACCTCCTGAAGCAGATCAGCAAACTGAATGGCCTTTGCCAGGCGCTCAACACCCTCCTGATTTCAAAAATCAACCAGCGCCAGACGTTCCAAATGGTCTATCAACTCAAAGGTTACCTGTGGTGTCTCGAGAGGCTGCATTTGCTCTTTCATTTGCCATGTTGGGTTCTGGGGAATCTTGCTGGACTGAGCTGCGCCACTCTGTAGCTGCTGCGCCAACACCCTCAGGCTTCTCCTGGGTGGGCGAGCCGAGAGCAGTGAGCCCCGGAGAGCCCATGTCTGTGTAAGCGACCCCGAGATCCCACAGCTTCAGCGGGCTGGAGCCAGCATCCTGGACCCAGAAGTCCTCATTCCTCATTCCTCATTCACTTAGTCATCTCAGTCCTCCACTCCATATTCCCTGCAAGACCAACATGAACAAGAGGTATGTCAGCAAGCAGAAGAAAAGCCTCAGTGTGCTCTTATGTTCATACTGCTGCCCTCTAGTAACACTACACGGCAATTGCAGCATAATAATTGGACTGAGAAGAGGGCTGACCTATGCAAATAATGTCCCCCCATGCTTACTTTCTTCTGAGACGGTGGACGGCTTGCGCTGTGATACATCCTACAACATATGCTCTTCAGCCGATTTCGAAAGCAGCCTATCTTAGGCTAAGGATTTTGCCACTCGAAGGTTGCACATGGGGACATCACCCTCATTTAGCAGGTCCCCAAATTGCCTGCAGTCATCCTTTATACAGAATAAGGGCGTTCAAGGGCGTTCGAGGGTGTCCTTCAAAGGATGGAAGGGGTGTTTAAAGCTCCAGCCAAGCCCAGCCAAGCCCCGCCAAGCCCCGCCCCATGTTGTACTGTGATGCTCCATCCCTTCACCTGCTGCAGTAGGCATGATTCAGACCTGCTGAAGCAAAGGCCTGACTCTGCCCTTTTCTGCCTCTTGAAGAAAACAACCTTTCTAGCTTCCTATTGCACCTAATAAAGGGAGTTTCACTTGCCTCAAACTTTACCCATCATTTCATTAGCCATAGCTCATACTCCAGCTTTATTCATAGCCAACCTCACAGGCACCAAATCCCTGATTTTAGAGATCGCCTCACACCAAAATGAAAAATCACCACCATCCAACCTAATTTACTATCAGTGTAGCACCTTCCTTGCATTCTTGTGCTCAGTTATAAGCCCCGAGGCCTCATTTGCGCACTACAATACACCGAATTTCAAGGGCAAAGAATTAGTACATTGATAAAGGAAGATAAGGCTTTGTCTCTATTGCACCTACTTGAGAAAAAGGGGGGTTGGTAGGAGGTCATGAAGGAAAAGATTTGTCATTTTGGGGCGCACGTGCCAAAAAGAGGGGCCACTTTTCTCCTCTGTTTTTCCTAGTGGAAATAAACTTAGCAAATGAAAATAAAAGCACCGTATGAACATTTACCACCTTGGGATACTTTGAAAGCATTGGCAGGATTCGAACCCTTGTCCTGTGTGAGCCTGTGCCATCAGAGGCACAAGACTTTCCATTGAGATATAGCTCGTTGGTGTTCTTGACCCTTGCAGTAGTAACTATAAGCAACATACAGGCCCTGGTGTCATTGCCTGTGGATTTCATTACACATGAAAAGGGTGACCATGATATAGGGACGATTTGATAAGATACTAAAAGGGAAGCCAGTGTGGTCCAGTGGGTAAGTTCCTGACTTCCACCCAAACAACCAGGGCTCAAATCCCAGGCTCGGCACCAGGTGATGGATGATGGCGCAGCAAAGGTAAGTTGGAGGTGGGCCTACCTGGTAAGAAAAATGTGTGTGTGTGTGCACACCGTGTAAGAGTAGAGTCATGCCTGGCAAATGGTGATTGCAGATTAGTTGGTAAGTAGCATCAGTCTAGTGAGAGCAAAGGGCAGGAACAGTGACAGGTGAAAGAAGGGGAACAGGTGTTAAGTGAGTTGGAGTGTAGGGTGAGTGGACTTAGGGGATAGGTGTAGGGAGAGTGCAAGGGTAGGTAGATGGGTGGGATACCAGGGATGAAGGAGAGGGGGTCATAGAGGGAGGTGGAGCCTGGGACAGAGAAGAGATGTCAGAGCAGAGTGGGGCCAGTTGTGGTCACTCATGCAGTGGTTCACTAGCCCACATTAGGGGTGATTAATTACACTGGGGAACCCTCATTTTTTTTTTACTGCATCCCCACTACACTATCTGATTTGGGGGGGTGGCAGTCGAATTTGGGGGAGCAGTATTAAAAGGGGTTTGGGGGTGCATTATGAAGGGTGATGGGGACACAGAATGACATGCCTTCTGGGTAATTTTGGGGTATCTTCCAAACATACCCCCTACTCCACAAATACAGGCCAGCCATTCCTCATTCCTCATTCACTCAGTCATCTCAGTCCTCCACTCCATATGCCCTGCAAGACCAACATGAACAAGAGGTATGTCAGCAAGCAGAAGAAAAGCCTCAGTGTGCTCTTATGTTCATACTGCTGCCCTCTAGTAACACTACACTGCAATTGCAGCATAATAATTGGACTGAGAAGAGGGCTGTCCTATGCAAATAATGTCCTCCCATGCTTACTTTCTTCTGAGACGGTGGACGGCTTGCGCTTTGATACATCCTACAACATATGCTCTTCAGCCGATTTCAAAAGCAGCCTATCTTAGGCTAAGGATTTTGCCACTCGAAGGTTGCACATGGGGACATCACCCTCATTTAGCAGGGCCCCAAATTGCCTGCAGTCATCCTTTATACAGAACAAGGGCTTTCGAGGGTGTCCTTCAAAAGATGGAAGGGGTGTTTAAAGCCCCAGCCAAGCCCCGCCCCGCCCCATGTTCTACTGTGATGCTCCATCCCTTCACCTGCTGCAGTAGGCATGATTCAGACCTGCTGAAGCAAAGGCCTGACTCTGCCCTTTTCTGCCTATTGAAGAAAACAACCTTTCTAGCTTCCTATTGCACCTAATAAAGGGAGTTTCACTTGCCTCAAACTTTACCCATCATTTCATTAGCCATAGCTCATACTTCAGCTTTATTCATAGCCAACCTGACAGGCACCAAACCCCTGATTTTAGAGATCGCCTCACACCAAAATGAAAAATCACCACCATCCAACCTAATTTACTATCAGTGCATCACCTTCCTTGCATTCTTGTGCTCAGTTATAAGCCCCGAGGCCTCATTTGCGCGCTACAATACACCGAATTTAAAGGGCAAAGAATGAATACATTGATAAGGAAGATAAGGCTTTGTCTCTATTGCACCTACTTGAGAAAAAGAGGGGTTGGTAGGAGGTCATGAAGGAAAAGATTTGTCATTTTGGAGCGCACGTGCCAAAAAGAGGGGCCACTTTTCTCCTCTGTTTTTCCAAGTGGAAATAAACTTAGCAAATAAAAATAAAAGCACTGTATGAACATTTACCACCTTGGGATACTTTGAAAGCATTGGCAGGATTCGAACCCTTGTCCTGTGTGAGCCTGTGCCATCAGAGGCACAAGACATACCATTGAGCTATAGCTCCTTGGTGTTCTTGACCCTTGCAGTAGTAACTATAAGCAACATACAGGCCCTGGTGTCATTGCCTGTGGATTTCATTACACATGAAAAGGGTGACCATGATATAGGGACGATTTGATAAGATACTAAAAGGGAAGCCAGTGTGGTCCAGTGGGTAAGTTCCTGACTTCCAGACAACCAGGGCTCAAATCCCGGGATTCGCACCAGGTGATGGATGATGGCGCAGCAGAGGTAAGTTGGAGGTGGGCCTGCCTGGTAAGAAAAATGTGTGTGTGTGTGTGCGCTGTGTAAGAGTAGAGTCATGCGTGGCGAATGGTGATTGCAGAGCAGTTGGTAAGTAACATCGGTCTGGTGAGAGCAAGGGGTGGGATCAGTAAAAGAAGGGGAACAGGTGTTAAGTGAGTTGGAGTGTAGGGAGGGTGGACTCAGGGAATAGGTGTAGGGGGAATGCAAGGGTACGTAGGTGGGTTGGATACCAGGGATGAAGAAGGGACGTTGAGCCTGGGACAGAGAAGAGTTGTTAGAGCAGAGTGGGGCCGGTTGTGGTCACTCATGCAGTGGTTCACTAGCCCACATTACGGGTGATTAATTATGCTGGGGAACCCTATTTTTTTTTTACTGCATCCCCACTACACTATCTGAATTGGGGGATGGCAGTTGAATTTGGGGGAGCAGTATTAAGAGGGGTTTGGGGGTGCATTATGAAGGGTAATGGGGACACAGAATGACATGCCTTCTGGGTAATTTTGGGGTACCTTCCAAACATACCCCCTACTCCAGAAATACAGGCCAGCCATTCCTCATTCCTCATTCACTCAGTCATCTCAGTCCTCCACTGCATATGCCCTGCAAGACCAACATGAACAAGAGGTATGTCAGCAAGCAGAAGAAAAGCCTCAGTGTGCTCTTATGTTCATACTGCTGCCCTCTAGTAACACTACACAGCAATTGCAGCATAATAATTGGACTGAGAAGAGGGCTGTCCTATGCAAATAATGTCCTCCCATGCTTACTTTCTTCTGAGACGGTGGACGGCTTGCGCTGTGATACATCCTACAACATATGCTCTTCAGCCGATTTCAAAAGCAGCCTATCTTAGGCTAAGGATTTTGCCACTCGAAGGTTGCACATGGGGACATCACCCTCATTTAGCAGGGCCCCAAATTGCCTGCAGTCATCCTTTATACAGAACAAGGGCGTTCGATGGTGTCCTTCAAAGGATCGAAGGGGTGTTTAAAGCCCCAGCCAAACCCCGCCCCGCCCCGCCCCGCCCCGCCCCGCCCCGCCCCGCCCCATGTTGTACTGTGATGCTCCATCCCTTCACCTGCTGCAGTAGGCATGATTCAGACCTGCTGAAGCAAAGGCCTGACTCTGCCCTTTTCTGCCTCTTGAAGAAAACAACCTTTCTAGCTTCCTATTGCACCTAATAAAGGGAGTTTCACTTGCCTCAAATTTTACCCATCATTTCATTAGCCATAGCTCATACTTCAGCTTTATTCATAGCCAACCTCACAGGCACCAAACCCTTGATTTTAGAGATAGCCTCACACCAAAATGAAAAATCACCACCATCCAACCTAACTTACTGTCAGTGCAGCACCTTCCTTGCATTCTTGTGCTCAGTTATAAACCCCTAGGCCTCATTTGCACGCTACAATACACCGAATTTCAAGGGCAAAGAATGAATACATTGATAAAGGAAGATAAGGCTTTGTCTCTATTGCACCTACTTGAGAAAAAGGGGGGTTGGTAGGAGGTCATGAAGGAAAAGATTTGTCATTTTGGGGCACACGTGCCAAAAAGAGGTGCCACTTTTCTCCTCTGTTTTTCCAAGTGGAAATAAACTTAGCAAATGAAAATAAAAGCACTGTATGAACATTTACCACCTTGGGATACTTTGAAAGCATTGGCAGGATTCGAACCCTTGTTCTGTGGGAGCCTGTGCCATCAGAGGAACAAGACTTACCATTGAGGTATAGCTCCTTGGTACTCTAGACCCTTGCAGTAGTAACTATAAGCAACATACAGGCCCTGGTGTCATTGCCTGTGGATTTCATTACACATGAAAAGGATGACCATGATATAGGGACGATTTGATAAGATACTAAAAGGGAAGCCGGTGTGGTCCAGTGGGTAAGTTTCTGACTTTCACCCATACAACCAGGGTTTACATCTTGGGATCAGCACCAGGTGATGGATGATGGCGCAGCAGAGGTAAGTTGGAGGTGGGCCTTCCTGGCCAATTGATAAGTAAAACATGTGTGTGTAGCGTAAGAGTGACGTCACCCATGGTGCATTGCAGAGTGGTTGGTAATTAAAATGGGTCTGATTAGAGCAAGGTTTGGGAACAGTAACAGGTGTTTAGTGAGGAGGGGGTGTAGGAGGAGCTGTGGATGGAGTCAGGGGAGAAGGTGTAGGGGAAAGCAAGGGATGGTGATTGGGGTCTAAGTTACTAAGGAGGGGTCATAGATGGAAGAGGGGACAGGGCACTCAGAAAGTCAATGTAAGAGAGGAGCCAGCAGAGTGGGGGCAACAGTGGGCATTCATGCAGTTGTTGCTCAGCACACAGATGAGGTGATTACAGAGATCATGAGCTATGGTGGGCCACCCCAGTATTTTTTTTACTGCACCCCCCCTTAAACTCTCTGATTTCGGGGGGCAATCACATTTGGGGAAGCAGTATTAAAAGGGGTTTGAGGGTGCACTATGAAGGGTGATGGGGCAGAGAATGACATGGCTTCTGTGAAATTTTGGGGGGCTATCCTTAGATTTTATTGCTCCCCTCCTCCCTTATGGCGTGTACCCCAAAAAGGATAGGAGGTGGGCCTGCCTGGCCAATTGGTAAGAAAAACATGTGTGTGTAGTGTAAGAGTGACGTCACCCCTGGCGAATGGTGCATTGCAGAGTGGTTGGTAATTAAAATGGGTCTGATGAGAGCAAGGTTCGGGAACATTGACAGGTGAAATGGGGTAGCATGTGTTGAGTGAGGAGGGGGTGTAGGAGGAGCCTAGGGTGGGTGGAGTCAGAGTGCAGGGCAGAAGGTGTAGGGGAGAGCAAGGGATGGTGATTGGGGCCCAAGTGACTATGAAGGAGTGTAAGAAAGTGGCTCTGTATATACTGTTCCCAAATAGGTACAGTGTGCACAGAGTCCACAGTCCCCAGAGGTTTGGCAGAGGCTAAAGTTAGATATAACCTTACTCTCTAAAGTGGTAGCTTGGTCGAGCAGTAAGGCAGTATCAGAGGACAGTGTAAAGCATTTGTTGTACACACTCAGTCAGCAAATGGTCTCACACACTCAAGAACTGAACTCTAGGCCAATGGTTTTGTATCAAAATATATAGTTGTTTTATTTTAGAACCAACACTAGGTATCAAAATATACTTTCTCAGAATGAGTTACTTTAGTTAAATACTTTTCAAATAGGCAATAGACTTTTGAATACAATAGTTACAATTGTTGCAATAGGCAACCCAATTTCAAACACAATAATACATTGAGCTCAATGGGAATTTCTAGTTAAATGCAATAGATTACTTTTTGGATTACTTTTCTTACCACAGGACTGGATCCTAGATTCAGTCCTGGGACATCTCCTGTAAACAGTTGAGTAAAAGCGTTTTGGTTACAGTAGTGATTTTTAAGGAATATTATTGTATTTTAAAAGTTGACACTTAGAAACTTTTTCACATAGAATCTGGCCTGAGCCGAAAACTACGCTACGCTCGCGTAGTTTGCGCAACTACGCGCTACGCGAATTGCACGTAGCACAGTGCAAAAACGTGTAGCGTAGTGGGCATTTTTTGCTTGCTCGCGGTCCTCAACGTCAAGTTGGCGACAGCGAGCGAGCAAAATGACATCCCGGCGAGACTTTTTCCTCATTCGCGATCAGCAACATCAAGTTGCCGATCGCGAGCGTGGAAAATAAACCTCCCGGCGAGATTCTCAACGCGGGGAGGTCAGGTTTCTCATTGCGAGTGGTCGCGTATGGTCGCGACCGCTCACGATGAGAAACTACCAGTCCGCGTTGAGAAAACTGCCGCTCGAGTACAAATCTACTCGAGCGGCAGAAAACGACCGCTTGCACTGTGCAAGATGCCGTTTGCAATGATTGCACAGTGCGGACAAGCATCCGGCACTGTGCAATCATTGCGAACAGCATTTCCTACCGCACTACGCAGTTCGCGTAGTGCTACGCGTAGCTCGCGTAGTGCAAAGTGCACTTCGCGTAGCTACGCGTAGCGCTACTACGCGAACAACGCCCAGGGTTTAGAATCACCAATGTTATCCTATGGGAGGAAATTCACCTAGCAGGTAAGTGGGGTTATTGTTACTTTTTCTAACTCAGTGTTGGATCCTGGATCCAGCACTGGTGCATCTCCTGTAAACAGTTGAAAGAATGTGTTTTTGTTATACAGGCGATTTTTAACGAATATTTGTAAGTTTGCAAAATCGACACTTAGAAACTTTTTCAGCAAAAACCAGGCAATGTTATCCTATGGAAGGAAATTCAAGTTACCGGTAAGTACAGTTATGATTACTTTTCAGGGTCAGTGCTGGGCACCAAGATCCAGCACAGGGATCTCTCCTGATAACAGGTGAGTAAATTCGTTTTCGTATTTCGGCTGATTTTAGATGAATATTTTAAAGTTTAGAAACTCCACACTCAGAAGAATTTCCAAGTGAAACCAGTCAATGTTACCCTATGGAAGAAAAGTGAGTTATCGGCTTTCGGGTAAGTACTCGACTGGCAGAGTTAAGGTTCTGGGCATAGACTCAGGGGTCTCCCAGGGTCAGGTAAGCACAGTTGTTACACCCTCAGCGGCACAGGGGCAGCCGGGTGCAGAGTGAGTTAGGCCCAATGTTATCCTATGGGAGGCAGGGGGCCTTTGGTTGGTGGCTGCTGGCTAGCAGGCCACGCGGCTGTGGGAGCTGGGCTCCTGGTCACTTGCTCAGGGCAAATGGGGAAGTAGCTTAGAGTAGAGGTTGCACTGCCATGGGCACTCGGGCGGCTGGGTGCAGGGTGCTTTTGAGCCGTCGGGCGCTCAATGGATTTCAATGGAGAAGCTCAAGAACGAACAAAGGCTGCAAGCTCGGGGATGAAGATTCTTCAGGTGCGACCACCACTTCGAGAGGTAAGTTGGGTAGTTGGAGGATAGGTAGGCACCCAGGAGTTGGGCACAGGGGGCCGCAGGGCGCCGGGTGCAGGGGTGCCTTTTGGCGTCGGGAAATCTTACCCTCGGCTGGTCGCGGTTGGAGGGGTCCCTGGTTCTGAGGCTGCAGGCGTCGTCAGGAGCGTCGAGGTGGGTCCTTGGGTGCTGGATTCGGGGTCACAGTCGCCGGGGGGACGTCCTCGAGGTCTTTGTTCACTCCAGCACAGGCCAGGCTTGGCGGGTGCAGAGTGTGCAGGGTTCGCGGTTCCTGGCTGATGCCAGGGGCTTGTTACTTGCTTTGAGCAGTACCACTGCTCGTGGGAGTCCCAGGTAGTTAGAGTCACAAGGCAGTCAGGTCCTCCGGGGTTTTTGAGGTTGCTGACCACTGGAGGCGCCGGGATTTAGCAGGAGCAGTTTCGAGGGTTGACAGGCCGGTAGGGCTGGGGCCAAATCAGTTGGTGTCTTCCTCTTGTTAGCAGCTGCACGGCAGGTCTTCTTTTTTCTTGTTCTTCTTTCTTGTTTCGGAATCTGGATCTGAGGAAGGAAGGTTCAGCGTGCCCCTAAATACTAAATTTATGGGTGTTACAGGTAGGTAAAGGGCAGGGACCAATGGGTCCCTTCCCTGGGGTGGGTACACCCCCTATCCTGCCCCTCTCCTGCGGGAGGGGGGCAGTAGCCTAGTCCTGATTGGGCAGGGCTCCCCATCTTCAAGATGGCGAGAGCCCAGAGTTGTACTTCACCTCGCCTCCCCCACCTGAGGGGTGGGGTTGGCAGAGGCTGGCACATCCCCTTTCCTCCCTTGGGGTTTCCCACCAGTCTTCCCGCCAGAGAGGGGGTCAGAACCGGTGGGGGCCAGTTGCTGAGTACAGCAAGTGGCCTGGAGAAGCTCACAAAGGCTGCTTGCCTTTGAAGCTTCCCCTGCCCATCCTGGGGGAGGAGACCTAGCACCTCGCCCAGGATGTGCATTGTTGCAGGCCCAGGAGAGCGGATGGCTCTCCACCCAGGGGTCCAGCAACATGTCTGCTGTGTGGCAGCCGGTGGCAGCCCCTCAGACAAGACGTGAATTGTAGGTTAGGTTCAGGGGGCAACTCTAAGTTGCCCTCTGTCGTGCATTTTACATTAAATCCCACACTGGCATCAGTGTGGGTTTAATGTGCTGAGAAGTTTGATACCAAACTTCTCAGTCTTCAGTGTAGCCATTATGGTGTTGTGGAGTTCGTAATGACAACCTCCCAGCACCATATACTCTTAATGGCATCACTGCACTTACAGGCCCAGGAATGGCCCTGGGTACTGTAGGGGCACAGGGCTCATGCACCTGTGCCCACACCACTGGCATAGTGCACCCAGCTAGAGGGGTGACTGAGGTATGCCAGGGCAGTGTGTTTGTGGGCATGGCACACAGGGATGTGTGCCATGTCGACTCTCTGTTTAGTTCTGCACCAAGACACTCAGCCTGCAAAGGCAGGGTGTGTGTGTCAGGGTACAGGGCCTCTAAGGGTGGCACAATAAGTGCTGCAGCCCTTAGGGGCCTTCTCTGGTCACAGTGCCCTGGGTACCTAGGGTACCATTTACCAGGGGCTTACCTGTGGCCAGAGATGCCAATTGGGTTTAGGATTTAGTACAGTTTTTAGGGAAGGAACACAGGCCCTGGGTGCCTGATTGGCAGGGACCCAGGGCACACCAAGGAAAAGTGCATCAGTTATCAGGCAAAAAGTGGGGGGGTTACTGCAACACAAACCCACTTTCCTACACGGAGTCATAGATGGAGGAGGGGACGGGGCACTCAGAAAGTCAATGTAAGAGAGGAGTCAGCAGAGTGGGGGCAAAGGTGGACACTCATGCAGTGGTTGCTCAGCACACAGATGGGGTGATTACAGAGATCATGAGTTATGGTGGGGAACCCCAATATTTTTTTTACTGCACCCCCCTTACACTCTGATTTCGGGGGGCAATCACATTTGGGGGAGCAGTATTAAAAGGGGTTTGGGGGTGCACTATGAAGGGTGATGTGGGCACAGAATGATATGGCTTCTGGGAAATTTTGGGGGGCTATCCTTAGATTTTATTGCTCCCCTCCTCCCTTATGGGGTGCACCCCAAAAAGTATAGGGGCAATAGGGTGGTGAACAGGTTTGTGACAGTTTAAATTACCAAACACAAAGGGGCAACATACAATCCTACTGCGGTTATGGTATTGAAAGGTACAACAAGGAGCATGTGGTGGTATTATGCAGGCGGGGCTCTCCAAGATTTTACTGCCTCTTCTCCCCTCCGTGCGGCATGTCATAGGGAGCCTTGGGAATTTTTTATTGCAAACAGACACTATAGAGGTTCCCGCTATGAATTCTGAGAGCACTAACATTTGCTAAATAAAGGGGGGCATTGGAGCAGACGAATGGGGCAGGGCGAGGGTACCTGTGGCAATTGGTTGGATGGGTCATAGAGAATAATCATGGCATGCAAATAGGCAGCAGTGCATTGATTGGCAGTGTCTGTAGAGAGTTTGGCGTGCTCTTCAATTTATTTGTCCTCCTTATGGGGCGATAATCCACAGAGGGAAGGCCAGGCCTTACTGTTAGGCAGAACATGTATTTATGATTTAAAGAAGTGTAGTCTACGTGTGCTGTGAGGGGCTGTACAGAGCGGTAAGTGCCTGTATACATACCCAATCAATGTGCATCAAAACCATCACTTGAGACTGAACAGTGACAGAAGCAGCTGGGTTACTGATGGAATGTGAATGGAGGACAGAAAGGAAGGATGTTTGTGGTCAATCAAAGGATTGAAACGTGGTTGGTGCACTACCAAAGCTGGGGTACCAGGAGGGAACATTTGTGGGGGTATAAAGATGGTGGTATCCAGAGCTCAAAAAAGGTGTCAGAGGCACAGAGGTGTGGGGATCCTGGTCCCTCAGTGAAGTGTGGTCAAAAGTCCCTGCTAAAGATTTCTGTCCAACCGTGACCAAATGTTGTACAGCCTTGCTCCCTCTGTAACTTTTCCCCAGTATCTTTAAAGCCTGCAGATGACTGGAGCAAGCTTCCCAAAGTTTTTCTTGGCCTCATATCCGGAAAGGAGTGCCTGAACTTTCTGGCCTAAGGATACTCCCAAAGGGTGCGCTACTGACATTCTGAGAACATCCTCACTAACATGCATATTTATGCACCATACATGGCAAATCCTTACACCTGCAAAGCATCATATTGCACTTGCCAGCTTTGAGGTGGTGCAAGTGTTTTTATTTGAGAGAAATATTCATCTATGCTTCCTCTCCTAACTGAGGTCTATGGAGCTGCTGTTCCTCTCTCTCACGTGTCCCTTCAAAGAGAGGTGACACACTCACTCAATCACTCAGCAAACATGTATGCTTAGACACTTTCATCTTGCTCTTTACCTTCCAAACCTTCCCCCTTCACCACAAATATAGGCCGGCCATTCCTCATTACTCATTCACTTAGTCATCACAGTCCTCCACTCCGTAGGCACTGCAAGACAAACATGAGCAAGAGGTATGTCAGCAAGCAGAAGAAAAGCCTCAGTGTGCTTTTATGTTCATACTGCTGCCCTCTAGTAACGCTACACGGCAACTGCAGCATAATAATGTGACTGAGAAGAGGGCTGTCCTATGCAAATAATGTCCTCCCATGCATACTTTCTTCTGAGATGGTCGCCAGCTTGCGCCGTGATACTGCCTCCAACATCAGATCTTCAGCCGAATTCAAAAGCAGCCTATCTTAGGCTAAGGATTTTGCCACTCAAAGGCTGCACTCGGGGACATCACCCTCATTTAGCAGGGTCCCAAATTGCCTGCAGTCATCCTCTATATAGAACATGGGCGTTCGAGGGCTTCGTTCAAAGGAAGGAAGGGGATGTTTAAAGCCCCAGCCCAGCCCAGCCCAGCCCAGCCCAGCCCAGCCCAGCCCAGCCCAGCCCAGCCCAGCCCAGCCCAGCCCAGCCCAGCCCAGCCCAGCCCAGCCCAGCCCAGCGCTGTGATGCTCCAGTACCTTACCTGCTGCAGCAGGCATGATGCAGACCTGCTAAAGCACAGGCCTGACTTTGCCCTTTTCTGCCTCTTGAAGAAAACAACCTTTCTAGCTTCTTGTTGCACCTAATAAAGGGAGTTTCACTTGCCTCAAACTTTACCCATCATTTCATTAGTCAGAGCTCGTACATGACCTTTATTCCTAGCCAACCTCAAAGACACTAAACCCCTGATTTGAGAAATCGGCTCACACCAAATTGAAAAATCACCACCATCCAATTTATTTTACTATCAGTGTAGCACCTCCCTCGCATTCTTGTGCTCAGTTTTACCCCCTGAGGCCACATTTGCATTCTAAAGTACACCAAATTTAAAGGAAAAAGAATGAACACATTGAAAAAGAAAGATAAGGCTTTTTCTCTATTGCCCGTACTTGAGAAAAAGGGGGTTGGTGGGAGTTCACGAGGGAAAAGATTTGAAATTTTGGTGCGCCGCACGTGCCAAAAAGAGTGGCTACTTTTCTCGTCTTTTTTTCAAAGTGAAAATAAACTAAGCAAATGAAAATAAAAGCACAATTTGAAAATGTACCACCTTGGGAGGTGTTGAGAGCAATGGCAGGATTTGAACCCCTGTCTTGTGAGGGCCTTTGCCACCAAAGGGACAAGACTTGCCACTGCCCTATAGCTCCTTGGTGATCTATACCTTGGCAGTAGTAACTATAAGCAACATACAGGCCCTGGTGACATTGCCTGTGGCTTCCATTGCACATGAAAAGGATGACCATGATATAGGGACAATTTGATAGGCTACTGACATGAAAACCAGTGTGGTCCAGTGGGAAAGTTTCTGTCTACCTGCCAGACAACCAGGGTTCAAATCCTTGTTTTGGCACCATGTGACTTATGGTGGCGCAGTAGAGGTACGTTGGAGGTGGGCTTTCCTGGCCAATTGGTAAGTAAAACATGTTTGGGTGAGAGAGAGAAGCATGTACATCTAGTGGCTGAATTGCACAATGTGAAACCAGAAAACATGGGATTAATCCCGTCTTCCCCACTTTAGCAAATGCTCGATCCTAGGCACACGTTTTATTTCACTTTCCCTCCTTTTTCTTCATTATCATATATGAAGGTTTCCTAAAGTTAAGTGATGCAGGACAACATAGTTTCTTCCTTTCTTTAACTTCAATTAAACTTTAAATACAGACTTGCCTGTATATTTAATATTTTTTAATGTTAGTACGGAGTCGAGTGAACCTCTGACAGTGCTGCTGCTCAGGGGGCCACATGTAACTGTCATGAGGGCCGCATGCGTCCCTCGTGCCATACTTTCAGTATCACTGGTCTATCACATATTAGGTTCACTATACCAGAATAGCTGTATGTGAGTTACAGTACTGATGACTCGTGCCGTTATAGGTCATGATCTATGTACCTACACAAAGCTGTCCAGCAAATTCAGTACTGGCATCCCAGACCCCAGGCATTTCTTAGTCAATCTAACTAGATTCTGACTTGGCTAATGAACTGCTATGCCTGTAAATAAAAATCCACAGGCTTGACTTGCACCGAGAACAGATATCCTTATACAGGCACATGTACAGAGCTATTGTGTCACACATCCCTATTGACTTGCAAAACACACAATTAGTAAGGCAACTGCCTATCTTTAACATGCAGATAGCCTGCTGGCCTCTGTTTTCCTAGGATTCTTTATTATTGTCTAGCTTTCTTCTCACCACCATTACTTTCTCTTTGCCAATATCATCCTTGTACGCTATTCCTTGCTTCTGTCTTAATCTCCTATGACTCTATGTCATTATTTCCACTTTGTTTTTCCTCTCTCTCATCCTCTCTTAACAGCTCTATCTTCATCTTTGCCAATAACTCCCCCATCAGTGGAGAGGTGTGGTGCAGCAGCCAGGCCAGCTGACTTTGGAGCACAGGGTTCGATCCCCGGCTCTGGCGGCAGCTCAGCACCATGTGACTCTGGGCAATAGCTCACTTAATTTCCACGACGGCCCCCAGCGCCTTGAGACCCGTAAGGGTGAGTAGCTGCGCTATATAAAGACTTACTTACTTACATCAGTAATAGGAGACCACTTTAGAGTGGCAACATGGCAGTAGAGACATATGTTCCCCCTTCGACTGTGGTTAGAAGTCAATGATACATACACTCAGTCTGCTGGTTTAGTAATGTCTTGATGTAGTCAAACTGCATTTTGCATAGTTGCCCGTTATCACTCATAGGTGAGGATTATTGGACTGCCACCTTAGTGGTCCTCATGGAAGAAAGAAACTGGATCCATGATACATCCTTGCTTTCAACAAATAATACATTGTCTCAACAATAAGCAAGTCAGGGTAGCATAATATAGGGAGCTGTTGCCGGAAGTAGAATTGTTGGCCAAGTTGACTAAGAAGCAGAAATTTCCTAAATATATGGACTTCTATTTATTTTATGGTGAACATCTATTGTGTGAGACAAGGCTGCATTATTAAACTGCAACCATCGGAGATACCCAGAGGGACTACTCATGATACAGTTATGCACATGGTAAAGTGTAGACCAGTGTAAACTTGAACACCCCCACCTCTGGGCTCCTACAGCCTAGGTGGTGTCTAACACTTTCACTCTCAAGACAGTGGCCATACTTGGCTCTCCAGCTGCAGAGATACTAGGTGCTCTTTTGCAAGAAGATGTAGGGAACTACTCACCACCTGGGTAATAGTACAGTGCCCTACTCCTTAGGAATCACCCTAATTGGATACATGTTGGTATGTTGGCACCAAAGTGCATAAAGTGACGCTTTTGCATGAAATACTTCTTTCTGACTCTTTGAAGTTGTGCAGCCCTCGTGACTGTATGTTGCAAACCTCCTTCCAAACACTTTGGGGCATATTTAGAAAGCCCCTATCGCCACGGGAACTTTTTCTGACTCTCCTGTGGCGATAGGGGCTTCGCTTTATTTACAAGGCAGCATTAAGCCACTTAACGTGGCTTAACGCTGCCTTGTAAATAAGGCCTCCTTTCAAGCTATGCTTAGTGTGAAAAGGGAGGGCAATGGGTGTTGCAGTGGGTGTTCCACCGCAAAACCCATTGATTTTGAGGCTGCCCCCTATTTACAAGGGAGGCGTAAATAGGAGGCAGCGCCAGAATTAAGACCAGGGAAAACCTGGTCTTACCCTGGCGCAATGAGGAGAAATGTTTCATTTTCAATTTCAATGTTTCCTCATTTTTGCTGTTTTTATGTGTGCTGGGTTGTGCAGCACACATGAAAACAGCAAAAGGCCAATGATTGTTTATGTACAAGAAGGTGCCCCTTCATGCACATAAACAATCATTTTTTAAGAATGCTGTTTTGCAAATTTTATGTGTGCTGCATTAAGAAGCATTGAAGTTACAAAACGGCATTTCAAGATTGTTTATGCGCAGGAAGGGGGACCTTCCTGCACATAAACAACCTCCCCCTGCACGCAGACACCCTTGCACTATGGTGTAAGGTTGCCTGCGTTGGCGCTAGGCTGCTAAGTGTAGCACCGGCGCAGGGGGAAACGAAGGGCTGCACCATATTCTTGTAAATATGGTGCAGCCCTGTGTTTCTGAAGTGGCGGAGTGAGGCGTTAAGCCAGGAAGGCAAACGCCTCACTCAGCCACTTCCCTTGTGAATATGCCCCTTTGTTTATTGCTGTCACTCCCCAAGTTTGAGGGAGTGGCCAAAGTAAGACCATTATCGGGAAGACCATTGTGCATGACAGACAGAGCCTGCAGCAGGACTGACAGGAGTACCATGAAATGACACCAGAACTTGGGGGTGACAGCAGCTGGACTGGCAACACATACTAGCAGCAGGAATTGCATGCTGTGACAGCAGCAGAATATCACTGCAGTAGGACCTTCATGCATTGGTGTCAGGACTTACTGACAGTGGAACACTGCAGGATAGGACACCCAAAGGAGTTACAGCTGGACTCAGAGTGACTTCAACAGGACCTTACTGATATGAGTGACTCAGTCATCTGTGAAAGCATTACTGTTAGAACCAGGGATGAGAGTGACAGCACTTGTAATTGCAGAGAATGACAGCTGTGTGTATCTGACAACACTCATACATTCCCTAACTCAACATCCCATACACATATCTCAGAAGATAAGTCTTCTGCTGTAGACTTCTACATGTAACCTGTAGGACACTGATGCCAGAGTGTGTATGATCTGTGATCAATGGAGAAAGACATTGCTGCTGAAGACCTTATCTGTTGTGCTGGGAATGGTACCTTGTGTTGTTGATGCCTTCAGTGAGAGTTGAAACTTGTTCTGTTGCTATCATCCTATACCCTATAGTGTGAGAAAGGGAAACTTGTACTGTTTGTACTGTTTGTGCCATATTTGTAGCTGTTTTGTGAGGTTAGGAAGCTAAGATTTCTTGAACTCGAAATGTACCTGTTCTATGAAGGAGGAAAGCTTGATCTTTTACTGCTCTGTTGTTAATAATACATAATGTGGGGAAGGTTCCATTGCTGCTGTCCCCTGTCTACCTATTTTCTGAGGGAGAGAACCTTGTAGGTCTGATGAACGAGTAGTCAGTGGCGTAACACAGGCCCCCGCAGACCCCGTGGTGCAGGGGGGGCCCAAGCTGCAGGGGGGCCCCTCAGCACAGCAGTCTGGCCTGAGAACTCTTGATTAAATCCGGGCGGTGCCCCCTACATGTACCTTGCAGGTGGACCCACTCAAGTTTTGTTACGCCACTGCAAGTAGTATCTGTTCTGAGCGAGTGCAGCCTTCACTGGTGCTGCCTTCATTGCTCGTGTTAAGGAAACACACAGTGCTGCTCCCCTTGTAGCTTCCACCTGACCAGTACCAATTCTTTGTGTCAGAGAAGCATGCATTGCTGTCCTTCATGCTGCACTTTCATTGTGTATCAGTGCAAACGGCTGTAAAATCTTCATACTATAGAAAATCTAAAATGATTTGCACAGGCAATACTTGCTTTAAAACAAAATATGTTGTTATTTTTTAAGAAATGGTATGCTATGTATTATTTTATTTTATCTTATGTTCTATTATGTTTTTGTTCAGTTATGTCAGGTTAGACTAAGTTAAGTTAGGTTATGTGTGTTTATATAGCTCATGACTCACATGGTAGGGTATCCTTGTGCTGAAGCTGGAGCTGTAAGGGCCTAGCGAGGGCCGGTGCTGAGTGAAGAACCTGGCATTCAGTTTCTTGCAGAATTCAAGAACTGAGGAGGTGACTCTGATGTTCGAGGCAGGTCACTCCAGGCTTTAGGAGTGAAGGAGGAGAAGGCACAATCGACGGCTCTGGTTCTGCATGTGCAGGGAGGGGGGCATTTGTGTAGGAGTCTGGCTGAGCGAGGGCGTCTGGTAGTTTTGTGGAAGTTTATGCAGTTGTTGAGGTATGTGGGGGCAATATGAATACAGGAGTGAACTCACACAAGATACAAGAGCAAAGTTTTCTTTTGGTTTGACATGTAGCAAGCAGTCACAGTTTTTGAAATGGACTAAAGCATTATGTAAAATATTAAAGCATAAGTGCACAATGACTTCATGTCATTTGTGACACCTTCAGGTTGTTCTGGCATTTTATCTAAAATCACCTTGTTTGCTGTGATTGTTTTAGTATGTTATAATGGTTTTAAAAGCTAAAGACCTAGTGTAATATGGTGTTTTCTGAAAAGTCAGAACTTGCTGAAGGTATCACACATGACTTGGAGCCTCTTGGCAGTGGTATAAAAACAAAACAATATGTAGTTTGTGATTGTTTGTGCCTTTCCATAGGAAATTAATACGATTTATCTTGGAGACAAGTTTAAAAAAAATATATTTTGGTATGAAACATCAAAATTATACATGATTAAAGCTCCCATTAAATACCCCCTTAACTACAAATTCACTTGATGCACTACAAACTTATCTAGACACCTGTGCAAGAAGTGCTTTAATGGTTCTATACAGGGGTCGATCAAAGGTCTAAAAGTCAATTGATGGGGAGGACTAAGATATGATTTTGAAGTTCTGTGCCTGTACTATGTAAAGGACGCATTGGCGCTGTTTGCGCCAGGTTCACCTTTACACGGGTGCACCGGGCACAATCAGGTACAGTGTGCCCTATTGAAAGTAATATAGTGCACCCAGGATACTGAATGAAATACAGAGCGTTTTTTTGAATCAGAGGCTCTCTCTTTATCTGTACATGTGGCATCCCCCCCACACTTTAAGGAGGGGACAGAAATCCACCTGCAGGCCGGTGCAGTGAGTAATTGCACCGGCCTGCATGGGGATATCTAGCCCGGCTCACGGGACTTCCTTAGCCCCTCGCAGGAGTTGCACTCAGGGCCTCTTTGCCTCTGTGTACCCATCCATAATAGGGCTTGGGCGAAGAGGCAAAATATCTCCCTCATTTACATGGAGCCACGCCCCCATGCATAAGAGGAAACGCCTCTGAAGATAATGCCAGCGTTCTATGTGCACCGGCGCTATCTGTGTTACAGAAGAAGGCACACAACTGTCTGTACCTTATTCTGCAATACTACACTGCCCAGAGGGTGCAGAAAATGGACACACACGCCTGTTTCAGCGCGATACACTATTTGTAATATGGCTACAGTGATGCTCCATAACAAACATTAGCTCGCCTCCAAAACAAGCTGGATAGCTAAAAACTTTTATTGTCCTGAAGAATGAGAACCTACAGTAGGTTTGGGTCCTGAGTCATAGTATCAAATGCACCCAGCAGCTCTCCTTCAATTAGATCATCTAATAGCAGCAATATCTTCTCTGAAGGTACATGAGAAAAGGAAACCAAAATTCCAAACCCTTCAGAGCCTCCATTGTGCTATC
This sequence comes from Calotriton arnoldi, assembly GCA_963921515.1. Lineage (NCBI taxonomy): Eukaryota > Metazoa > Chordata > Amphibia > Caudata > Salamandridae > Calotriton > Calotriton arnoldi. Next base: position 189,460 of record CAWUFW010011931.1, read on the forward strand.
TCACTGTCAAACGGGACACCTGGGCACCCTTGGCCACATCCACCCTATACCACCCCCGCATTGTGCCCTTTGAGAAAGCCGTTTATGGACTGATAACATATGTGACTGAATCCCATGCATATGGGAGCAAGGGAGGGAGAGCTAGCACCGAATGTGATGTGCGCGACCATGACGTCAGTGGGCAGTTTTAGTGATGGAAGCAGCAATCTAAGCAGTAGTATCAGGCATGTCTCAAGAGACATACATTGGACACTAGCACGTTTTTTTTAAATATTTTTTTTTTACAAATTTAGGGGGATATTCTCAAGAACGTGCGATAATCATCGCCAAAATAGGTTAACGCAATTTTTCATATCGCCGTCTATCGCGGGAAAATAACTCCGTGTTAACGTCGTATTCTCAACACGGCGGTAACATGCGATAGTTTACCGATAACGCGTCAAATGTCCGCGATAAAATTACCGGGAAATCGATAAAAATCTAAAGCTGAACGTGAAAAAAGTGGCGATGGGCCCAACCGCGATAAAAAAATCTGCGATACGCTGCGCCAGGCCTGCAATTCACACACGTCAGGCGGGACAAATCACTTTAAAGCAGAAAAAAAAAACACAAACAAAACCAAAACAACTGCGAAGCACAATGGAGGTAGCCGGAGCAAGTACAGAGGACAACCAGAACCCCACAAGCCCCACGGAGGACCAGCCTGGGACCTCAGGGTCAGGGAAGGGCAAGGAGAAGAAGAGGAAGACGCGGTTCAGTCCACAGGAAAACAGAATCCTGATAACGGAGGTGATAGAACACCATCAACAACTGTTCGTCACCTCCACTGTGTCATTGGCAACAAAAAAATGAATTTGGCAGTCCATCCTGGACAAGGTGAATGCAGTCGGAGTGCTGAGGAGGACAATGGAAGAGCTCAAGAGGCGCTGGAATGATGTAAAGCGTAAAACCAAGCAGAAACTCGGCAACAACGAGAAGGCAGCAATGCAGACTGGAGGTGGGAGTCCAGCGCCACAGGAGGAGCTGGATGAGATGGAGGAAATGGTGTCCACAGTCATCAGTGTGGAGACGGTGGCAGGAGTTGGGGGACCGGACACTGCTCAACATGACCTGACACAACAGCAACAGGGTGAGTAATGACCAGGGACTGGGGGGACAGGGGAGATGGGCACAATGTCACACATGCACAATTAAGTATAGCACAGTGCACACCCACAATGACTCTGGATCATGTCCCTGATCCCCTTGGCACACTGCAGCACACCTAGAAACAGCAAGTAGGCCCCCGTCGACTATGTGCCCAGAGGGGGCCCTTCCCACACATCACCAATCTCACAACCAAACCATGCACATGTGCCAAACTCAGCAAAGCGGCGTGTCTGTGAGCCACACTGACAATGCAAGTGACACTGCATGACGAATAGCATGGCTGCAGTCAATATATCATGACATGTTGCATGCCACAACACTGAGGTGGCTGAGTGTGGACCACATCCGTAAAGGAGCAGGTCACACTCTGACACATCCACGTGCACAAACAACCCCTGACGTCAACAACACATCTGCGGACAAACCATGCCCCAGAGTCCCAACTCCCACCAAGTGCCCAATTTACCCAAGTATGCAACATCTCAGCACTGTATAAGCACAGAAGTCAAAGGCACACCGCCTGAAAGGGATAAGGGGCAGCAAAATCAGAGCTGCAGGGGCGACTCTCCCAAAATGCAGCAAACACACATAACATTCAGAGCACATCAACATTGACAACAATGTGGTACACACTGCAACACGTTCACAACAGAACAGAGGACACATCTGGTGCCGCTTGTGTGTAGAAACTGGCCAATCACATTTGGCATAGCAGGGAAATGTGAGATGATAATGTACAAGTACAAACACACATCCGTGATGTTGTCGAAATGTACACTGTCCCGCATCAAATAGGCAGCTCCTCCCAAAGAGTCACAATGTACATTGTCATGCAGTCTGTATGTAAACTTGTACAATGCGTCAACATACATGTGAACACAATGTTAAACTGCATCTCCCCTTCACATTGCAGAGGGAGAATCAACACCTCCTGCAGAGCATTCTACAGGCCCGAGCACAAACACTATATTATTTAAAAAGTTTCAATAAAGTGATACAATGCACAAGATGATATACAATGATTTGTATTATTTATTTTCTTTCTTCCATTGGTCCAGCCAACACGTGTTTCGTCGTCCGGGATTAACCCACGATTTCCTCAGGGCTAATTGATATGAAGGTAAGCGGTCACCCTTTGAACCGGTTATAATTCCGTCCCGGCCAGGAAGGCAGGGAAATTAGATATCAGTTCGCGTCAAAGGATGTATTTCTCCAGTAAATGTTTAAACAATATACATAGCCGTAGTAATTCGTCCGAGTCTGTTCTGACTTCGGAGTTAGAGAGGGTACGCACTATTCGTGCTGAGACGTGTTTCCGCGTCTCTCACCGGCACCCAGTATGGCCGCAGAGCAGATCGAACATCTCTTCACTGATGATGAAGAGGACCTCCACACCTTCGACACCGACGCCCTCCAAGAGCTCATGGACAGCTTCGGCACCTCACCTCCAGGAGCAGGGCAGCCCAGCTGCATCGAGGAGACCCCACCCCCTGCATAGACCACACAGCAGGAAGCACCTACCACCATGGCTGTCTCCCAGGACCCCCACGAACTACACATGGCCTTCCAACGCCGTGTGTTAGGGTGCCAGGAGAAGATGGCTGATCAGGTGCGGGTGGGGTTCGACCTCATGGCAGCCAAACTAGATGCCATACGTGGGTGTCTAAGTCCCATCAGGGACCACTTAGAGTCCCTAACGGACACCCACAGTCCGCTCCATGCTCTCCAACGATCCATGGCTGACATCGCTGGAGTCCTGACTCTGAGACAAGGACAATCGTCTAGTCAGAGTGGCTCCAGCGATGTCAGCCGGGAGTTGGGACACATGCGGAGGATCATGGAGAACAGGGAGCGGATGCAGGCGGAAAGAATGGCTGCCACGGCTGCACACCAGTGAGATGTAGCTGGGATCTTCCATGCCCTGCAGATCCTCATCATGGCATTGCTGCCACAAGGCCTGGCGCCGATGAATGCTGCTGCTGCTTCTACATCCACATCTCCGCCCCCTGATGTGTCAGTGCCTCACAGTGCGGCAGATTATCCACCTCCGGCCCCTGATGTGTCACTGCCACACAGTGCAGCAGACATTCCACCTCCGGCCCCTGATGTGTCAGTGCCACACAGTGCTGCTGACAAAACACCACCACCCACATGTGAGGCACATGAAACATCAGAGGAGGAAGATGCGGATGATTCTGCCTTAGTGGTAACAAGGAAGCGGTAGCATTCATCTCCGCCATATGGCCTGTTTCTGCTTGGTTCTGCCCTCTGCATCATCACCTTCCACTGTCCCCCGATACACTCTGCGACACTCATCTTGGACCTCGACATGGACTGCCATATTCTGTTTGGTTACCAATGACACAGCAATCAGACTGCGGACTGAACTCTTCCTCTTCCGATGAACTTATCATTCCCTAAAGGACTCTGGCTGGCCCTCCACGGGGAAACAATGTAAAGTGGGGTTTGCATGGCCCTGTACTGCTCCAGCTTCAACACTCCACTGAATGTGAATAAAACATTCAAATTCACACAGATGTGTCATGTCTATGATCATTCAAGTATGAAAGTATGGATGAATGTAGGGTCAGTGATTCCCCCTTACGTTCATGCTGCTCATGTTGTGGGACTTGAGTCACAGGGTGCAACATTGCCGATTGCGGTCCGGGTGGCGCCGACACTACAACAGAGACACACGCATTAGTTACTTTCTTGTCCAGCCCAGAACTGAACCACGCCCAGAGCCCCGGGCTCATTGTTCACACCCCTACGCTGGACTGGCATACGCCAGCCCACTCCGCTTACGCTTACAGGGGGGGACGACAAAGCTACATGTCCCAGGTCTTCCCTGTAGTGATCTGCTGATCACTGGTCTAGTTGTCAGCATGCCACAGCCACTCCCTGAGGGCTGGTTTACACCCACACCACACCCATCCAGCACAGGCGTCAAAGGACATGTGACCCTGCCAATAAAAGGGGCATACCACATCACATTCCCCACTGCCGGAGGTGACATGATGGCATGCGCACCACGAGACTCAATCATAAAGGAGCCATGACTTGTGGCGCACTGGGTTAGTGGCACCTAATGCACTGCAGCCGGCACGGGCCTACTGCCACGGGACGGTGACTTGCGGTGCACTGAGGTAGGGGCACCTAAAGAGCTGAGCGGATGTGCAGCCTGCGATGATGCGTAGACCTCGATACGCCGTCCTGCCAATCAAGATTCAATTTGAATTGAGAGCCCTGCATGACCGCAGTGTACGCTGAAGGCAGCAGTCAGCACACACATGACTCCGCGGTGCGGTGCCGCAGGGTGCGCTGGGGGCCTGTGGCATGGAATCCAGTGATCAGCTGAGGAGGTTGCACCTGCAAGTGGCGGGCCCTCTTGGAGACACGCCGGTGGCGGCAGGTGAGCATTGAGGCCTGGGTGCGCAGGGGCGGCCAGTCTTCGCTGGGCGGCAGACCGGTCTGGGGACCAGGGCTGGGGTGCAGCAGGTGCACAGGATCGCGCAGGCACCACCGGTCATGGCGGCGGCCTCGTGGCTGGGTGGGGGCGCCACCCTGACAGACACGACCCTGCATGTGATGACGAGATGGCTTGGGACGTAGCCACCTCGTCTCCAGTGTAAATCTGGCCGTTGAAGGTGGTCAGCCACATGTGTGTAGGCCTATGGACAGGATATGGCAGACACAGAGACACACACAGTAGTTACTTTGGTGGCCATCCCGGAACTGAACCACGCCCAGAGCCCCAGGCTATTTATTCACGACATACGCCGGCCAAGGCCACTCCGCTCACGCTTACAGGGGGGGATGACAAAGCTACATGTCCAAGGTCTTCCACACTGCCTGAGGTAACCTGTTTGCGTCCACTGTCCACAACACTACAAACACCAGCAGTATATGTCCACATGGACATGTCTGTGCTCTGCATACTGAAGTCTGTCCAGCACATCACCACCACACTTGGCATTGTGTACATTCTTATTGATGGGTCACTTGCCTCCTTCACACATACTTGGTTCCCACCTCTCCCCACATTCTGCAATTGTGTGGCAGAGGTGCCATGCCGTGGATGGTTTGTCTACATGGCTGGCCACGGTTACCACAGTTACTTGTGTTGTCATGTCTGGTAGTTGGGCATGTTGATTGGCATGTTTTATGTGATTTTGTAACGTGTGCATTCCCACAGTTGTGAGTTGTATGATTGTGGAGTTGAGGTGTGTGGTGTGTTCAGTTGGTACTTACCGACAAGCAGTGCATTTCCATAGGTGCCATCCTCAAAGCGCTGGTTGGTGATGGACTTGCGGAAGATGTAGGAATCATGCACACTGCCTGGGAAGTTTGCGACGACATTCGTGAACAGGCCCCGGTGGTCCACTTTTGCCTGCACATTGATGGAATGCGTGTGGTTTCTGTTGCGGTTATTGTGTGCAGTGTCAGCAGGGGGCACAAGTAGTAGATGTGTGCAGTCAATTGCACCCAACACGTGCGGGAAGCCAGCTATGGCGTAGTTCCCTTGCTTGGTCTCCAGCTGTTCCTGTGCAGTGTGGGGGAAGTGAAGGTGCAGGGGTATCAAGCTGATACAAACCGTGATGCTTACAGGTATGATAAATCCTGCATAATAAGACCGTAACAGAAGTTTGTGTGGTCGTAACCTTCCTTTTCTTTCCTACGAAGGTTACAACCACACAAACTTCTGTTACGGTCTTTTTATGCAGGATTTATCATACCTGTTAGCATTCCGGTTTGTCCAAGTGCAATACACTGTACCAGATTACGTTTGTGACTATACGGACGCTTGACCATTGTCACCATTTCTCCAACAGGTTTCTGAATACTGACTTTCGGAATATGGAATTGTATTGGGGAGTTCCCGCAGCATATGCAGTTAATTGAATCCACACGTTGCACTGATGAAGTTCCACGTTGGGAATGGAACGCGTAGTGGTGTTTTCGTGTGTTTTTGCACGGGAAGGCCTACTCTGCATATCATTAGAGTTAGTTGTCGCTCTCATCCGTGGCGATGTTTTTTGCGGAAGCTATCGCTGGAAAACTGGCGATATCGGCAGTTTGCACCAGCTTGAGAATACGGCGATAAATCTATCGGCACTTTTGCGGCGCTAAAGTGCCGATAAATCGGCGATAAGTCCTTGAGAATATGCCCCTTAGACCCTTATCTGCACCAGTGCTATCCCAGGTATGTACTGCAATTTGAGAGAGCAGTGACGAATACATGAAAATGGTGCAGATTAACATGTATTTCGACCTTGGTATTTGCAGCACAATATAGAAATTTTGTGAAAAAAATATTAGTCACGCACTTTGCTGGCACTATCTAGTATTGTTTGCCTGCATTATAAGTTTAGTGGGAGGCACAGGCGTGAATAAAAGAGGAACAGTGCTTGTTGATTCTACTGGTCTGAGTGACAGAATGGCTGCCTATCGCCATGTTTTCGATAGGCTGTTGGGCGTTAACAATGATTAACTTCCATCTACCCTCATTAGGCACCCTCACCTTCAGCTGAGGCCCGGTATTTCTCAGCGGACAGGGGTCAGTGCACACAGCAGAGGGCGGTAACTGCTGCCAATGCCTCCAAGAAAAACTGATAGCCCTTAATTGTTTATATGTTCAGTCATGTAAAATAAATGAACTTTGTGGCTAGTTGCCCACTTGAAAATTGGCAAGGCTAGCGCCAAGAGGCTCCTTGGAGTGAACGTAGCACTTTATAAATAATTTCATTCATTCATTCATTCAAGGCTATCTGGCACCGTCTCCGAAGGTGAGAAGCGACTCAGTTCAATTGTTTCGCCCTTATTGAAACCACCGAGCTGCTGTTAATACGATGAGAAAATACAGCTTGACGTTTTATTCGAATTTAGTTGTCATTGAATTAGCGTCGTTTATGAATTGAACTTCTTCATTCCACAATGTTTTTGATAAATCTTGGTTTGTAGAAACCAAAATAAATTGTTTTATAAATTGAAAAGACATCAGGCACAAACCTGTAAGATATCTCAGTGAGTTAACAATTCGCTTTTAACTTCTATGTTTGATTTGCAAGTGACAAACGAGTTGTTAATAGCCTAGGGAAATATAAAGAACATATATTTTGAAATTAACAAATTCAGTATATGTATTCCTACTTTGCTTAAATAATACATGCGTGGACATAGATCGCAAATATATGCATTCATTGTACTATATTTAACTAATGCGTGCACTTGAATCGAATAACACATTTATTATGCATTCACAGTTACCAATATGTTTGCTTAAATAAGCCTTTCGATCCTGTGATCTAAACGAAGAATATCTCAAGCACACTAATGTACAGTGGCTACAGAAGATTTTCATATTTGGTTTCTTCGTAAACATTCTTACCATTAAACATTAACCTGTCACCATTGAATTTAAAGGCTCCTAATAGCTTGGCAGGAGTAAATAATTCGTGTGGTTGCTCACAACGCATGCAGGTGAAATTCTCTATAATCTCTTAATGCCTTTCAGCGATTAAAGAGAGCATGTTTGCGGTAATATTGTGGGTTAATATTTACCCGCAAGGGAAAAATGTACAGTTAAAACATTTGTGTCATTTTAATGAGCCAAGATCCCACCACATGTTTTTAGGAAGAACCGCGAATCAGGTGTTTCTATACTGTATACAATGCCAGCAATGACGGCAAAGCAGTTTTAAAATCAAGTATGTCTACATAAAAGGTGATAAGTGAAAATAATGTTTATATCTTTAAGGAAAATCAAAGCATTTCCTGCAATAGACTTCCTGGTAAGCTACAGTGGGAAGAGGGACAGGCTACAAGATTTCCTAACAACATCTGCTATCTTTACCCAATAAAACGCTCAGGAACCAATTCACGAAGCCATTTGCGACCTACACATTAAATAAATAGAAAAAAATGCAGTTGCATTTGCATTTAACTTAAAATCTCAAAAGTAGGGTGGCAATCCTTTCTTGTTTTACCGTGACGCAATCCACAGACCCAGAGCATGCATTTTATCCTTGGAGAATTACAAACAAGCATTTGTTATTTAGTATTTCATCAACAGTTCATCTGTGGTGTATGTAGCACCAAACGAGACAATAACAGTAATGACTCCCACATAATATGAATTGTCCACATTCAGACAACAAATTTGAAAACAGGAAAGGCGATTCCCACAAAGTAACCAAAGTTCTCAGCTTATGTCAGTGCTTAATTTGTAAAATAATAAGTGCCAGGGCCCTGGCCAGGAGGCCACTGCAGCTTGCACCACCCATTGCCCCATCATCGCTGCCAATGACCGTACCAAAACAACTCTCTCGCCTGCAAGTGGGACAGTTCAGATTATTCGAGATCCCCATAACTAAAGGAATGGCTGGGGAGGTAAGTATTAGTAATTTTTAATATATATTTTACTCATAAACAACCGTTGTTCTGCTCACTCTATATTAGATGAGCAGCGTGTCAATCGTGTGCTGTTGACAATTAAGTGCTGGTGCTGAGCACCGGAAACCAAATAAGTGCTGGTGCCGAGCACCGGAAACCACCGGCTCAAATTAAGCACTGGCTTATGTTATCGTCTTTAGTGTAGCGCACCTCATGCTACTGGTGTTACTTAATACAACTGAGAAGTTTCGTCAGTCTGAGCAGTTTACACAGACATGAGTCTGAATCAACATTCGGTTATGTTGTATGGTATTGTTCTCCAGTTATTTTCCCGGTCTGGTGGCTCGGTCTTATTCCTTGAGCTATGGGTATATGCTTTTAGTGTGTAGTGGCTGAGGTTAGAGGATTAACCCTTTGATTACTTACGTGATAGATTGGAGGCAGGGTCGGACTGGGACAGAAACTAGGTCTGGGCACCAAAATAAAAGTGGCTCCATTAGCAAATCACATAGCTAACAAGCATTTGCAATGCAACAGGTCTCGCATTTGGGTGTTTTTGAGCTATTGACATTGCAGTCGTTGCTTACGAGAAGCGAGGCTGCCAGTAACTGCGCTTCTTTTACTGACAGCCTTGCTTCTCGTAAGCAAGGACTACAAGTACAAAGTGCATGTTTACGCATCGCTTGCAGGTTTTCAATACACATAAATAAAAGGCATAGTCATTTACGATGCCAGTAGCTCAAACTCTCGCAAATGCGAGACCTATTGCATTGCAAATGCTTGTTTCTTTAGCTCCCCCTAGGTGCTTTCTTCCACCCCCATTGCATTCATCCTGTTGGTGGCATTGTACCGTGTGGCCTACCTTTCAGCTTTCTGAGGGTGTATGGCGTCAGGCAATGACGTTTTCCACAGTGGCCAACAACACAGTTAAACACAATGTCTACCTCTGCCTCTTCCTCTTGAACAAGATGTTCTTCATCTTTAGTGATGTAAAAAAAGTCCCGGCTTCAAAGCAGCATGCCACACAAGGGTAAGAGGGCGGGGACAAGGGTTTACTTTCTATTTATGTTATTTAGATTGTTGTTGTTGTACAGTATGGGTGAATATAAGCAGTTGTGGCTAATTTGAATTTTGCTCCCCATCTGTAACGGAACAAGGTAAATGTACCATTTCATCTACATAAACTACGTATTTAATGGTATATGCATTAACAGTCCATTTGAAGTTTTAGAAGTAGTCTTTGCTGCACAGTTTTAAGGTGGGGGTGTAGACATATGTCTACATTTAGGCCCTGATTAAAAAATCCACTGGGTATGCATGCAAAATTACCATAAGCACAATCACTGTTTCTGGACAGTACTTGCACCCCTGCACTAGTCACTTACGAGAGTTTGTTCCCTGAATGATGAATAACATGAGGACCCAGAATTACTGGATTCATTTTCATTTCGCTCCCATTACCACCTGATATAACCAGGAAATATATGGGATAAGTGACCTGTCTGTGGCCGGGACAGGGGAGTGCGGATGATTTCAGGGGGAAGGATAGCCCGTAGGAAAGTAAAGGGAACCTTCAATGCTCCCTCCCTGCAGTAGGAGGAGATGGGCCGAGGACTTGACTTTACTCATGCCTGCACTTGATTTTACCAGCCGGGAGATGCAGGTTGGTGTTCCCACACCTTGGTAAATCTGGGTGTGAGAACATCAAACCTCTTGGGACCTGTTGGAGGTATATAATTCTGCCCGGCCAGTAAACGGGCCCTGAGATCGAAATGTATCTGTATTATTTGCTAATGTTTTGTGTCAGAAACATAGAAGTTGTTGGAAAGGTATTTCTACCTAAGCATGCTTTTCCGGACATGGATTTTCCTTCCTCAATCGGGCCTGCAGCTTGCACGTCACCAAAATCATTTTGCAGACTGGGATTTCAAGACATGTCTAGAACAATAAAAACAGATCATAAGACTTTGAGCTGATGAAAAGCAACAAAAAGTGGCGCAAGCTAGTGCATGGTATTTACCAGCACAAAAGGTATTTTGCGATCAAAATTTGCCTTTTTCTCACTACAAAAACTGCTTTCCACTGCCCTGCATCACTTTGCGCCAGAGGGGCTTTATTGGGACAGCTCAGTGGGTTTTGTTGCAGAGGCCGACATACTAAGATAGACAGACCGGGCTTTTCATCAAAAAGTAATGTCTGTTATTAAAAGATGAAAACAAGGGAATATCTGTTTATTTCTCAAAAAAAGATGAATTGCATGTGTGCTGCAGTGAATGTGTGGGATCCTTCTGACTTTGTCTACGCATAGGAATTTGTACTGGAAGTGTATGCCATCAATACGGATCTTAAGCTAGACAGTGCACCCCACTGCACCATGGTACGAAACTGTGCGTGGTGAAAAGCGTCCTGTTTGTGCACACAGGGATGTTATGACACCAGCAGTCAGCCAATCTTGCTAGATATGGCGCTGCCCTTATGTAATGCAACGCCGCAAATTTGGCTGCTGCGCTGCATGAAAAATAAACTAATCTGTTAAGAATTAAAAGGCAAAGACCAAATGAAGGCGTCACACATGCTATCGATACTCTGACCCTTAGGTAAATGCGTAGAAGACAAACAGCACCCTGGCAAACGTTGCTTGCTTAGTTTTACCGCACCTTTCTATGGTGAGTCAGCACTTTCCATTGCACGTTAATCTTTATCATGCAAGGGGCATATTAACAACGAGGCGATAGACAATTATCGCCGCATTAGCGTCCGTTTTCGGACGGAAAGCGGCGATAATTCTATCGCCTAATCAGCAAGGTCACGCTATCGCGTGAATCCCTGCACTATCTCCCTTTCCCCCAACGCCCATCCTTGCATCTCTAATGAGATGCAAAGTGGGCGTTACTGGGCGTATCCCAGATGGGCTACGTTGTAAATATCGCCGATGTGCACATCGCGATATTTACAAGGCAGCTCATCAGGATTATAGCAGACGTTAGATTTTGGCGAAAACGGCAGTTTTCGCCAAAATCTAACGTCTGCTATAATCCCGACTTACCTATGTTAGCCATAGGAGGTGGATTCTGCTGATACGACCCTGTGGGTCGTATCAGCAAGGTTATCGCCGTTTGCAGGAACATCGCTGGAAAACCAGCGATGTTCCCTGCAAAAGGGCGATAACATCGCTATCTCTGGTATTTTTATCGCCCTGGAGTAACGCGTTGTTAATAACGCGCTACCAGGGCGATAAATGCCAGAGATAGCCAGCGATAATATAATTATCGCTAAGCACGGCCAGCGATAATTATCGCTGGCCGTTGTTAATATGCCCCCAAGTGTTTATCTAACAGCTTGTCTCAATGCTGGGGCAATGAATCACTGGAATGTTCTTTAAGGAACACAGGGGCATATTAGCAAGAACGGCGTTAAAATTATCGCCGGTTTAGCGGCAGGAAACTGCCGCTAAAGCGGCGATAATGGGCTTGATAATATGCCCTTGAGAATTCCAATAGAAGCCCAGGATCACAGCAGAACATGGGCTTCTATTGGTATTCTCAAGGGCATATTGTCAAGCCCATTATCGCTGCTTTAGCGGCAGTTTCCTGCCGCTAAAGCGGCGATAATTTTAACGCCGTTCTTGCTAATATGCCCCACAGTTTTAAGTTTCTTTGAAGACATTGCATGCCTAATCCAACATGCCACCTTTCACTTAGTTTAGAGCAGAGGTCTTCAAACTTTTTGATGCCGAGACCCCCTGTCAAAAAAATTTAGGCGTAAGGGCCCCCTACTGCCAAAAATGTCTAGACCTTGGTACTCCTCATCATTGACAACTATCGACAACCATAAACGCCCCCAATTCCCACAGCAAATCATTTTTACAGTGGGGAAATAATATTAAACAGTGTTTATCAAATGAAAGATCAGCAAGTGTGGGGGCGTGGTCAAAGGTGTGGCTTAAAACAAAAGGCCTCATTTATAAGGAATTGGCCTAGGGCAGCGCCACAAGTCTTCTTGCAGTTCTGCCCTATGCCAATGTGAAAGGGCAGGAATGCACCTTATTTATGAAATAGGATGCGTTTCTTCCTTTCCCACTGCGTTGGCGCATAAACTGCTGCCCAGCGCCAATGTAGGCAGGATAGTTTTTGTGCAGGAAGGTGCCCCGAGAGGGATTTTCCTCTTTCTATGTGAGCTGCAGAATGCAGCACACATGGAAAGAGGAAAAAATACGAGGAGACATGAAAACATTTCTCCTCATTACGCCTGCTGTGGGGAGGCGTAAGGTTTTGGCGCTGCCCCAGGTTTACTTGGTTTTATAAATCTGGGGCAGTGTCAAAATCCATGGGTGTTGTGTGGGAACACCAACCGCAATGCCCATGGAACTCCTACTTGACAGACTAAGGCAAATCAGCGACTTGCGCTGCTTTGTCTTACTCCATATGTATGAGGGCACTCATAGCCATGCAGGGTGACTTTGCGTCACCTCATAGATACGATTGCGACGCTTTTGCTGCCGGAACTTAAAAAAAAAATGACGCTCCAGCGGCTCAAGCCTCTCATAAATCAGCCCAAAATATTTTGCTACTTTTTTAGGTCTTTCACCATCAGGTAGCTACATATAAAATAATGGGTAGCTTGAATGAAAAATAAATTTTAAAAAGTTGTTACTCAGTAGGAAATGCACTGTAGAACATTAGGAAACCTCTATTAGTTAATGCACTGCAGAGGTCTGTGTGTAACCAGAGAGCCACAGAATTTTGGGGCATATTTACAAGCCCTGTGCGCCTCCTTGCACCGCCATTACGTCACTTTTTTTGACGCATCGGCGGCGCAAACAATGCAGCCAATTTACAATGTGACGCATCTATGGAGATGCGTCACGTTGTAAAGCTCTGCATCACATTATACCTGCACCAGGTATAATGCATGCAGGTTAGGCGTTCCCACGCAAAAAGCCATGTAGAACTAACGCAGGGAAATTTACAACATTTCACTGTGTCAATCTACGCCTTCACTGCTTCAAAATCCCTACGCCTGCTCAGACCAGGCGTAAGGAATGACGCAGGGCTTTTTGTGTGGGAATCGCCTATCTGTTGTGGCACATTGCTGGAGTTGCGTCACTTTCATGAGCAACTCCAGCGATGCGTCACTTTTGTGCCAACAGATGTGTCAGTATTTCTGACGCATCTTTTAATCCTTGCGCCATGGAGCACTGTATTGTAAATACAGGACATCCATGGTGGCGCAAGGACATTTGGTACTGGTGCAAGGAAACGGACGCATCTATGCAGATGCGTCGGTTCCTTGTAAATCTGCCCCTAAATTTGGTTGGTGCAGTGGGGAATAGTGACTTGTGGATATTTAGTGCTACGAGGTCACAGCCTGTGACAGAAAGCGCTGTGAAAGTGTAAGTCATTATTTTAGTCTTGCATTACACACATTATAAGGTAGACTGCTACAAACTGTGCAAATAGTTTTGGGATATAATGGAGCTTCCAAAATGTAGATTTTAGTAATACCAGAACATATGTAATGCATTTTTTTTCCATAACTGTCCCTTTAACACCTCCTCAGAGGTACTAGCAATTAAAAGCATGCACTTCACAGCCCAGTTGTTAATCTTCTTACTACCACTAAAAAAAAAACAATCTTTGCCATCACAAAGCAATTAAAGCCAGCTCCCAAGCACCATTTACATTTGCAGATTACCTCAAAACACACATTTTGCATTTCCTTCAGGCAAGCAGGCACCCTGGCACGAAGGATTGTTTCAGGCCCAGGCCAGCCTCTTCGTTTCACAGCACAGGAGATGGTTAACTTCAGCACGACCTGAATGAAGCGTCCCGGTTTTCAAAAGGAAGAGCACGTTTTAAATTCCAGGCAGAAGTGAGGCCTGGAAATGCGCGACCCCCTTCCCAGGACTCCACGGCCCCCCTGGGGGTCGCGCCCCACAGATTGAAGACCTCTGGTTTAGAGTATGTTTGCTGTGAGCAAAAGTGGTGGTCAGCTGAGTGATCCCATTCAGACCACTCACTACAGACACCACTTCCACAACCCTCCCAGAGTAGCAGTCACACTCTACTGACATGGCTCTCATAGAACAGCAGTGACACGGAGTCCTGAAAATACTTTGACACCCATCACAGACCAGAAGTCTTACACTAGCAGCAGTAGTCCCATACCCATCAGAGAAGCAGTCACAAACTATCAGAAGCACTCTCACATCCATCACAGACAATCAGTCAAACACTACTGCCAGTACTCTCTACTCTCATACACAAGCAGTCCCACACTACAGAAAGCACTCTTATACACTAGCAGCAGGGCTCGAGTCGGGATACCACGCGGGTGGACAACATCCCCCCACTTATTTTACCGGGTGGACGCCATCCCCCCTGCCCAAAAGCTGGCCGCATTGAGGGCTTCACGAGGAAATCAAAAAATCCCATCACAACACCAAATAAAGCAAGAGAGGAAACGGCGCGCGCTCACAAGGGGCCCGGGTTTGGAATAGGAAGGAAGTGTGATGATAACGCCGAGGTTTGCTGCTGGCAGCCTGCCCCCATCACCTTTCGTGACGTCACTTCCTGTCGTGACGTCACTTCCGGTGACACCACCTAACTTGGAGCGTCCCCCCACTTCTTTTTTTAGGACTTGTGCCCTGACTAGCAGCCTTACATTACTGATAGCACTCTTAAACCAATCTCACGCAACCACCTGCAATTTCAGACCTCTCAGCGGCTAGCAGTCACATGTAGTCAGATGCACTCTCGCACCCCTTACATCCTACCGAGAGCACTCTCCCACCATAGCAGATTAGCAGTCAAGCAGTGTCAGAAGCTCCTATTTCACACGCCTCACGTATTAGCAACGAAAACAAAATGCTTGGCTTATATTTATAAGAGCCTTCTCATTGATTGGTGATTTCTGTGTGTAGCATTGTTAGTAGGAAGTGAAGGAATGCAAGAATGAGTCAATAGGTTGATAAATACATGAGTATAAGGATGAATGATCTTCCTTCCTCATCCAGAGCAGAGAGAGGAATGGCAGACTGATGACAACTTGCATTAACCTCTACTTCAGTGCTTCAGTGCCTTGTTCCACTTTCCTTGGTCCATATACACCTCCTTTCTCTAGAGGCTGACCAGGTGACATGTCTTACCGCCTTCCTCCCACCTTACGACTTCATCACGCTTTGGGGCGTTCAGGTGTCACCCAAGTGCTGTTGACAAACTCTCAACCTAGTTGTATATTTTCTCCTGGGCAGATCAGATACCACGCCCCCTGTCTCTTCTATTTATGCACTATTTAAGAAGGCGCCTAAACATGCTGGCAGGTGTCCGCCATACACCATGGGCCTTATTTATGGGCTTTTGCTGTAGGGTAGCGCCGCAGGCCTCCCTGCAGCACCGCCCTATGGCAAAAGGAAAGGGCAGGAATGCGCTGTATCTATATGATATGGCGCATTACTGTCCTTTTCCCCTGCGCTGGTGCACAATGGGCTTCCGTGCGCCAAAGCAGGCACCTTTCCACCATGGTGCAAGGGTGCCTGCGTTGTGGGGATGATTGATTTTGTGCAGGAAGGGACCCTACCTGCACAAAATCAATCCATTCAGGCACTTTCCTTTTTCTATATGTGCTGCAAAATGCAGCACACATAGAAAAATTAAAGACCGAGGAGAAATGTTTTCATTTCTCTTCGTTGCGCCTCCCTTACGCCACCCCTGGGGCGGCATTAGGTTCTGATGCATCCACAGGTTTACCATGCCTTGTAAATCTGGCAATGTGTCAGGTTCCATGGGTGTTGCGTTGGAACACCCATAGCAACACTCATGGAACGCCCCTTTCACGCAGTTTTCTGCGTGAAAGGGGCCCATATTTATAAGGCCATGAAAAGCCACGTAAAGTGGCTTTACGTGGCCTTATAAATATGCGGTGGCACATTGCGCCAACGGAACGTCAAAAAAGTGACGTGCCGGGGGAGCAAAAGTGCTGATAGGGCCTCATAAATGAGGCCCCATATTTCTTGTGGGCACAGGCCTTGCCAATTTTCCCCAATTAGCTTCATATTGCCCAAAGGGGAAGGAATGTAATGGTCCTGGTTCAATTATCCAAGGGCAGGAGTAATCACCAAAAAAGGTTGGGGACCTGAGCATTCACAGGCCTTCAAAAGACTGTTTTGAAGGTGTAAACATGGCATTCTTGCCGTCACGGTTAGAAATAGGTTTCTCTCACCTAGGTCCCTGCTGGTAGTTGATTATATCATACATATATCATTTTTAAAGTCATTTATTTGTGCTCCAAAGCCCATTCATACAAGTACTATCTGCAAAACTCCACTAAAGTAATAATCATACATTTATCCATTTTCGTTCATGGCCACCAGAATGTAATTGTATATATCGCCTATTTTATTTAATTTTTATACCGGTGTCCTAAACTTTCCAGTCCTAATGAGACCTACCAATTTATATAGAGGTCGAAATCCCATTGATAGCATACTAATCCAACCTAGTCCTTTGACTACATATATGGTGCTTAACTGTAAAGTACTTTGAATTGATGTACTTCAGTTTTTAAATTCGGGATAAAGTTGGTTGGTTGTTTGTCTTGTATATATGAACACACTTGCATTTCTAGTGTTCTTTGTGTGATCATTGAGGAAACTGAGCACTCATTCTTATGGTTGTGATATTATACTTGTCATTCATCAGAATTAAACTACTTAGAGGCAAAATGGGCCAGCCTAACAAAATCCTTTCCCAAAACATTCTTAACTCAACTTCCAAGACAACCTCTGAAGAGGGTGAGTTATATATATTTATTGTCAAAACCCTGATCTTATGGGGAAAAGATAACAGGACTCCCAAAATAAGCCCTGAATCAAAAACTATCTGCTCCATATCGCAGCCTAACCTTAAGCTCACGAGAGTTGCCAGGACTCCATTAGCCCAACCATATGTGCAGGCCACGACATTTACTCGAAAAATGGTAAACCCATTATAAAAGACTGCCCCTCTACATCCCATGTCTCCTGAAAGCACAATATCTCAAAAGATTTGCTCAAATCCAGCCCCTTCTCATCTGCTAACAGTGATCTCAATCCTGTAGTGTTCTAGCTGAGTAGGTTCAAATTACTCTTGGAGGACTTCTGGGTGACCCCATCTTCTTTGTGTCTGTTATACTTATTTCCTTCCTCACAGACTGCCTGATGATGATGGGACTCTTCTCTGTTAAGTCAACCAATATCTGCTAAGGCATCACAACGATTGTGTGTAGAGATAGAAATAGAACTAGCCTATGTAGCGCGCCCCCTATCCAGCATTGTGGATGTCATTGTTGCCACCCTCCCTAATTGTCTGCAAACTCAAGTGGGGGCACATATGGCTTGTGGGTTAGGCCTATAAAAATATCCCAAAGACAACAGTACAATAGTGCTGGGTTCCAGCTGGGTGCTCAATTTTCCAAATAAAATACTTTTAGCCAGATATGGGGAATTAAAATTAACAATACTGCAATCCCCTTTACGCATCCAGCGACCCAGTACCAACTTAACCCACCCTCCTTAACATCAAATTGTTTTTAGCCAAAGCGAGCAGGAAACTTCTATTTCAACCCAACCAATTTATAGTGTTATTAAACAGCTCTTCATAGGACTCTTTTTGTTCCTTCCTTAGACTAGGGAACCCTGAAACAATAAATACATATGGAGATGCAGCAGGAGGGAGACCTATTACTGGCTGTTTTACTTTGAAGAGTTCTTCCCTTTCGCCTTTCAGTCCGGCTCTTTCCCCCTGGCTGAGGGTTGGACACGGCCCTTCAGGTATAATTTCCTGGTTAATTTCTTTCATCCCGCCCTGATCATGGGGCCTGACATGGATTTTTGAACTATTTGAATCCACCTTTTACAGTAACTTGCTTGGGATTTGAGTTGGGGGTTAATTAGGTGCGAGGGGGATGACTCCTCCAGTTTTGCTCTGAGATTCCTGTATGTCCTGCCACATCAATAACGTCCTCCTCTGAGTGAGGATAAGTCAGCTCTGAGGCACCCTTCACGTTTTTGAGTTCCAGTAAAGCCCGGTCTATGGCATCCAATCTGGGCCATCTCGGACGCAGTTCATCCTGTAAAAGAGTTGAGATTTTCCAGGAAAATCCCCCATCTATACATCATTTCACACCCATCTCATCCTTATCGTGTTCTTCCCCCACCTGGGAAGGGTCACACTCTGTTGGGGCTAGGGTACTATCTGAGCCCTTCGAAGTCTTGATTGCCTGGGTAGCTTTTTTGCTAGTTTTGGATTTGGTGGATCGCTTGGATCATTTCGAGACCCTGTGAAAATGAGAACTGTCTGAGGTGGATGGGCTTCATGACAATAAAATAACTTCAGTAGTAAGTGCCTGAGATGCCACAATTAGGTGATCACCAGGAACTAAGCAGCCGGGAGAAACAAGGACTTTGCTTTTGGTGCTTGACCCCTAGGCTGTAGTAAGGGACAATCTTCTTTCTGTGTGGTCTATTTCTGAATTAATAGCGGTCATAGCACGCTGAAGCATTTTGTCAAGCACAGTGGGGGCAGGGCAGAGTAAGGCCTAGGGTGCAGGCACAGAGGCCCAGAGGCATGCGGCAGGAGTCACAAGGTCCAGGAGTGAGCTAATTACAAGCCATTAAATGAGCCACGGGCAGTCATAGTCATTATCCCTGTACCATCTCTTTAAGGTTTAATGCCACATAATCCAAGGGTGTGCTAAGTTTCCCCACGGGGCCTGGACTCAACCCAGGATCCTTCCGGTGACCCACCAGCAATCCAGGAGCTCCCCTTTTGGGCCTCACAGGGACCTGGGCCACTGTCCTCAGCGCCGGCACCAAGGTTACGCACAGGGGACAGACAGGCAATCACCGCTTCGGCTCGGGCCCCCACAGTTCACTCAGGGCCAGCTTTAGCGCTGGTGGCACCCGATGCAACAATCATTTTTACCGTCCCCATGACCGCCTCCTCGGATTCTCTCACTCCCACTGGGCAAAAGTGTCCCTCATCTCTCTACTCATAAGTTATTACTAAACACAGAGCCCCCCTTGAAGTCAGTGCCCCCTCCACAGGTCAGCGCCCAGTGCGGCTGCACCGGTCACACTGCCCTAAAGCTGGTCCTCAGTTCACTGCTGGTTGAGCCGAGCAAGAGCAGATGCACTCTGCCTGCTTCACCACAGCACGGACTTTTGGAGAGGCTGCTCCCCCACCCCCGGCTGCCAATACTTGGACAGCATGTCAGTGGCCGTGTCTGCCTTGACATCACACAAGGTCCTCAGGTGGTCCCGAAAGAAGGCCCCAATACCTCCAGGGGCAGCAGGGTGATCAGGCAGTGGGATGTGCCACCCCTCTAGTGCACATCAGCACCCCAGAAAGGCGTTAAAGGAGCGGCAGTGTCAGGAGCTCAAAAAGTTCCGCCCACCATTGTTGTTCAAAGTAGATAAAACGATACCCCAGCAGTCTATTGGTGCATGATCTGGCATATGCTTTGCCTTACAATTGATTTGACATCCCTGCAAGTCCCTCGTGTTTTGAGTCTATTAGGCTGCCTTACCTGTAGTATAGCAGCCTTTCATAGGTCCACCGACTAGAGTAAAATGCTATGACATGGGCGGTGCCTTTTTTGCCCTGCTGGAAAATGTAGGGTGCTTGAGAAGTGTAGGCAGGGCAATTCTCAAGGACGTAAATACAGCCCCCCTCTACTAGTAAATGTAAAAACAGGTAGGCATACATTGGATAAAGAAGCGAACAAGAGTACAAGATCAACAGAGCAGCTGGTGTAGAGTATGGCATGCCTGCTGATAAATTAGAAAGTACATGCTGGCAACCTGTACATACCCAAAATGACACCAATGACTAGCTGGACCCAAATGTATTCCATTTAAGAAGGTAATCATTCAGATTAAACATAGTGATGCGGTGATTTTACATGTGAAAAATGAATGTGGCAATTAAGTTTCAGGAAAGCGGAAATGTAAACCACAGCTTTATGAAGCAAGGAACAGCACATTGGCAAACCTGCCACAAAGGGCGAAATGATACATTTAACAGGAGCACCTCCCCCAAAGAATCCGATTAAATGCAGCAGAAAAAAGTGTGGCCTAAAAGTGCTACCATCTGTATGGTTCCAAAATTATGCTTAAGGAGACGATGATTAGATGTTGCAGAGTCCATCAGATGGTAGCCTATTTGACTCCGTCAGCCTCTTACTCTTTAAATAACAAATAATGCAGATTATGTCACCTAAAATATAAAATAACTTCATATGATGATGCGAACAGAAAAAACACAAGGAACGCTTCATCTTTTTTGGCCTGCTCTAACATGTCAGTGCTTAATATGAGAATAATTAGGCTTGTTATGTTACATTAATAGAGATCAAAATTTGTAGCACACTATTCTGGAATTAGTAGAGCCTCACAGCGCTGGAAACGTCAAGCCCAGGCCTTGAAGAAACAATGGTTCTGATTTAGAGTTTGGCTGACAGGGTTACTCTGTCACAAATGTGATGGATATCCTGTCTGCCATATTACAATTCCATTATATCCTATGGAACTTGTAATACAATGGAGGAGATATTCGTCACATTTGTGGTGGAGTAGCTTGTCTATCAAAATCGAAAACAGGCCTTTAGGGGCTGATTTAAATTTCGGCGGAGGCCTGTTTCGCCCTGATGGAGATGCCGCTCGTTGAATTTAGAAATAGCCGCCAAGCTGGCAGTCATTTCTAAAGCAGTGCCAGGAACCGACATCACAGCGGCTCCTTGACATAGTTTTTACAATTTGGTGCAGGAATCCGGCAATATGATGGAGCCTTGCACCGAACTGGTTTCTTAATTATTTTCAAAAAGAAAATCCCAAAGTGGGATTTTCTTTTTGAAAATAAAAAAGGAAATGTTCCCTTCTCAACTGGAGTCATCTCCCATGGCGAGGGTCCTGTTTTTTGTTTTTTTCCTTTCCCTTAATGTCACGGTTTGCCTGGCAGTGACAGACAGTAAAAAACGTATACATGTCTGCCCATCCTGATTGGGCGGACAGATATATAGCCAATTCTCTGACAGCTCTTACTCTGTCAGGCTGTTGGAGAAGTTTGGATATGGCAGTGACAGAGTAGTCACCACCTGAGCCAAACTGATGGTCCGCATACATCTAAATCAAGCATGTGGACCACTGTATTAGTGGGGAGAGAACTTGCTGCAATGGAGTTCCCACTCCTCCAACAGTTAAATCGGCTCCTTAGACTGTTTTCTGTGTTCTGTTGGAAACTCTGATGGTTTACTATTATTGTTGGTACATGTAAACAATGCCAGCAAAAGCCACATATAAGTTAACAGTCCCCCAAATATACATCTTTCAGTTATGAAGCCATCTTAATCAATTATGCTACGCCGCCTCCAAGATATTCTTAACGATTCTTTAAATATTACAGAGCCAATGATTTTGACCCTTTAGGTGTTCTACAGCAACATGTTTCTCAGTGCTGGCTCAACATCTACAAATACTCGGAGCTTGATTAGAAAAAAATGAATAAATAAAAAAATACAGGAGCTCAATGTTTTTCATAGGAGCCCGCTGCTTCAACTTCAGAATGTTGGGGTCTGCAAATACAAAGGCTGCCTTGTTTCGATTATACTTGATGCCCTTCTATAATTACTAACCTGCATCCTTCACTTCTGAAACTTCTTTTTCAGCCCTGCTTTCTCCCTATGTCACTGCCTTCCCTCCTTTCAAACTTTTCTGCATTTCTCTCTCTTGCTCTAGGTCAGTCTGCCAATGAAATTTAAGTTGTGGTCCTCAAAGGTGAGTGATAGTACCCACCACCTGCAACCACCAAGACAAATTTATCACTGGGAATTTGTACTTGTAAACGGCCTTGTGAGAGGCAAAGGTCAGGTTGTTGTTGTATGTTGTGACGATTCCTCCGTTTGATGATAGCCATTGTTCAGGTCAAACTATGAGAAGAAATGTGCCCCATTAAACTGCTGAATCCTATCTTGAATATAAGAAAGTTATGGTCCTTCTCTGAATGTCCATGCAGGGAGCCCTGATGTTCATGCAGCTCAAGAATGCCTTTGGGTATGGGGACAATTAGTGAAAGTAGTTTCTTCATGCCAGGCTCAATTTTGACTTGTCCTAATAAACTAATTGTTAGAAAGTCATCCTTTTGCCCTGTTCACCCACATTTTTTTTGCTGACTGGTACTGGTGGTAACTGACTCTGGCTGTGCCCTGGGCTCTGCTAAGCCAGCCCAAGGCCAGTGCTCTGATTTAACAGGTGCATGTAATTGGGTACACTTACAATTGGCCATGACAGAACATATAAGTCTCTAGTAGATAATGGGGCCAGGGGATTCAATCTTCCCAAAGGTCCCTAGTATATAATAGGGCATGGAGATTTAGAGGCTCAGCAGATTTCCTGCACTTGCATGTGTACGCTGCTGTGTGCCTGCTGTCCTTTTAAATACAGTCCTGTCTTGCAGCCTGTCTTTAAAAGGAAATTCTCACAGTTGGTATTAACAGACACAATAAGTCCCTAGTATAGAAAGGGGCTAAGGGGTTCAAACTACCTATAACTCCCTAGTTCCAGACACTCCCTGCCCCTTTATCTTGCTCTTGCATGTTCCTGCTTTCAGCTTCTGTGGCAGTTTTGACATTTTTCTCTTTCTCCATCTTTCCAATCTGTGTGTTGTTCCCCCTCTTGCACTCAGCAAATATCTGGTGTGGCAACATAAGTGCTAGACCCCAAAAATAAGTGTTGATGACCCCCACCGACATCCACCGGCTTAAATTACACACTGTACATCACTATAAAAATGCTTTTGTGTAAGAACAAATGTATATGTTAAAAAAATGTAAATATATACATGAAATAAATATGGAACAGATATAAATAAAAATTACAAACTGTTATATACCTTATTATAATAAAATATGTAATCATTAATACTGTATATAAAATGCACAATCAGCTCCTATGTGAACCGTTTTTCAGAAAGTCTTGGATACTAATAAAATTACATTAACAACTCCTACGTCATACAAAAGCAATTTAACAAAGGTGTTGGACACTAGAAGAGTTAATTTATATTCCCACCACAATCTAAACCATTTGGGGAAGTTGTTGAACACTAAAGGGGTTACATTTACTATTCCCACTTCAATCTAAACCATTTTGGGGAAGGTAGTGGAGCATGAAGGGGTTACATTTACTATTCCCCCTCCAATCTAAACCGCAGGTGGTGGATATTAAAAGGGTTACATTCACTCTACATACTCCATAGTCAAACATAATGCATTTTTATTTGTAAAATAAATAAAAACTTTATTTATATCACACTGTTACCAAAAAGAACATTCTATATATTTACCAACAAACTTTAACCTATTAAATATTTTTTTATTATTTCAAAAATTCAATAAACTTTGCATAATAATTCATCCCCCTGCTTGCACAGGGAAAGAGGAGGGGCCACTACTAGCTCGACGTGCACAAAAGAGCTGGAGCCATCCTGCAGTTTGGGGTTCTTAATTGGTGGTTTTCCTGTGGCGCATTTCACAAGGAGACACTTTGCTGCCCTGTAGCTGGGTTGGAACTTCGTTCCCCAGCTTGCCCAGGAAAAGAGGAGGGGGCTCTACTAGACTGACATGCATTAAAGAGCTGAATCCATCATGCAGAGCGAGAGGCACATGGGTCGTGCCTGGGCATGCCCCTGGGCCAAGACTGCGCCAAGACGGCCATCTTAGCCCATCTGAGACAGGAAGAGGCATGTGCATTACTAAACATCTACTACCTTTGCCCACTCTGCAACTTCTGTTTATCGGATCCTCCTGATACCTTGAGCCTCGGAAATCCCAGGGTAATGTGCCTCATTTATTATGGGCAAAAGGAAGGCAAAGGGGAGCCCTTAGGGGATTACATAGAGGTCCAAACTATCAGTATCTAATGCAGCAAAAAATTGTGTGGCCAATGCAATTGACATATTAATTGAAGAGGTGGAGACCTTATTTAGCGGTTTCTCAAAAAACAAAATAATGAAATCATAAAATATTCCATTACATATAATAAGAAATGTTTGATGTTTTAAATAATTAAGAAATATATTCAGTAAAAAACAGAACAAAAAATATAAAAATTATGAGCCAGATGTACGACCACTTTAAGCGGTCGCAAATGGAAAATCGGGCCGTTTGCGACTGCTAAAAATGGGTGTAGCATGTACAAACCCTATTTTGCGAGTGGGTAACCTATTAGCAACTCGCAACATAGGGTTTGTGAGTCGCTATTAGGAAGGGGCGTGCCAAGGGCGGCCCTTCCTAATAGCGAGTCGCAGAGTGATGTACAGTTGATTTGCCACAGCAAATGCGTTCGCAAAACAATTGCAGTTACCACCAATTTCAAATTGGTGGTAAGCCAGTCGCAAATGGGAAGGGGTTCCCCTGGGGACCCCTTCCCCTTTGTGTTTGGCAGTAAAAATATTTTTTAAGAGCAGGCAGTGGTGCAACAGAAAAGAAAACTTTTCATTTTTATCTTTTAAACGCATTCCATTTTCCTTTAAGAAAAACGGACAGCATTTGAAAAAAAACGTTGCTTTATTTAAAAAGCAAACACAGCAGGCCACCATTCCTGTGATTGTATTCCATTCCCAATGGGTTGCAAATTGCGACCTGCCTCATGAATATTGATGAGGCAGGTCATTTGCGACCCCATTGGGAATCGCTAAATGTGCCTGCGACATATTTTTACATTCTGTTTTGTGAGTCACAAATCGCAAAAAACGCAATTTGCGACCCGCAAAACAGAATGGTCATACATCTGGCCCTTAATTTCCTATTACCTATTTTATACCATATTAGATTTTTTATTAATAATGAAGACAGTTTTTATTTGTAAATTATAATCTAAATAAAATATGAATATCATTTTTTAATACATTAAAGTCCATACATATTGATTAACATTTCATTAAAAACACTAAAATATAAAATAATATTTATACATTATAATCTTAACATTTAAAATATGATTAAAAAAATTACACACAACTAAAATATTTCCCATTTCTAAAGAGAAACCAAAACATGTAAATTATTACAAAACTGAGAATAAAACATTTGCATGTTTATAAACATTTAACATAATATCAAATTAAAATTTCTACATTTAAAAAAATCTCTCTACCCTGATCCCCTAAAAGCCAAACATCCCGCTCCTATAACATACTAATATAAACATCAATCATACACATTACTAAAATTAATACAAAATTTTGATAAGGAAGAAAAAAATTGTTAACGAAACAACAAAAAAAATTACCAAACATCTGAAATAAAACGCACTACAATAAAATATATATAAAATGATACATAAAATTATATTATATACAACAATATTTTCTCTAACTATATTACAACAATATTAAAAATAACACTTAAAACAATATTTTTACCATCGAAATTCCTGTTGATATGTTTGACATCCCGATATTATTGACCCAATATTTTTGTATCACAATATTTTTTATTCAATGTTTTGTCCAAGCACCATTTTTGAAGAAACTATAGTTAATAACTCACCTGGGGGTACCAGAGAATTGACTTGTCCATTAGACTTTACATGGATGAACCCATCAAAAATCAGTGTTTCTCAGCACACTCACATTTCTTGTAAACATATTTATTTTCTGCTTTATTCATCTTTCGTAGTATTATCAGTCATTTCAAACTATGACAATTACAACCAGTGCTTTAAATGGGAAAAAATAAGTGCAGGTACTCATTAAAATGAGTTAGAGGTGTGGCAAATGGGCGGGGCTAGGGGCGGGGCTAAGGGCAAGATATGATGATACATAATGACCTCTGTACCAGTTACAGCACATATCAAAACGCATGAGAAATGCGTTTATGTAAACAAAACAGGTTAACTCATTACACAAAAAGAAAGCCAAACAGGATTATATGTTAACATTTCCTTGTTTTGTAATATCTGCTGCTTCTTAATGCCATATGTTATTTGTTGTTGTTTGGAAAATACTATATATTCTGAAGCGTGCACACACAGAGTGAAACAAGCTGAAATGAACACAAAAGCATTCCACCCATTCCCTCTAAAATATCTCCTGAGAGTGTACTGATTCTCTCCCTCTTTCTCTCACAAAAATAGGCACACAGGTCGGCAAGCACACAGACATATATATATATGTATGTATAAACGATTATTAAAGTTAACACGAAATGCACAGGATTTTTGACTACACAAATTTGTGTTAAAATACCACTTCAAAGCCCATTCATGATTTCAGAACTCAACACATATCTGGTATTTTTATGTGAAGAAAGTGGCAATCCTAACTTCACCTGTCACCTCACTTCTATACATTCATCCCTCCCCCTTCCTTCTATGCTTGTTTTGTATATACTCATCTAATATTTTTCCACATCTTTATTTCATTGGTAGACTAATGTTATGTCATCTGTTGGAACGTTCATTTATCGTATATAAATAACCTTATAGAATGTTCGGCGGATTTGATCTTTTGAGAGCTGTTCTTCACAAGTTACTGTTTTCACCTGTGTGTGGGCCCTTATGATGTTACTACTTGAATAAACATAATGTATCCACTTTACATCTTCGTTTCCTGCTTCAACAGAGGGCACACAAAGGAAAGCAGCCTCTGTGCTGAACAAAAAGATGAAAAAAACAGCTTTGGGAAGGTAAAGGATTGTGTGTCGCAGCCGCTCACTTTAGCATGGCCAGTGCATTTCCGTAAATGGGACAGGATTACTGACTGGCAGCCCCAGCCCATTTCACACGCCTGATGGAGGAAGGGGCAGTGGGGGCCTTAACACTTTAAGCCTAATAGCCGTAGCGCACCTGATCAACAGTGCAGGGTCTGTTAGACCCTGTCCTGTTGATCACAGCATGATGCAAGGCAGGCCCTCTCAGACCCCTGCTGTCTGGGGCCATTCAAGAGAGCGCTGCTGGAATCTCCAGCAGCTACTCTGCAAAAGGCCACTGAGGGGCTCTGTGACTTGGGAGCTCCTCGGAAGCAGAGCGGCGTCTGCCCTGAGCTGGAGGAGACACCGACCCTGCGCCTGCTGTGCTCTCAATGAGGGTACCGGTACTCTCCCTCACCTAAGAAAAGTGCTGGTACTGACGGACAGAAAATTCGGAAGTGCCGGTACTCAGTACCGGTGAGTACCGGCCCATTTAAAGCACTGATTACAACTAAACAAACTCAGGGATTTGGAGGAAAAAATATCATAATCATCCTCGTCTATACCATTATCATCTTGCTCATCTTTACTTAAACACT
This sequence comes from Calotriton arnoldi, assembly GCA_963921515.1. Taxonomy (NCBI): domain Eukaryota; kingdom Metazoa; phylum Chordata; class Amphibia; order Caudata; family Salamandridae; genus Calotriton; species Calotriton arnoldi. The sequence goes on from CAWUFW010011931.1 coordinate 217,323, forward strand.
CATAAATGTTTCTTGTTTGTATTTCTTGAACTCTGCCTTCTATTCTTCTATTTGGCACCCACATCTTCAGTCCTTCTTTGTCAATGTTTATAGAGCGCCCTGTGACCATACATTGCTGGTCTGACCTACCCTTAAAGCTGCTTGGTGCTTCGAAAAAAGGGTTTAATTGTTGCTGTTCTATTTCATTAATTGAGATTAACTTTGTTCAACATTTAGGGGCCGATTATGACTTTGGCGGTGCTGCGCCTGCTCTGTGCCAGCTCAGCACCGCCAAAGGCATACAGGGACTGCCCGTCAGATTATGAGTACAACTCTTGTCTGGTGGGCTTTTTTGGTCCTTTCTTTTGCCGTCCCCATGGTGGGCCTTGAAAACGGGCACTACAATGGGAACGCAAAAGTAGTTCCAGCGCGGCATGGACTGTTAAGTCCATGCCGTACTGGAACTTGGGGTGCAGGCAAACAGGGAGGCACATGTTGTGCCTCCCTGAATGCATCCCTGTGAGGGTGGGGGCATGGGGGCCATGTAGGGCCCCTTTGTTTCTCCTCCGCCAGCCTTTTCACGGTGATGAGCCCGCCATGAAAAGGCTGGCGGAGGGGAAACTCATTATATGCTCGGCGGTCCAGCCTTACATATTATATAGACCTGTGCGCTGCACCACCGCCAGGGAACAGCGGTTCCCTGGCGCAGCTGGTGCAGTAGTGGATGGTCCAAAAAGCTGCTTTGGAATAGGGCGGACTCAGGACTGCCACCACTGCGCCACCAGGAGTATGGAGGTCAAAGAACGTCGTACTCGTAATCGGCTCCTTAGCTCTTTTCTGCATTATCAATTTCTTTACTACCAAGGAATGTAATAGGATCTTTGTTACCTCTCTACCATCTTTACTCATTGGAAAACCCACTCGGCTGAAGTCTTCTGTTGTGACTAAACAGGAGGAACTACATTTCTGAAAGGTCTTAAGAAGTCTTTCTCTTTTTTCCTAACACTCACTTGCATTTACTCTTACGATCCAACATTCGCACCTCCCAGGTTACTTCTTTTCTCTCATTTTTTGTTCCCCTATGCTTACTTTTACATGCTTCCTTTTACCTAATTGGCCAACAACAAGTGAGGGATTCTCTTTAGATACTATTTGCAAATGACCGTTCCCTTTGCTTGTCATGTTTGTTTTACATTTATCCTTAGGACTCCCTTTAAAACTGCTCTTTCTACAAAATGGATGCCCTTTATTCCTGTATTTATCTGAGATTCTTTTTATGGAAGAACAGTTGGCCCTCTTTTTGACCAACATTGGCCTATACAAGATGTAGACAAGCTTCCGTTGTCCTTGGCTCCTGGTGTTATTATCGGTTTTATGAAGAAACGCATACAAGCGTTTATCGTTTTTATTTCAATTGGAATGGTCTTTAGGATGCACGCTTGTGATTTTACTTCATCATTATTTAAGATTATGACTCCACTATGCCATGTAGAGTTTTCTGCATTAAAAGCAGCACATCTAGTACTAATGATGATGCAATAGCTGATGTTTCCAATACTGATGTCACTGTTTTCCTTCTGTTGTGGTGGAGCGGCCAGGGCAGCTGACTTCAGAGCACAGGGTTCACGGTTCGATCCCCGGCTCCGGCAGCAGCTTAGCTCAGCACCATGTGACTCTGGGCAATAGCTCACTTAATTTCCACTACGGCCCTACTACGGTGTGAGCAGCTGCGCTATATAAAAACGGACTTACTTAATTGTCCTCATTTGCCAAGTCCTGGGTAGTTAATACTTCTTTGTTTTGGTCCAGTTTGCTATTATCCTATGAACTGTTAAATCCTTAATAAAGCTGGCAGCATTCTTATTACTTGTAATATTCTGCATCTCAATCATCAGATTTGAAAAAGATGATCAAAGTGGTTCTAAAAGGTCTGTATCTGGGAATGAGGATAGAGACAGAGTCCTCCTCCAGGTAATCCCCATTTTTTTCTGTTGTACATTAAACATTAGGGGACTCCTCCCTATTCCAAGTCTAAAATGGTTTCTGACAAAACCTTTTATGGAGGGTTATTATGACAGTGCAGACGATGCACCGATTCCACCATCAACATCCTCTACCGGGATTGACCCATCTCCCAATGTTATTTAAAGTGATGTTAAGTATAGGAATCTTGCCAGTAGTGCAGGGGTATCCATCATTCCTGTGGTAGAGGTAATACCCCCTGGCCATTCCTCATTACACTCCTTCTCCCCTTCTCTGTATGCGATGGGGCTTTAATAGGTCTTCATCTGCATACAGACATTTTACGGCAGTTGTTAAGCTTGTACTAAACTGTACTAGAGGATCAATAAATATAGAATGGGTTGAAGACTTCGCTAACATCCTCCCTAATCCTAAAGCTAATCACGACTAGCCTAAAATTGTTCTTAGCTCTCTAACCCGTTTGTTGTTTTGCAGAGCTGCAGTGCTGCCTTCTTTCTCCTAAGGTACAGTCCTTGTTCCTTGGGCTTGGAACACCTTATATTCCATATAATTACTTCCTGGGTATTTGCTGTCTCAGGGCTAAATCCCCTGCCCACGGGTCCTGTGGTTCCAGACTCTGGGCACCAAATCGTTTTATAGGGCCAGTTAATAATAGGGGCAACTGCTGGAATTGGCTCCAACCCAGCATACTCCAGTCCTGGTGCACCCTGCCGTGTGACCAAAACTCCCTGGATCTCCAGGGGAGTCACGACACAGTGGAGCACTAGCATGGACAAGGCCGATTTGGATGGGACCCAAAACCAAAACCAAACACACTTCCAAACAAAGTACCCAGGCTAGTCAAAACACCAAAGTTCAAACTTAAACCAAAGGGAGAGGCGTCTTGGAATACCTGCTTGTTCCTCTGCGTTGCTCCTCACAGAGGACAAAAATAATCAGGATAATCCGACAGGATCTGCAATAGTTTACTGCTTCAGTGTACGACATTACAGAACCCGGAAGCACGGTTACGTACAGACGCAAATACGAAGCTCTGAGGAGGGTACAAGACCAGTAATAGAAAAGAGGAGGCAAGAGCTCATGGAGAACAGTCTTCCTTGCACTTGAGTCAGACCCAGGAATCACTCCCTTCCCTCCCTTACTCTCCAACCATTCAGTGGTCCTGGCACTTATCACCCACTCAGAGAAGGTGGTAAATGTATGTGTTAAACCTCATGGAACTGAAAATTCTGTAGTATTGCCGACTGGAAAAATCAATACAATAAGGTAATTCTCCATTCCATGGGGTTTAAATTGTGCTTGCTCTGTATTAGGTTGGATTTGCTTCATGTAACCGTGCATTTTTAGGTGAATTTACCATGTAGTACATTCGCCCCAGTACATGCACCTTGTAATTAGGGCCTTAGAAATCTTTGTGCATCTCGCAAGTAGACTAGTTTGGCAAGGCTGGAAGCTATAGGTAAGCAGACCTTCTTGAGACCATAAGCCTTCAAAGCGAGGTCCTACTGGTGCCTTTTTCTTTGTGGTGAAAATATCTGAGAGGGACAAACCTGTATTTCCTGCCCAACGAGGGTATGCCTACCCTGAGGAGGCTTCAGCATTTTGCATCAGTTCTGTGGAGGTGTAAATAATGACCATCATCAAACAAGCCTATTTCGTGGGCAATTCTGCATAAAAACATAAAAGCAAATAAATTGAAAAGTGATTTGCGCAATAAATAAAAATTGTACAATATCACATAAAATATGTATACAGTTAATATTTACAAGGAACACATTTTTAAAAAAACACTGTGCCCATACATTCCTCAATCTGTATCATGCTCATCTAACTCAGTTTTGGCCTATAACAGCTATGGGTTAACCTAAAGGAGATTCTAGGAAGCCTATAGTGGCAGGCCTAGCCCTTTCCTAGTAAACCGCATACACAGTGAATACCTACTTAAAGTGAACACAATGGAGAAGAAACAAAATGGGCAAGTAATGGGGAGGCCAAAACAAAAGAAAATGGGATAAATCCACTTTCTTCTGGGTGCAATATTGGCCGGACAGAAAAATAATGAATGTTCAATATTCTCTACTTAATGGCGATTAAATAGTGAACAATGAGTACTGGAAGATTGGGAATGCACCAATTGTATGTAAAACGTTTAAGGCGGGGCATTCCAAACCAAAACCTCTTATGGAGAGTCTTTGCTAGAGGTGGATACATTTAATGTACAGAGTGTAAAGGTTTAAATTAAAGTATTTAGCTGTAAGACTGCCCCCTGAAGCTTGCAATAATATCTGGTCCACTACATAGTCCCAGTAGCTGTGAAAGATGTTGGATCTGTCCACCGGTTTTCTAATCCTAGTATCCCTAGCCCAAGTTTTACATGGTGAAACCAGGTTATTAGAAAAATCGAGTTTCAAAATTTCGATCAGACGCGCCTTATGAAAGGCCAGTTCTTCAGTTGTCCATATTCGTACCCAGTATAAAAGAGGTCTAAAGACGTCAAAGTGCTCAATTATACATAACCCACTGTCAGAAAACAAAGGGACTAAAGGAGTGCTTTGTGAAAGATTACAAAGAGCTATGGCAAAAAAAAAAAATTCCACTACAACCAATCTTGATATATTTGCATAGCCCCACAACAGATTGTACTTTGACTTTATATAGCTCCGGAGCTGGAGAAACAGATCTAGAAATTGTTGCACGTTGGAGCTTTAAGAGAACACCTTCCCTGTGCTGCAAAATAGATTTGCTCTTCTCTGTTGGAGGTGCACAAGATGATTTACTCTCGATCTTATTGCTCAGGTAGCTAGATGTTAATTTCTAGGCCCTTATAATCGCAATGGGGTTTGAACGTAGCTAAAAGATTTTGTAATCTAATAAAAGAGTTCTAGATAGCAGAAGGATATCATCTGCGAAACATAGGGCAGGTATAAACAAGTCATTTAGTTTGGGCGAGTCATGAATGCAGTCCAAAAGTGTGCCAACACCATTGTTAATATATAGTGAGAAAAGTGTGGGTAAGAACGTACCCCTGCCTAACCCCTCTATGTACACGGATATGTTCAGTAACCCCCCCTGTTTGCCCCAATGCACCTGAATGTAATTGCTCTTGTGTAGTCTGATTATAGTGGACAATAGTGGAACAAGCACACCTATTGGCATGAGGGATTCCTACAATGACTGTCTGGGAACAAGGTCAAATCTTGACCATAAATCAACTAAAGCACTGTACAAATGACCATCCAAAGTAAAAATATATGTCCATTGGATAAGTGAGAAGCCAAAAATGTGATCAATAGTGCCCCAGTTTTGCTCTAAATCCAGACTGAAAAGGGGATAAAATGTTGTTGTCCGCTAGGCATTATACATGTTTAACAAGAACATGTCTGACGAAGATCTTTTGAAGGTTATCCACTAAGCTTAAAGGTCTGTAATTTCAGGGTATTGCTCACTCCCCCTTTTTAAAAAAAGGAATAATTTCTGCCCCCATCATGTATTGGGGATCTCAGCCGCATCAATTATAGTGTTAGAAAGCAAGTTTATATAAGGGGTCCACAATTGGTTATTATGGCGAAAGAGATCCCCTGGGATCTTATTGGGGCCCAGGGCTTTACTTGCGTTCACCGTGCCGATAGTGGCCTGAGTATCTGCTATAGAGAAGAACGGCTACTCCTTGACTGCAGGTGTAATAGGGATGGAAATGGTATTGGGGTGAACAACCAGAGTATTCACAGGTGAAGGTGCCAGGGAGTAAAGTCACTCAAAATGGGATATCCATAACAATGGCTGGATGAAATGGTCAGTGGAGGAACTTCCCATCTGCTGCAGTGGGCAAATATATGCCAGAAAGAAGTCATATAATTAGCCCTTCGTGCCTCATCCCACTCCCTTTTGCTTCCATCACAAATGTGCCTGTAGTATGATCTGGCTTCTCAAATCAAAGATGGAACAAGATTAGATTGCTGGTATGAGAAGAGATTTCACTTTGCAACAGTTAGTATTATACCAAGGGTTACTCTTGATTTTAGCAAACGGTGTTACAGACAGAGTGCAGATGGGCTATTGAAAAGGGTGCCTCGGTTGTAGAATAATCGTTGAAAGATCTCAGGAATAGGGATGTCATGCTTCAGTAGGTGAGAATGAGTTGCAAGTGCTGAATAGAAGAAATTGTAAATGTTGATTTGAACTTCCTGATTAGCCACCACCATCGGCCTCTTGATTGACCTACAGTTGTTACCAATTGGACGCTCTATTTGATTTGGACCACTTTGCCTGGTTAGTCTGAAATAAGAGTAGGAGATAGGGTAGGCTGCAAAGCAAAGTGGTCACTATCCATTCTAGGAATCGCTATAAAGTTGAACATCTTATCCAATAGAGCTATGTCCAAAAGAAAATACTCTATCCTACTTGTGTGCTTCGTTCTAGTAAAAGTATGTAATCTAGCTTGATCGGATTTTGACCTGCCTTTACAGCCACAAATACTGTGTGCTAATGTCAGTTGAGCAGGCTGTATGGCTCCTACAGTAGCCAATGTTAGCGGCAGTCTAGGGACAGAATCTCCCTTGCTCCGTCTTCTTCTTCCATTATCAAATCCATACTTTCAAGGGGCTCAAAGTTGACATTAAAATCCCCACCAATCAAAAGAATCAGCTTTGATCGGAAGTTAGACAAATTAGAGTCTAAGATGGCAATAATTTGAGACACCTTATTTCTTGGAAGAGGATGATTTTAGACTGAGTAAAGATATACCCTTAGCCCACAAGGTCCAAATAAGCTCAAGCCAAGAATGTCTGAGGAGTCAATGTGCAGAGATTCATTGATACATTTCAGTGATATCCTCACTCAGATAATCAACCCACCAGAGGCTCGCCCAGCAGTAAAGGAGCATGCACTAATAATATAAGTAGTAAAGGAGATCCAATGAGCAGGTTCGGTCAGACATGTTTTCTAGAACATTAGCATTTCCCAAGATAGCAATTGGAAGGGTTGTATGATATCTAGCTCCTGCAGGGGACTGCAAATGCTAGGAGAGACCATTCTGGATGATTTCTCTAGAACACTGTCTAAACTATGAGGGCATCTAGGAGAGCTTGAAGCCATCTCTTGTGTAGTAGATAGTGAAAAGACAACTGAGGGAGCAACAGGTGCGGAACCCATGTAAAAGTTGCCTGTGATATGAAAAATGGTGTTAAAAGATCTATAGGGAAGTCAATCATTTCCCTTCAACACTGGGCAGAAAGACTTAGCTTTAGGGGAGAATTTCTCTGCCCACGGGAGGTGAGGGTGCATTTACATGAGTCGAATTATAGTGAGGAACAGAGGCAGAAAGGTTAGACAGGGAATTAATTTGAATTGAATCGTAAAGGGAGCAAAAGGTGAAGAATGTGCATCCAAGGTTATGGGCCTGTCTACTAAATTACAATCAGTTATGGTCAGCTGAATCATACCTTGCAATTCCCCTTTCTTGGACATGCGAAGAACGTCCACTCTGTTAGAGCGGGCAAGGGAGAGGCAAGCATGCTCCTTCCTGATCCACTGTACTCCCTTGTCCTGTTTTTGCCTGCTCACGTAGCTTAGGGACACTGAACATATAAACAACTCTTCCTTCAATATGGGCCCTCTTCCTAGGTGGTCCCCTTTGTGCATCTTGCCTAAAACTGAGAGGGTCGTTATTGGCAAGTAGAGGATTTAAATATTTAAAGTAGGCCCTCTTTTTATACAGGTCACCTGTGGAGGCCCGTGAACCTGGATGAAAATATGGTTCATTTGACCTTTATAAGTATGCTGTGCATAGTTAAGGAACTTGAGCCCACGTTCGTTGAGTGACTTGGAATTAGTCATGCCCGGAGTAAGCTGGTTTTGGCGGATAGGATGTGAAAGGTCCTTTGATCTATTATCTAATTTCTGTGAAGGAAAGGAGTTTCCAGTCACCAAAATGTCCTGTGTTAAAAAGTCAAGCCTACGATTTGCAGAATCTGAAATACATGGACTGCCCTCTATATGTTGCTCTGTGTTCACAGCAGTAGTAGGGTGAGGATTGTCAACAAGTGCAATCATCAAAAAAGGAGCAAACATATTTGAGCAAGTCTAGAGGGCTAGCGGGAGGATTTCCCCTTCAACACAAGCAGTTTTGTTGATTGATGCAGATAAGCCAAAATGGGCCTAGTCTTCTTCCAGCTGCAAGAGCCTACTTGTTCCACCTAGTTTCTCTCTTATTGAGATTAAATGTCCCCTCTATCTGTGCTAGAACCAACTTTCTCTCCTGCTGTGGACACAGACACAAAATCTAAAGTGGCTGTGGAATCGATGTGTGCAGTTCCTGACATATCTATTTTGTTTTTCCACAAGGAAGAGCTGTGAAAGCATCCTTTTTTTCTCAGCTGTCCTTGTTTCCCTCCCAATTGACCACTGGGTGTTGTTAACACCATTCCTGCTTGCTGCTGGCAGAGGCCAGGCCTTTGGCATCAAGGAGGCAGATTGGTAATAGCCAACTAGTGATTTGTATTCAGTCTCTCTAGCTGGGATCTGTGGACAACCAGTTATAAACCAGTTTACTCTCAGCCAGCAAAAGGTACACTTTTATAAACTTACTTCTCCGATAAAGATATCAAATATCTAATTTCATTATTTAATTATAGTTTGAAAATTAATGGGAAAAATATTGTTATTGGTTGTTCTTGCTTCTTCCAAAGTCAATATACGAAAAAGTGATTTTATTCATACTCAGGCCTGTTCATGGACACTATAGCTTAAACCACACAGTGTCAAAAGACTTTATGAAACTGCTGATGGAGCAAGGACTAACAATGAGACTTGCTCGTAAGCAATCCTCTCACAGTATTAATTTATTCAACTTTGTAATGTCTTTATTAATAAGTACATACACTACACCGTACCCGAGAGACGCTTGCCTATGTGTTTAAACTAATAAGTAATCCTTGTCTAATCCAAAATGGCCGCTAAAGCGCGGGAACTCAACTGCGCATGTGTCAACCATATCACGTGGTATGACGTCTTTCTTTGCTTGGAGGGAATCTTTGCTTCTGCGCAGTGTGTGCTAAAATGGCTGCTTGATGTTCTCACATGCTAAAGCTTACGCATTTGCTGCAATTAATAATGTGGTATTTCTAACGCTACTAATGCGGGATAGATTTTTTTAATTAAATGGGAATAGAGTAGAAGTAGGGGGTATACAGTGAAAACATTTATTTTTGATTTTAATATGTTTCTTCTTTGATTTTCTATTAGTTCGTAAATTGGGCCTGGGTTAACTGAACAGCAGCTCAAGAGCTATGGAAACGTGCGCATGCGCTCTGAAAATAACAAGACAAAGCGATGAAGTCAACTTGGAAGATATCCAAGGACACGACCCGTTGGTCAACTCCACTGTACATCTGAGATGTTCTCTCCATTGCAACAATGTATATACATTTTGTATTAAAATTTGTCGTGAGACGGGTGGGAAATAAAGCAAATGTGTTAATTGTGAGGGGCGGTATTTTAAAACAATGGGCTTAAAGAAATTGAACTTAATTGTCATGGTGTGAGGATCAACCCCCTGTCCCTGTCCAATCAGAAGTAGTGGGCCCATAATTTTGAAACATTAATGGGAGGTACCTGGGTGTAGAAGGGTATAATAGATATAGAATTAGCCTAATTAGTTAGCATTAGGGCGCACAGGAGCCAAGCACAAGATCAGGCTTTGGTGCTCAACGAACTGATCATTGCAGACTGAACCGCTGTCCAGAGAAGTCCTGAGGCGGGGGCGGCGGATTCCATTAGAAAGAAGACACGGAAGAATCGAGGAGGAACGAAGTGACAGAGAGGGGAACGACGCAGGCGTCGTTGGTAGAGAGGTCACCTATCCTGTTCTGAACCTGGTCCAGAGGTCTTTGGTCTTCATCCTTCTTGGGACCCATCTTTCCAACTCCTTGGCCAAGGGGTTTGGTTCTCACACTCTTAGGTAACTATAAGCATAAACCATTAGCTGTGCTGCTGTCTCTATCTTCTTCTTTCTGAGGGACCGTCATTTGATTAAATAGGTGATTATTTAGTATGCTTCCTCCTTGATATGCGATTAAGTATTATGTGGTTTGTAATCTACTCTGCTAAAGAATTTAGATAAACATTTAAAACTTCCTGAGTCAGTGATTATTTCAGATTTATGAATTGTATTATAATTTCTCATTTTAAACTTCCCAATTATCAAAGGGTCCATCGGTAAGTCATTACTCTTCAATCAGAAAAGGTAATTGGTAGCAGGGATATTGATAAAGAGTACAACTGACCCACCAGCGGAAATTGCTAGCGTAGTATGAATGAATGGGCCCAGGTGAGTATTCGGTGTATGAATGCTTGTTGCTAGTAACCCGCTGGATCAGTTTTCTGGCTATCAGAGGATGGTTTTGGTTTTACTTTGTTAATTGGGTAATGAGATATTTATTTTTATGAACTAACATCCGTTTGTTTAAAAGTTTTGTTTTATGTTGTCTAGAAACCCCGGGGAATTTGCATAGCGGATGGTAAGTGGAAGCCATACTGCAGTGAGGTTATATGTCAGGCAGAAATAGTACTGAAACGTTAAGCAGGGCTATCAGTACTTTTAGGGACTTTGTGAATGTATGAGTGACAGCAAAGGAATACGCTGGTGAAATTTTGATGTTATATCACCTAGAAAGGGTAACATTGAAGGAGTAGCAGGTATTTCCGAAGCTTATGTGAAGAGTAAAATGGAAGGGTTTTTACTCATAGTGTATGTTAGTAAACGGAAGGGTTTACTAAGAAGTGAGAGAAATCTATCTTTTCCAATTTAGAGAAACTGGCACGATAGCGAATGTTTTATGTTGTTACTGAATTTTAATAAGAAGCGTTGGAAAATTTTGTGTACGATTTTTGTAAAGTGAGGGTCAGCTGTCGGAGTAAAAGCTGACGTCAGAACCGCCGCGCTGGGATTGGTCGACACAGTAGGCGTGGAGCGAGCTTGTGAAGGAGGGGTCGGTAGTCACAGGTACCGCGCTGGGATTGGTTGGAACAGCGAGGGACAGAGAAGCGCAGATTGTAAAGGAGGGGTCGTCAGACAAACGTTACAGAAAAGCCGCGCTAGGATTGGTCCGAGACAAATGTTAGCTGGAGTTTGATTGGTTGTCAGCATAGAAGTCGAAATCTTAGTGGACAGTGTAGATTGTATGTGGCAACGCGATCCGAATTTGACAGGAAGATTCCTTGGTTTTGCAGAATATAATTCGATACATAGATATTTACCCAAAATGTACGGAGAAAAGAGAAAAATGTCATTTTTACAGAAGATTAAGAATTATTTTAAGAAGGATAAGCCAATCAAAACTAGGGAAGGAATTATCATTCCACCAGCAAAAACGCCAGCCTCATTCATGATGATGGAGAGGGGTTATCATACTTGCGTATGGTTAGAAAATTGGATAGAATATACAAAAGATGATGGAATATTAGCTTTCCCAGAGAATGGTACTTTCAATGGGAGAATTCTTCAAAATTTACGAATAAGAATGAATGAATTAGAACCCAGACCAAGATTAACTCAATACAAAGCCCTAGAAGAATGGGAAACTGAGGCATTTGAACGTGATAGACCCAGAAGCAATAGGGGTATAGGGGATTTTTCCCTAGACACCACAATGAGACACGAGAGAGTCAGATGAAACAGTGGAGAAGAGCGATGCTTACCGAGGGTTTGTATCCAGTTTTCATGACAGATGAGCCGTTAGGGAGCAAATGCAAAGAAAAGACAAAACATTTGACAGGGTTTGGAGAATCCGAAGATGAATTTATGGAAGAAATACTAAAGAATCCTCCACCATACCAAGAGGGGCTGGGTGGATGTTCCCCAAGTGCACCAATTTTCAGAACACCATTGGTACCGCAAGTATTGCATAATCCACCAGTTAATAGGATACTTCAGGATAAGGAAAGAGAGGCCATAGACAGAAACAGAGCAGAATTGATACAGAAAATAACACAGTTGAATGTACATCCTGATTCCTTGACAATACCTGTAACCATTGGTCCCGTGGTTCCTTTATATGGTGACAAAGTAAATTGTCCGAAACCTCTAGTTATGCCTACACCTGTGGAGATTCCAAAACACGAAGCAGTAATAATTTATGACCATATCATCGATTGTGAATCTATGATTTCACTAATGGATTTACCTAATAGAGACTCCGTAAATAGCACCCCTAGAAGAGTCCCACCTGGTTGCTCAAAGGATGTGAATATTATAACATCTTCAGGAACTAAGAGTGCAATGGTAGTAACCCCAGAAGACTTAGAGAGATGGGCACAAGGAATAGACAGACAAAGTTCACCCCCAAAGATTTTGGACATTTATAAATTAAAAGTCGAATTAGAAGAATTGATAGCAGGCAATGTAGGAGTAGATCGTTTAAATACCTACAGTGAAGAAGAACTATTGTTCGTATGTAGGAGCATAACAAGAAATGTAAAGATATTCCATGAAAAATTGACGGATTTGGCCTCAGAAATGGGAATTGAAATAAGAAAGTCAAAAGTACTCCAGAAACCATATAGAGCAGACTTTACTGACAAAGATTTAGAAAATATGAATTCATCTGGTAGAAAATTACAAGTGAAAGAATTAACGTCAGTATTTCAGAAATGGGGAGAAGTAGATAAGTGGAAAACGAGATGGACAAAGAAAAAGGAAGAGGCACGTTACAGTAGAACGACTTCTGAATATTTATTGAAGGAAACAGGGAAAGTAGATCAGTTGTACCCGATGCGGGAGGTTCCAGGAGGAGGTTATGTTCATGTCCCATGGAGCAGGCAAGATATTTTGTCATTTACAAATGATTTTCCAAAGTTGAGAGAAAAACCGATTGAATGGTACAAGCAGGTCGAGAGGTTTGTGAAAGTCTCAAAGGTATTGTTAAAGGACTTAGATGGTTTGTTTGACATAGTGGTACCTGCCGATTTATGGACAGATTGTAAAATTACAATCGGCTGGCCGAGTGAAGAGTATCCTAGAGATGCAAAGACAGGTGCCCCATCAAATGACGTGATGAAAAAGTATCACCAGGTAATAACTTATTTGAAAGGGAAAATACCACCAAAAGAAACAGATTGGGTGAAAATAGACAGGACTACCCAAGAAGCAAGTGAATCGGTACATGCCTATTATGAACGTCTATTACAGGTGTTCAAACAGTATAGTGGATTTGAGGATATTGGAGACAAAAATATGAGTCAGTTTGTCTATCGATTTGTTTATGGTCTAAAACCAGAGATTTGTCAGATGATTAAGCAGCATATGTTATGCTGGCAAGGGAAGCCTCTTGACGAAATTTTGAAATATGCTAAATATTGTGGAGACGACATTGAGGATAGGCACAAGAAACTACAAGAGAAAGTGATGTGGGCTCAAGTGAAAATGGCTGAGCGACAGGGAATTAATTTGGTTAATCCAACTGAAAGTCAGGGAAAAGATACTGGATGAATGGTGACACAGGAAATGGTGGAAAAGTGAGAGGACGAATGAGTAGAGAAGAGGCTAAAAAGAAATTTCCTTGTCATGGATGCGGAAAGTTGGGACATTGGAAGAACGAATGTAAAAAGATTCAAAATAATAATGGCCCAAATCATAATTTAAATCCACAGACGCAGAATGACTCACAGCAGGTTGTAAACCCTCAGAGTCAGTTGCCACCTGCCCCTATACAGGGTAATGTAAGCAGAGCAAAGCACGGTATAGACGTCGGATATCAAGGAGGAAGTGGTAAGAATGAATATGTAACTTCACAGTTTCTTTTACAGGATGAATTTGATCCATATAGTCATCAATGACGGTGCCTAAGAGAGGGGAGAAGGAGTGCGTAATTGGCGCATCCTTACCGGTAGATCAGTCAGGTCCATATGTTGAAGGGAAAGTAAGAGGTAATGATATCACTTTCTTTTTGGACACTGGTGCTACCCGTTCTACTGTAAGAACAGCAGACATCCCAGACCTCCCTCTCTCTGGAGAAGCTATCCAAGTTGTAGGTGTAGCAAATCAAAAGATCAGAACACCCCTTACTGAGCCTACGGAAGTAAAGATAGGAAACTTTCGAGAAATGCACCAATTTGTGGTGTGTGATTCCAGTCCAGTAAACTTATTGGGCAGAGACTTACTGCGCAAAATGAATTGCACTATTTTTTCCACACCGGATGGTGTTGCGGTACAGACCCCGGATGAAGATCATGTTTATAAGTTCATGCTAGCCAAGCAAGGTACTGAAGTGGATGAGATGTTCTCCTTGATAACAAAAGACGAATTACCAGAAGAACTAAGAACTACAGTGAGCTCTAAGGTATGGGATTTTATGGGGAAAGAAGTAGGACTTATGGCAAAAATAGACCCAGTAAAGATCACTATAAAAGAAGGCGCAATTTTCCCAAATGCCAGACAGTACAAAATGAGTGCAGAAGTAAAGGCAGGAGTTGTTGAGGAAATTAGCAGAATGGTGAAACAAGGCATATTAAAAGAAGTTATGAGTAGTCCTTGTAATTCACCAATAATGGGTTTGAAAAAGCCTAGTGGAAAGTATAGGATTGCTCAGGATTTGCGGAAAATTAATAAAATCGTGGTACCTTGTTGTCCTATAGTACCAAATCCTGCAGTAATCCTATACCAGATACCCTGGAGTGCAGAATGGTTTACTGTGATTGATCTATGCCAAGCATTTTTCTCAATACCATTGCACCCAGATAGCCAATATCTGTTTTCGTTTAAATTTGAAAACCATGTCTATGTGTGGAATTGTGTTCCTCGAGGGTACACAGAAAATCCCTCCATTTTTAATCAAATACTGAAAGGGTGTCTAGAAAAATTAGTACTGCCCAGGAGCTCAGTCCTGATGCAGTACATTGACGACTTATTGGTAGCATCCAAAACTCATGATGATTGTGTTGCAGATTCAATTGCATTACTCAATCATTTGGCTGAAGAAGGACACAAAGTATCACCTGAGAAGCTGCAGTTTTGTACAACGGCAGTTAAATATTTGGGACACCAAATTGAAAGGGGAACGAGAAGGATAACCTCTGATAGAATAAAAATAATCAAGAAAATGAAAATGCCAGTAACACAAAGAGAAGTGAGAATGTTTCTTGGAATAGTAGGATACTGTCGACAATGGATTAGAGGGTTTTCACTACTAGCAAAGCCTTTAATTCAGTTAACCAAAAAGACAGCAAAGGATCCAGTTGAATGGGATGATGAAAGTGCCGGTGCATTTGTAAAATTAAGAAATGCTTTGTGTGAGGCACCTGCCTTGGGCATGCCTGACTATACAAGAGAATTCACACTGTTTTGCTATGAAAGAGAAAATTGTGCACTTTCAGTGTTAACCCAAAGACATGGACTAGACAGGCGTCCTTTAGCATATTTTTCTGCTACATTGGACCCAGTGGCTGCAGCATTGCCAGGCTGTTTAAAAGCAGTTGCTGCTACCTGTATGAGCATTGAGCAAAGTGAGTCAATAGTAATGGGATAACCTGATAAAGTGTTTGTCCCACATGCAGTTGTGATCCTGTTGACAAGAACTAGAACTCAGCATCTCACGCCTAGTCGGATGAGAAGGTATGAACGAATAATTCTAGGAGCTGAAAATGTGACCATAGCTAGGAGCACAGTTGTAAATCCTGCTACATTATTGCCAGATCAATATTGTGAAGAAGTTAAGGACGACCCAGAACATGATTGTTTACAGGTCACAGAATTGTGTACAAAACCGCGTCCCGACATACAAGAAATGCCCCTAAAAGACCCAGACAGGGAGCTGTTTGTGGACGGCTCATGCCTAAGGCATGAGGATGGCAAATTGAGCGCAGCCTATGCTGTATGTGAACTATCTGGAATAGTCGAAGCATCCTATTTACCAGGAGTCAAATCTGCACAAGTAGCTGAATTAATTGCTTTGATCAAAGCCTCCAAAATTGGGAAAAATTTAAAAGTAACCATATTTACGGACAGTCAATATGGGTACGGGGTTGTGCATGACTTTGGCCAACTGTGGATGCAGAGGGATTTCATGACTTCTTCAGGATCCCCAATTAAAAATGGGCAGTTTGTAAAGGAACTATTGGAGGCAATACAATCACCAAAAGAATTGGCAGTGGTGAAATGTGCCGCACACCAGTCAGGAGATGACTGGGTGGTAGCCGGTAACAGATATGCAGACCTAGTTGCTCAACACTGTGCCAGAAACAGATTGGCAGTAAACAGAAAAGTTGAAAAGATGGGAATCAGCTGCCAACTTATGCTATGTTCAACACCTGAAACATGGAATGATGTGAAAAGATTGCAAGATGATGCTGAGGAGAGTGAAAAAGATGTTTGGATAAAAATAGGGTGTACTCCAAGAACAGATGATGATGTATGGGTATATTCAGATGGCAGACCAGTCATGCCCGACTGTTTGATTTCACAAATGGCCAGAATGTATCATGGAGACACACATGTAGGGAGAGATGGCATGATTAGACTTTTCAGACAAAGTTGGTACAATCCAAAGTTTAGGGCTGCAGCAGAGAGTCTTTGCCAGAGGGGTTTAACTTGCCAAATGCATAATCCAGGAAGGAGAACAGTAATTGGTTTGGGAAAAATTGGAAAGGCTGAGGGTCCTTTTGTGAGATTGCAGTTAGATTTCATTCAGTTACCACCATGTAAAGGGCTGAAATATGTACTTGTCATAGTGTGTCTGTTTTCAAGGTGGGTGGAGGCTTACCCTACTAGAAGGAATGACAGCATTACAGTCGCAAAACTGTTGTTACAAGAACTCATTCCTAGGTTCGGTTTCCCAGTAACTTTGGAATCAGATAGAGGAAGTCACTTCAATAACGATGTAATCCGAATAATCTGTGAAGCATTTAAAAATGAACAAAAATTGCACTGTGCGTACCGCCCAGAGGCTTCTGGAGTGGTTGAACAAATGAATGGCACAATAAAATCAAGATTGTCAAAAATTTGTGCATCTACATCGTTAGATTGGCCAGATGCATTGCCCCTTGTCTTAATGGGACTCAGAAGCATTCCTGATAGATATACAGGATTGAGCCCACATGAAATCATCATGGGCAGAGCAATGAGACATGCACATGTTCCTGGAAATAAACTACTGAACATAACTGATGATATGGTTTTAGATTATTGCAAAGCATTGGCTGACCTCGTGCGTTCTGTCTCTCACCAGGTTGGAGAAGACGCAGTTTCCAGGCAGCCTGAACAAGAGCATGATCTAAAACCCGGAGACTGGGTGGTAGTGAAGCATCACACTAGAGAAACGTGTTTATCACCCAGGTGGGGCGAACCTTGTCAGGTTACATTACTTACAAACACAGCAGTGAAATGTGCAGGATTGCCTAATTGGATTCATGTAAGCCACACCATAAGGGTGCCAGCTCCTGAAGGAAAAGATCCTCAGTCAGCATTAATAGCTGAGGAAGCTGAAGGTTGGCCAGCTGAAGAATCCCAGGTGAGAGATTCTGGAGAAGCTGAAGAAGAACAACCGAGCACAAGTCAGGACTGGATACCAGTGGTCGACATACCAGAAGTTTACAACAAAACAAGAAGTCGAGCAAGATTAGAGGAAATTAGTGAGGATCAGATAGGTGAAGAAGAAGCAGCTCAGGATAGGGAGAACGAAACAATAAGAGAACCTGAGCAGGCCCAGATAGGGAGAGGAAATTGGGCTCAAATCGACAACGAAACAACAAAATTTGAGCAGGGACAGACAGGTTTAGAAGAACGCGGTCAGGCTGCAGAAGTACAAAGTGCAATAAGCCCTGATCAGAACCAGTTAGAACAAGAAAAATACGTTCAGGGAGAAGAAAACCAAGAAAACAACAAGCAAGAAAGCCTCAAGCACGAAGACGTAAATCCTGAACAGGGTCAGTTAGTAGAAACTCACACATACGCGACTGAAGAAACCACAACAAGACCTGAACAAGAGCAGATAGAAGAAGAAACTGAAAACGAGGAAAATCAATTTGTGCCACACTTTGAAAATAAAAGAGCTCTTGGAAAAGACTCAGAAGGTGAAGATACAGTGCACCCAAAGAAAGTCAGAAAAGGTGATCATTGGCCTGGTGTCATTAAAAGAGTAAAATACCATATAGAAACACGAAGATCCAGAACAAGTAAATGAAGTAACAAGCTTATCTGGACAAACAAGTGGAACTGAAAAACGAAAAAGCAAAAGATTGAAACTTGTGAACAATAAATTTAAAGGTCCTGACTGGACTTATATATTCCTTGAAGACTACGAAAGTTCAGAGTCCAGTGAAAGTGGGGACGAAAGAACAAGTGCAGAACTGACTTATGAAAAAGAACTGAAACCACCTTGATAACGTAAAAGTCTTGAAAGAAAAAGAAAAGAAGAAAAATCTTCTTTGTCAAAATGCCTGACGACAGAGTTTCTGGGAGACCGAAACGGAAATGTTGTAAAAGATGCTGTGCTATATGCATATGTAGTCTGGTAGTGGTGCTTATAGTGTGGTTAGTTGTGATTGTAGCAATTCCTTACCTTATGATAATGGACAAAAAGATTAACAATGAAACAAAGGGAAGGATAGATAACTTGAAAAGTGATAGAGTAAAAATAGAAGCAGAAGATGAACCAGAGTTTCATCACGAGGTAACAGATAACGATACTAGTTTAAATGTTTTCACTAAATTATTGTTTCAGTATGTAGATACAATGGAAATTAGTGATTGTTATGTCTCTATGAAGTTACCTGAATCAGTAGCAGAAGGGTTAACATAGTGTATTAACTAGTTTATTTTATAGAACAGGGAAACTTCAGTATTATTATTCAAATAGAGATGTGATATTTTCAGAGGTTCCTATTCGAAAGAATATGAACCCAGTGCTTAGTAGTCAAGATGCAAAATTTATGGGAGAATTTTTCTTAACAATGAAGTCGTTAGACATAACACATGCACATAGAAGCAATCTAACATGCTCATTACATGAAGAAGAAAATATATTTTTGAACTTAGTTGAGAATAGAAGACAAAATTTCCAAAAGAAAGCGTCTGAGCATAAAGCTCATCTTCCACCTTGGGCTGAGAAAGAGGGTATTTACACACCTGGCAAAGCTCAAGCTGCTATGGCTCTGGATTTTGTAAAGACAGGGAAAATTTGTCTACATAGGTTAAAGACTGATTATAACAATATTTTCATCGGTACCAGTGAATGTGAACATCATTTCTTAATTCTTGGAGGTTGGGGACTAAAAGGAGGAACAGATTCAGTTTTTCCTGGAATTTATTATCTGTGTGGGAATAAGGCTTACTTTAGGCTTCCTGCACGGTGGTATGGAAGTTGTTATTTTGGAATAGTTTTTCCAAAAGTATACCACGTAAAAAGAAACACTGGGATAGTAAAAGAGCTAGTTTTTCAGAAATTGTAGGTGACATATTTGGTGCATTGATACCTTCAGTGGGAATAATTCTGAACTTAAGGAAAATATGTAAATTATTTACAGTGGTCGATCGTTTATCAACGGATACTGCTGGAGGATTTCTAATGA
The DNA here is from genome assembly GCA_963921515.1 of Calotriton arnoldi. Lineage (NCBI taxonomy): Eukaryota > Metazoa > Chordata > Amphibia > Caudata > Salamandridae > Calotriton > Calotriton arnoldi. Next base: position 236,844 of record CAWUFW010011931.1, read on the forward strand.
TTAATGCGGAAATGGTTGCGATTAGATCTATGGTTATGCAAAATCGACTTGCTCTTGATATAATATTAGCAAAAGAGGGCGGAGTCTGTAAATTGTTGAAAACAAAACATTGTTGCACGTATCTTCCTGACAAAAGTGCAGAAATCGGAACGTATATAAAGAATATAACAAAACTTGAGAATGAACTGAAACCACTGGAAGTTGATAGTGTATGGGAAAGATTGACAAATAGCATTGCATCAATTGGTACCTGGTTTACTAATGTAGGAAAAGGACTTATAGGTCAAATATTAGTACCCTTAGTAGGGATAGCAATAATAATACTGTCAATAATGATATGGTGCAAATGTTGTAAAAGAATGAAATATATAGAGTGACAGGAAAAGGCAAGAAACGAAAATTTGATGAAATAGAATTAGAAGATCTGAAAAGTGAAATATGCAAGAAACTGAAAGGAGAAGATAAGAATAGAAAATGTAAAAATGAGACTGAGACAAAAATATGCTAAGAAGTTGGCATCTGGTTGTGGGTAGTTTTTGATGGCTCAGAAACACCATCAGAGAGGGGATTGATGGAGCAAGGACTCACAATGAGACTTGCTCGTAAGCAATCCTCTCACAGTATTAATTTATTAAACTTTGTAATGTCTTTATTAATAAGTACATACACTACACCGTATCCGAGAGACGCTTGCCTATGTGTTTAAACTAATAAGTAATCCTTGTCTAATCCAAAATGGCCGCTAAAGCGCGGGAACTCAACTGCACATGTGTCAACCATATCACGTGGTATGACGTCTTTCTTTGCTTGGAGGGAATCTTTGCTTCTGCGCAGTGTGTGCTAAAATGGCTGCTTGATGTTCTCACATGCTAAAACTTACGCATTTGCTGCAATTAATAATGTGGTATTTCTAATGCTACTAATGCGGGATAGATTTTTTAATTTAAATGGGAATAGAGTAGAAGTAGGGGGTATACAGTGAAAACATTTATTTTTGATTTTAATATGTTTCTTCTTTGATTTTCTATTAGTTCGTAAATTGGGCCTGGGTTAACTGAACAGCAGCTCAAGAGCTATGGAAACGTGCGCATGCGCTCTGAAAATAACAAGACAAAGCGATGAAGTCAACTTGCAAGATATCCAAGGACACGACCCATTGGTCAACTCCACTGTACATCTGAGATGTTCTCTCCATTGCAACAATGTATATACATTTTGTATTAAAATTTGTCGTGAGACGGGTGGGAAATAAAGCAAATGTGTTAATTGTGAGGGGCGGTATTTTAAAACAATGGGCTTAAAGAAATTGAACTAAATTGTCATGGTGTGAGGATCAACCCCCTGTCCCTGTCCAATCAGAAGTAGTGGGCCCATAATTTTGAAACATTAATGGGAGGTACCTGGGTGTAGAAGGGTATAATAGATATAGAATTAGCCTAATTAGTTAGCATTAGGGCGCACAGGAGCCAAGCACAAGATCAGGCTTTGGTGCTCAACAAACTGATCGATTGCAGACTGAACCGCTGTCCAGAGAGGTCCTGAGGCGGGGGCGGCGGATTCCATTAGAAAGAAGACACGGAAGAATCGAGGAGGAACGAAGTGACAGAGAGGGGAACGACGCAGGCGTCGTTGGTAGAGAGGTCACCTATCCTGTTCTGAACCTGGTCCGGAGGTCTTTGGTCTTCATCCTTCTTGGGACCCATCTTTCCAACTCCTTGGCCAAGGGGTTTGGTTCTCACACTCTTAGGTAACTATAAGCATAAACCTTTAGCTGTGCTGCTGTCTCTATCTTCTTCTTTCTGAGGGACCGTCATTTGATTAAATAGGTGATTATTTAGTATGCTTCCTCCTTGATATGCGATGAAGTATTATGTGGTTTGTAATCTACTCTGCTAAAGAATTTAGATAAACATTTAAAACTTCCTGAGTCAGTGATTATTTCAGATTTATGAATTGTATTATAATTTCTCATTTTAAACTTCCCAATTATCAAAGGGTCCATCGGTAAGTCATTACTCTTCAATCAGAAAAGGTAATTGGTAGCAGGGATATTGATAAAGAGTACAACTGACCCACCAGCGGAAATTGCTAGCGTAGTATGAATGAATGGGCCCAGGTGAGTATTCGGTGTATGAATGCTTGTTGCTAGTAACCCGCTGGATCACTGCTCAATGTGAGGGCATAATTTGCCCAGTATCTAGCTTGTTCTCCTTTTATATATTAAGCCATTCATCGTCATCATCAAACTTTATTTCGGTCATCAGAACGGTACAGATGCAATACAGCTCATACAAATAGATTAAAACATATGCCAATATACATCGGTAGCCTAATAAAAGTTCTCAGTCAAGTCATGGTTTAAGTTTCATTAAATAAATAAATAAACACATAGTGCACAATACAGGACCAAACAACAAAAACCTCTGCCTGTTCCAAAGTCAACGACATGGTCCTCTATGCTGCCTTCCATCTAGGGGTGCACTACGCTCAAGACCGTTAAATATTATCAATAAAATATGAGTAACCAGTCTGATGAAAACAATGCAATAAACTGCCAAAGCAGATGGAAAGATTGAAGCTATCTCACTCTTTCAGCAGTTTCCTTCTGGTTGCCCACATGTGGCCCAAAACCCTTGCTACTGAGCAAGCAATTGATGGTCTGGGTCTGACCCAAGGATATGAAGAGTTTCACCATAAATGAGTGTACCCAAATGCTTGTAAATTGGTTTAAGCCATTTAGCTCTTGGGCGGGAGTACAGCGGACAAGCAAAAAATACATGGACGGTGGTCTCTACTGTAGAGACGCAGCTGGGGCAGAACTGGGAAAGAGGGGTGGTGCCAGGAACCTGTGAAAGAGTTCAAGGGAAGGGAACCAAACCTAAACTTCATATACAGTTTCCTGTATTTGAGGTGATTTGATAATGTCTGAATATTGTTCATATGAACTGATCAATTTAAAATCCATGAACTCCACAGTTTGATGTCCCCATGATGGATTGATAAGTGAAGCCTGTGCTACCCAGTCCCAGTACTGCTTTTTGAGAAAATCTTTGCTAGGGGGTAGTGCTGGGTCCTTAACATTCCAATAGCCCTCTAATCCAATTGCGGCTAATAGGGATTTCACATTTCGTATCCAACCTATCTTATTGAAATAGTCAAGTGCACTAACTTCATTAAGAGCAGTGGCATACGAGAGCAACTCAGAGGTGGTCTTTATGTGCAGCCAAAACAGTAGAGGGCATAGCTTGGCCTTATCTATGATAGGAACTCTACCCAAGTCCAATCTTAACGGGTGGAGTGGCATAATCTGGGTAAACGAGACCAGGCACCTCAAAAACCTGTTCTCTGATATCGAGAGGGCATCCATCCCTTCAAAGCCCCACAATTCAGCTCCATAAAGAGCTGAACCTACTGCTTTGTAGTCGTAGATCTGAAGTGGGGCTGCCACTGGTTTGGTGAAGGAGGTGCTATGTTCTTGTAACTATTTGCCTGTGCTTCAGGGACAACTTGGTCCCATGAGGTTTCCATGGCATATCTTCTGAAAGTGTGATGCTTAGATAGTCAAAGCTACTCACCCTTTCTAGAGGGACACCTCCTAGGAATAATTTACCTCTAAAGGATTTATGAGGATTAAGCAATAAAAGCTTTGTCTTTGAAGTATTAACCTCTAATCAAAAGGAATCACAAAAATCTTTAAAGCGATTTAGGAGCAGCTATAGCCCTCCTGGTGTCTTGAATAATAACAACGTATCGTCAGAAAACAAAAGGGTCACAACTTTTACCCCCCCCCCTTAGTAGGGGCATCTGCTGGGGCATAAGAAAGAGACTGAACAACTCCATTCACAAAAAGGGAAAAAACGTGTGGGTGTCAGTACACAATCCTGGCATACTCCCCTACTAACATTTATTGGGTCAGTAAGCTGGCCTTGGCGATACCAGCCAACCCTGGCAAAGTTTGCCTCATGGAGGTGAATAACAAGAGATAAAATCTCCAGGGGAAGGCCCATGTCTTTTAAGACTTGCCATAGCTTGTTCCTTAGGACAAGATCCAAAGTGGTCTTTAGGTCGATAAAGGCCATATAGGTGCTCCCCCGACCGGTGTTCACGGTCTTCCAAGTCAGGAGAAGGAAACGAAACACCTGGTCAATGGTGCTCATCTTTTGTCTAAAACCAGCTTGAAAGGGAGTCAAGATGTTATGTTCACTAATCCAGTCCAGTATCTTTGCAAGGAGTACACCAGTGAACACCTTTTGGACACAGTCTATAAGACTGCTGGATCTATAATTGCAGGGTGAAGATCTATCCAATCAATCAATCAGGGTAATTTTAAGCGCACTACTCACCTGTGAGGGTCTCAAGGAGCTGCGGGGGGGAGTAGCAGCTCCGTTCAGTCGAAGAGCCAGGTCTTAGTGTCTTCTTAAAGATGTTCAGGGAGGGGGGAGAACCCAAAGAATCAGACTAGGGAGGGGGCGCGTCTGATGTCAATCGGGAGCTCGTTCCAGGTCTTGGCCACGATGTAGGAGAAGGCTCTTCCACTTGTTCTGGCTCTGCGGATGCACGGGGTTTTGGCGAGAGAGAGGTCGGCCGATCAGAGGTTTCTTTTGGGTAGGTGGAAGGAGATTCTTTCATTGAGGTATTGGGGTCCGATGTTGTGGAGGCATTTGTAGGCGTGGGTGAGTATCTTGAAGGTGACTCTCTTCTCGACGGGGAGCCAGTGGAGGTTTCGTAGGTGTTGGGTGATGTGTTTGTGTTGAGGGATGCCGAGTACGAGTCTAGCTACGGTGTTCTGTACGGTCTGGAGCTTGCGAAGCAGAGACTTTTTGATCCTGGCGTAGTGGGCGTTGCCGTAGTTGAGTCTGCTGGTTATGAGTGCGTGGGTGACGGTCTTTCTTGATTCGGGGGGATCCATTTGAAGGTCTTTCGGAGGATGCGGAGAGTGTTGAAACAGCTGAAGACGACGGTGTTGACCTGTCGGTTCATGGAGAGGGAGGAGTTGAGAATGATGCCGAGGTTCCGGGTGTGGTTGGTGGGGGTGGGCGGACTGCCGAGGGTGGTGGGCCACCAGGTGTTGTCCCATGCAGAGCAGGAGGGTCCGAGGAAGTGGACCTCTGTCTTCTCCGTGTTGAGCTTCAGGCAGCTGTTGCTCATCCAGGATGCAACGTCCTTCATTCCTTCCTGGAAGTTGAGTCTCATGGTGGTGGGGTCCTTGGTGAGGGAGAGGATGAGCTGAGTGTCGTCGGCGTAGGATACTGTGCTGAGTCCATGCTGTCAGACGATGGCAGCGAGGAGGGCCATGTAGATGTTGAAGAACGTGGGGCGGAGCGATGATCCTTGGGGTACTCCGCAGTTGATTTCCGTGGGTTCGGAGAGGAAGGGAGGTAGTCTGATTCTTTGGGTTCTTCCGGTGAGGAATGAGTGGATCCAGTCGAGGGCTGTTCCTTGTATGCCGGCGTCGTGGAGTCTGGCGATGAGTGAGCGGTGGGAGACGGTGTTGAATGCTGCCAAGAGGTCGAGTAGGATCAGGGCCACGGTGTGTCCTTGGTCGAGCAGGGTGTGGATGTCGTCTGTGGGAGAGAGAAGAACGGTCTCAGTGCTGTGGTTGCTGCAGAATCCTGATTGGGAGGGGTCTAGGATGGAGTTTTCTTCGATGAATTTGGTTAATTGTGCGTTTTTGTCTTCTCTGTGACTTTGGCTGCAAATGGAGGGAGGGAAATGGGTCGGTAGTTCTTGAGGTCCATGGGGTCAGCTGAGGGCTTCTTGAGCAGAGGTCTGACTTCTGCGCGTTTCCAGTCGTCGGGAAAGATGCCTGTCTTGAAGGTGGCGCTGATGGTGCACCTTTCTTGAATACAGGGATCACCTCTGCTCCCTTCTAAGAATTGGGTATACGGGCCCCCTCTGCTATCACATTGGCTAAGGACAGAATGTAGCTTGTCCAGTTCTCTCTTTCATATAAGAATACATCACCCGGAATACCATCATGTCCAGGGGCTTTTGCTTTACTGATTCATTCAATGCATGTCCTGATTTTGCTTTTAGAGAAAAAATCCTTAGCAGAGACATAGGCAGAATCTGGGGAGATACCTGTGTAACTGACATACAGGACCCTGAATATAAAAAAGAAAAGTGGTCAAACCATGCTGAGATAGAAATATTATTGGTTGGTGGTAATGGCCTATTGGCATCCCCCCAGTAACTAAAAGCCAGAACTTCTGTGAATCTTTGCTGGTGCAGGTCTCCCCAACTAACCTTCATCTATTTTGGTCACACTCCCTTTTGGCTCTCGCCTGAACTGACTTATAGGACCTTTGCAGTTCTCTCACTAGGTACAAATTCTTAGTTCTAACTGCCAGGGATAGGTCACGTCTGAGGCCGCTACACTCCTGATTAAACCAAGCAAACTGAGATCTTGGCTTTGGTCCAAGTTTGAGGGGGTGCATAGGTTTGATAAAATGTGCAGCCAACTGGTCAAAAAGGCAAGTGTGGCAAGCCGGAATCTCTTCCTGCCCTCCCGGGTGATTAGTTAAGCTTAGGCTCACTGTTGAGCAAGTCAGTAAGTTTTGTTTAATTAATTCAAGCTTGCCTTCGTCCAGAACCACCTGGGGCCACTTGAGTAGCCAGTTATCATTTGTTGGAAGTAGCTCCCTTGATGTTAGAACAGGTTTGGGATAACTAGGTGGGTCCCCCCAATGCGACACCAAAGTGAGGCTCAGGGGATTATGATTGCTGTCGGTAGTTGAACCCACAGCCATATCAAGCACTCTGGGCCATAGCCTTAGGTCCACCAGAAAATAATCTATACGGCTTGTGTTGTTAGTCCTATTAAAAGTGTTTGCACCCAATTTGTCTGAGCTAGTCTGGCCGTTAGCGGCCCTTATTCCAAACGTTAGGGAAAAAGCATTGAGTTGGAGTGCCACTTGGGACCATTTTATAATTGGTGGTAGGTCAAGGTGGGGGACGTGCCACAGCTCATCCTCCTTCCTTGTTCCACAGACATCCTCCCTCTCCAATGGTTCAAATATAACATTAAAATCGCCAGCTGCAATCAAAGGGGATGGTCAGGTCCAGCTGTCCAAGAGCTCTTCAAGATCATGTATCTTAGCCGACCTCCTTCCCCCCTGGTTCCTCTGGCATAACATTATAAATGTCAAGAAGGACGCCATTCTGGCGTTTAAGTTTGATAGCTAGGATGTCCGAGCTACTAGATGGGAGCTCACGGATTGTACAGTGTAGTGCAATTCTGACCCAGATTAACAACCCCCCCGCGGGGCTGCTGGAATTGCTGGAACATGCTGGGCGATGGAACGTTACATAGCCTGGGACGTAAACGGGGGAAGTGCTCGAGCTCTCCTAGAGTATACAGATGTCAAAGGTTTCAATATATTGAATCCAATGCAGGACGGCAATTTTCTTCCTTATCCCGGCCACATTCCACAACACCAGTTGGAGTATGCTGGACACTTCCTGCCTATTTGTCAAAGTAGATCGTGGCCCATCTTGGGGATTTCCTACCGGACTATGAAGCTGTGCTAAACTAACAGGTGGTGCTCCTCTAGACCGCTTTCTTTTAATGGGAGGTGACTCCCTTTTATTCCAATCTCCATGAGGCAAGGGATTTGTAATATAGCCCTTAATAGGTTGACTTCTAGTTTTAAGAGTAGTCTGGGTATTTGGAAGTTGGGCCAATGAGGGCTCTGGGTGGGAACATGTGCTTAGATTCTAGAGTCAATCGTTAACTGCTAGGTTCGAGTCTAAGCCTAGGTGGGGGACAGAGGGGTGGGCAATTGATGGTGGGGGGAATTGAGGCAAACTATACTTGAGTTGGATGCTTGTGGATGTAGGCGGACAAAATCTAGCTTCCAGGGCTAACAAATTGTGGGCCACCATCCCATCAATCAGGCACAATTCAATACAGTCCGTAGGACTGTTGGGGCGAGTAAGCCTTCTAGCTCACAGGATGTCATCCCTTATCACTGAACGGCAACCTCTCACATTGCGGATCCAGAGTATGGTTTTATTTATAAGGGAATCCTCTCCTTCGTGCCTTAAATGGCTGGGAACTTTGGGCACGTTGATCATATAAATACATTTAGGGGCCGATGGCGCTTGCTTTCACCAAAATGGTGGATTGAGGTTTCGGTTGTGCCTGACTAGATGATCAAAGTTGAGGGAAAGGCCCCGTTGTGCCAATGGGCCGCTAGTTACTTGAGGCTGCACTATTCTATGCCCCGGAGGTCTCTATGTGAGGCTACTTCAGAAAAGCTGTGCTAGGTGTTTACAGGGGCAGCTCGTGGGGGAGGTTGATGGGGCTATACTTGCACTGGGCAGGTTGCGTTAACACGGTGGGTAGTAGCCTGGATGGGGTGTTGAGTGTCACTCATGCCTCTAGCTAGTATAAGCTTAACCTGCCCTGTGAGTTATTCAATTACGGATTTCAGCGTACTAACTTCTGCCCTCAGATCAGATATGATCCGGGAAATAATGGGGTCAAGCAAGGATAGCCCTTTGTTTGATACATCTCCTCCTTCGTCCCCCCTTCAACCCCCCGCCTGCTACCGCTTCCCCTCCCTCCATTCCTCCCTCCATGTTCTCCCTTCCCTCTTGGTCTTCACTCAAATTTTTGAGGGGTGTGAACCTATTGCTGTGGGTGAAATCAATGTCAAGTGAGCCTTGGCCTGTATTTGTTGCGTGTGTATCGAAATCCCTGCTCAGCGTCAATTGGCAAAGATTGGATAAAGTTACTGCTGTGCATGTTAGGTTTCGTAAACATTGAGGGAATACGTTTTTGTGATATCGAATTTAAGCCAGGTGGAAACCCACCCGGGCTACAGATGGGGACAGTCCCAGGCGGGTATAAAATTCCCTCACACTCCAATAGGTCATCAATACGATCAAGGACACAATTATTCCCAGCATGATTACGGGCCTGCTTGGCTTTGTAGAATTTCACCTGTGCCTCCCCACCCCCATACTCTACAGAGTAGCGGACAAAAGCCCTCGGCTGACTGGATTTAGCTGTAAATAAGGCCACTAATTAGCCACCTGGAGCACACAGTACCTTGTTGTCCAAAGAGCAGATGTTGGGGGGTGGCCCAGCCCAGCCTCTTCTGAGCTCTAACGGGCGTGGACGGGCCCGCCCTTGGCCCAAGCTTTGCCTGGGTGCGGCCCGGGAGCGCCCACGTGCGTCCCACGCTATGGGAGGCTTACATCGGTTTAGTGGAGGTAGGCCCCTCCCACATGCTGCTACAGGCTGGGGGATCGAGTCCCACCCCAGGAAAAGGCAAGGCACAGTGCTGGCGTTTCTGGAGTTGCGGGCTCACTCACGGCCCGTTCTGCGCCTCATTTGAGCTTTCAAGGAACCCTTTATGGGTGACTTATCTAAAATGTACAAATCAGATTGTTTACATGGTGAATGCACCTTCCTTGCCATGTGACACTGTAGTACTTTTAAACCCCAGCCAGAGCGCAGTGGTTTTGTCTGGAGCCATATGTTTTTGTCATATACGTAGGTGGTATAAATATACACTGCAGCATGTATGATATTTAACTTCCACGGCACTGGTGCCTTTTAGTGCCATTTATTGTGGCCCTACTGGAAAGTTAAACAAGATTATTATGTGAAACCAATGCACAGATCAGAGCAATCAACATTTGTAGGAAAGTAGGATCTGCTTCTTATGGTTACCACGACTTTTTGCTTGATGCGATGCTGTTTATGACTAGTCTGACTGGGATCCTGCTAATCAGGACCCCAGTCTATCTGTTTTCTCCCCAAATTGTTGTGTTCAGTACTTAGGTACATCCCAGATTGGATACTGGGGTACCCTTGTCAGTCCCTAGTATATGGTACCCATGTACCCAGGGCATAGGTACCCCAGAGGACTCCCATGGGCTGCAGCATGTATTGTACCACCCATGAGAGACCATTCAAAACGGAACTACAGGCTTGCCATTGCAGCCTGTGTAAGTTGGTGCTTGCACCACTTACTAAAGATATAGGTTTACTATATCTTGAGTCACTGCACTTAAAACCTATGTCACCCCCATAGCAGGCCTTTGCAATCCTAAAGGCAGGGTGCTTGGTTCTAAGTGAGAGGGTGCCCCTGCATGAGCAGGACTTCCCTGCAGCCTACGGAGTCCATTATTTCGGGTTATCAGTGAAGCAGCCATCTACTATATAGAGGGGCATCGCGTAATTACGCGATGACCATCTCGAAAACGGCTGCATTAATCCCATTGTTAGAAATGGGATTTCTGGTTGGCTAGGGCATGTGCCTAAACCAGGCAGAAACCACCACTCTAGTCAGGGCAAGGGAGTTACACGCTGAAGATAACCCCTGCTCACCCCCTTGGTAGCTTGGCACGAGCAGTCAGGCATATATCAGAGGCAATGTGTAAAGCGTTTGCGCAACACACACACAGCAGCAACACACTAGGCACACCACAAAAGAAACTCCACACAAGGTTATATAAAAAATAGCCTTTGTATTATCATAAACACATTAGATCATAACCGCACATATACACTGTGCCAACTGGCACTAGGCAATATTCACAGGGGATTATATACACATGACAGGGCCAATCGGGCCACTGTCAGAACCTTTAGAAAGCACTAGTAGCACATATAAAATACAACCAGTTACTACTGGTACCATAATGACCTCCGCATTATATCTAGCAGCATAACCGCATTATGTCTGCATCACAGTAGACATAAACACATTATGCAATCGGCATCATAAGCATAAACATATTATGCAATAACTCACAATTAGGAGGGCACCTCAGTGACACTCCCCTGGTGCATACATCACCTTAGCATAACTCACATTAACATAAAACACAGTATGCCACAACTATATTAGGCATCACCATCAGAAATGACCCCAGGCCAACTGGCCTTTCACTGGGGCTAAAAATGCCCTCTGTCCAGAATGTCAGGGCGCGAAGATAGGGCTTCTCAATTAGCCCTAGAGCAGCAAAAGCAAAGTGTGCACTGCGCTGGGGCAGAGGAGTGTATCTCACTCCTTCATCATACTGAAAGGAAAAATGCCCCACGTTGCAGCTGCCGCTAACGGGCGGTGCAGCTGATGAGAAATGACCACTGGCACCAACTGGGCCTGGCGAGCCCCTACTCGGGGACTCTATCAACAAAATTGCCCCCAAAGGAAAATGGCACTGGCACCACTGTGCCGTGGAAGCCCCACTCCGAGACTCCGAAAGTAAACTTGCCCAAACGTTGCAGCTGCCTGCAACTGCGCTGCAGCTGTGGAGGACAATACTGGCACTAAACGTGCCTCGGGAGCACAACAAAATGCTCTCCGCTCAGCCCCCACTCACCGGGGCTCTTTGGGACTCCTCTGGTTGCAGGGGGAAGGCACCGACAATGTGCCTCAATCTCCTCCTGTGGCCACCGGAGCCCGCTCCTGACTTCGCCCGGTCCCTTTCTTGAGACACGGGGCTTCGACGTGGAGCCCGCGAGGCTCCGGACGGCTTCTCTGGCAGGGGGAGGCGGAAATGGAGCCTGCGAGGCTCCGGTCAGCTGACGGCAGGCCCCGCCCACAGTCAGGCAGCGCTTGCCTGACTTCCTGGTCGCTGCTCGCAGCGGCGGCGACTCCTTTTCGGTGGCTGCAATTTGCGGGGTGGGCTCCCGCGCTTCAGTATTGGCAAAGTGTGGGGTGGGCTCCCGCTCGGAAAATAACACCACTGCGGGGTGGGCTCCCGCTCGGAGGGGCACACAACAGCGGGGTAGGCTCCTGCCTTAAATACACAGAAATGCGGGGTAGGCTCCCGCTAGTAAGGCATCCATGCGGGGTGGGCTCCCGCTTCTATTAGCAGCGGCAGTGCGGGGTGGGCTCCCGCTCTGCTGCAGACGCACCCACAAGGCAGGGGAATCCCCACGTCGGGATTCCCTCCCAAATTCGGCGCAGTCCAGTGCTGCAAATTAAAACAAGAATGCTCCTCTCGTCCCGTAGCAAAGAAATAAAGATGCAGCGCTCACGAGGTGCTGAGACCTCACCGGTCAAGGGGAAAAGGCTGGGCCCAGGCAGGCCAGCTCACAGGGCCCTCCAGCAGGGAGGCAGTCCCTCGTGGCGGTTCCTCCTGGGGCCCAGCAGCAACAAGTCACCAGGAAGCACAAAAGCACAACCTCTTCATGGGGTCACAGCCCCAATATTTATACACCCTTTTCCTTTGTCTGCCCTTGGTACAGGGCTTGGGGGAACCAGCCTGAACTGGTTCTGGGGGGTTTTGGAGCACTCTGTTTACAGGGCTCCTCTTTCCCATTGTCAGGTGGGGGCTCGTCATCAGACACACCACAGGGGGGCGGAGCCAGCATTCACCCAGGCAAGCACAGACCTATTCAGGGTCAGGGGACTACTCGTCCCACTACTCCAAATGCAGATGTCCCATTCAGCCTAGCGCTGACTCAGCCTACCCTCCCTGGAGCCACACACACCTCACCAGCCCCTGTCACTCCAAAGCCAGACATGCAATCCACATCAGGCAGGCAGACACATAGCACATAGAAATGCCAACTTCTAAAAGTGGCATTTCTAAAATAGTGATAATAAATCTGCGCACACCATTGCGCAGCATTTATTATTACTATTCCAACCATACCAAACTTGACCACGCTGCTCCTCTCATATCAGGAATTACCACTGAAACACTTATCAGGGAATCCCCAAAGCATTCCTATGGAAGGGCAGCCTCACAGCATTGAGAAACCAAAATGGCTGTTTGTCACTACCAGGACATGTCACACACTTAAGGTAAATGTCCTGCCTTTTACTTACAATGCACCCTGTCCATAGGGCTAGCTAGGGCCTACCTTAGGGGTGACTGACATGCAGTAAAAAGGGGGGTCACAGACGTGGCACACACTTTAGGTGTCATGTCACAGCGGCAGTAACACTGCGCGCACAGGCCCTGCAATGGCAGAGGCCTGAGACAGGTTTGAAAGGCTACCTTGGTGGGTGGCGCAATCAGCGCTGCAAGCCCACCAGTAGCATTTAATTTACCAGCCCCGGGTATATGAGATACCACTTTACAAGGGACTGACAGGTAAATTAAATAAGCCAAACATGTGTAGACCAATCTTACCATATTTACCACAGAGAGCACATGCACTTTACACTGGACAGCAGTGCTAAAGTGCCCAGAGTCCTAAAACCACCAACACCATGTCAGAAAAAAGGCTAGGAGGAAAGCAAAAAGTTCAGGGATGACCCTGCAAAAAGGGCCAAGTCCAACACCCATCATGTTTGATATCAAACATGTTGGAATTATACCTCCCATGGTATGATTCCAAGCACTGGAAGAGCCCTCCGTTAGGCTCTCAGTGTTCCCGGTGCCAACCTTCTAGCCCCGGACAGCGCAAAATGGTTGCTGCCAACCAGAGACACATTTCTGCCCTCCTGCTGCTGAGCCAAGCTCAAGCAGAGGAAGGTGGAACAATAGGCATCCTGTCACAGGGAGGTGTGACCACCTCCCAGCAGGATTTAGTGTATTGGGACCGGGTGGGTGCCCTTGCCAGCGCCAGAAAGTCTGCACGAGGGGCACATTTGGTGTCCCTGTGCATAGTTCAGTTCAAACCAGTCCTGGGAGCGGTTGGCTCCTGCTCAGGCGCAAAACTGGACAAAGGACATGGGAGTAACCTCCCCCCTGTCCAGACCCTCCCCTGGGAGGGTCCCCTGAATCATCCCAACCCTTTCCCTAGGGTACTTAAGGGCTTACCTGGGTGTAGGTCCCTAGATTCGTCGTGGGACAAGATTCAATTCCAATACCACTTCAACTTTGCCCGTCTGGACACTCTGGACTTCGCTGGACTTTGTAAGGGCCTGACTTCGTCTCCCTGCTTGTTTGCTGCATCGACTGTGTCCGTGCTTCATACAGAAACCCTCCAAGGCCTGTGGCGCATCAAAGACACTTGAAGGAATCTCCCTTGAAGTGAAGGAGTCACTTCCCTGCATTCGCAGGCACATCAACACTGCTGACCGGTCTGCTGATCCCAAGCTCCTGCAGACTCCGAAGTGTTCAACAACACAGGTGGTGGTTTTCTACGTCCCTCAAGGCTTGAGCTGTCCTGTCACCGAGTTAGAGGCCAGTATCCCTTGTGGGGGCTGCAATAACTGAACCCCTTTGTTCTTTTGCAAGTGCAAAGGCTTGTTGGCAACTTTGCAACAAGTGCATTGGGCTCCAAGTAGCCCCAACCTCTGGCAACTCCCTCCACTAAGATCTTCAGCCACATCACCTCGTGGGCACCGTGGCCTGCTCCTTTGGTGAGCTGCTCGAGGTCCTCTCGAGATTCCAGTGCCTCCGGCCTGTGGGTCCATTTGAGGGTCACCTTTGTTTCCCTTGGGCTCCCCTGATTGCTCGAGGCCTGCCCTGACTCCCCTGCTTGTGGTGAGTCCCCTGGACCTTGCTGGTCCCAACTTTGCACATTCTTGACTTCCTGCGTGGGCTGCATTTGCCAAGGCTTGTTGGTGCTCCCGCTGGACACCGACCCCTCAGCACTCGACATCCTTTATGGGACAGCTTGTATCCAGGTCCTGGTCTTCCTTAGCAGCACCTGGTCCTTCACAGCTGCAGAGTCAAGGTCATCATCATCTTCCCTGAAGCACCCGACATCGGAGGGCATTCGTCTTCCAAGTCTCCTGGTCACTCCCGAGTGACATAGACTCTGTCCCCTCTGCTTTCAGGTACTCTTCTTCAAGAATCCACGTTTGGATTCCCACGTACACTTTCTCCTCATCCAGCAGCGGCAAATTCCTGAAGTTCTCCATTGGGTTCGATGGCGGTTTCCGACACCATTTCACCCCTATGCACCCGGCATCCCTGGTGTAGGTAACGTGGGTACTATGGTATCCACGGGTGGGGTGGCTCTCCAACCTTCAGTCTTCCAAGGGGTTTCCTCAGGGTCCACTGGGAAGGGTCCTTAATCTTTAAAAATCCAACCGCGACTTGCATAAAGACTTGTACGGAGCACGCAGTTGTGTTCCCACACTGCATATGCTCTCAGTGGGCTCCCTGTCTACTTACCTTGGGTAGTTCTGAGGGTCCCCAGCAAATCTACGTCCTCTCGACACTGTCTTGATTCAAGTCGTGGTTCTTATACCACTTTCTTAATCTATGGTTTGGTCCCTCCTGGGGTTCACTGTGTATATCGTGCTATTTACTGTGTTTCTAACTAAAGTATTGTGTGCATTGTGTTTATCTCCATGTTGGAGATATTTGGACATACTAGAGAGTATTCTATAATAAATACATATTTTTATAAATACTTGGTGTGGTTCTTTTCACTTAATCTATACTATAAGATTGCATTCTGGCAAAACAAGCTGCTTTACATTCCTTCTGGGCTAAGCCTGAAGGCTGCTCTCCACAGCTACCACTTAGAGAGCGTTCTAAGGTTGTCTAAGACCTCTTAAATCACCATAAGTGTTGTCTGGACTGGTGCAAGGTGTCCACTTACATAAGTGTACATCATATACCAGGCCAGCCTCTCACAACATTCCACATAATTTATCACAATTTTAATGGACATTTTACAAAATGTCATGAAAAAAATATATGATTTCACACACACCTATTTCATATCTAACCACATTTACTTTGCATCTTTTCTTCTTGCATTGCAATAGTAGTTTGGCTCAACTAGAGGAGACTGGTCCAATACAGAAACAGTCCAAGACATTTAGTAGGTGCTTAATGCTTAATGTTAAATCCTGATTATAGCCTTTATGGAAGCACTGAGGCAGTAGAGGTATTTGGAATTCCACATTGTGTATCTTGCTGGAATAAACCCACATTTGTCTAGGGACTAAATAAATTAAAAGTGAGACTGATTTAGGTGTGGTGATAGTAGGTTGACAGAATATGCATTTCTGGCTGGTATACTGCACCTAAATCTACCTATTCCAAGTTTTTTTTACATATGAATCGAAAATGGTAGGCAGACCTGGAATTACTGAGTCTAAATCTGTATGCAGACTCCTAGGGCAGCCAAATGTTTTCCGTAACAGTCCTAGTCAGGTGCACACCTCCTTTTTCCACTAAATCATCTCACAACACCAGTTGTTGAAGCATGTAATCTGGCTTCCTGTGAGGGACAACAACGGGAATGATCTTGGCAAAAAGCATCATCACAGCAAGAGGTTTTCAGGCCAATCCAGTGAATCTTTGTGCTTTCCTTTTCACCAATACATTGTAAATGAAGCATTCCTTTAGTGAATGTTTAAATATATGTGCAAGCAAAACACTATGGGGCACAATTACTATTATTTCACGCAATGCGGTGCAGCAAGAGAACTTGCTGTGCCGCTTTGCGTGAAACGGAGAGAGTAGAAATGCTCCATATTTACAAATATTTGGAGCATTTCTGCTCTTTCCTTGGACTGGTGCACTGTGTGCTGTCTAACACCAGCACAGGCTCCCTTTTGCCATAGTCGAAGGAGGCCTGTATTATGGGCAGGATTTTGGAAGTAACGAGGAAAATGTGTGCTGCAGAATGCAGCACACATGGAAAGAGGAAGTATGAAGTAGAAATAAAGATATTTCTCCTCATTACGCCCATGTTTGGTAGGTGCACTGTTTTGGCAATGTCAGAAGCCAAACGCATATGTGCACTAACCTTATGTATCTAGGCCCAGCACGAGTGATGTAGAAGACAGTCCGACCACTCCCAATACCGTTCTCCATGGAGAACAGATAACTGCTCCCTGAGAAGCACGTCAAGGGGAATGGGGGTTGGGACAAAATAATAAAGACAGCCTGTGACGTGTGTAGTGGGCCTCCCTCACTGGCTACTTGTCCTAGTGCTGAAGTGGGTATGGACTATACCCAGAGGAACATCCACGCTGTAGGGGTAGAAGGACAAAATGGCATTATCAGCACGCTCAGCCCCCTCAAATGCTCAGTCTCCATGCATACGGGGAATAGGTTCGGGGTCACACCCACATTGCCAAAGCTGAGATTGTATACACACTTACTTCTATGGCACAAGCTGTGTGTCTATGAACTATGGAAACAGGAAACACAGTAGAACTTAAGACCATAGAGATCAGAGCCTTGCGACCTCTATTGAAAGTTCACCCTGCTTTCCAAGAGTCTCATGCAAGTATGTATATTCTGGGTTAGTAGTACTATATCCTGGGTTAGTTAGAACTAGAGACAGTGCATGCACCAACACCGAAGAGACTCCAAGTTTAATAGCACCTAGGAGCAATGAGCACTTCCACATGTCAATCACTGCAACTATGTCTGTCAACAAATTAGTACGATTCGTTACGAGTGCGCACAAGGCCCCAGCGACACTGAATTAGCTTAAAGAGATTCTCCCCATTGAGTTCCGGAGCTGCTGCCGCAGGGTCAGTGACCGTAAGACAGTAAGACCGTCTGTAGGAACAGGAAGGCGTCCCTCGATGGCTGAGTCTGGATGCGGCTTGCTTCCGGGAGACTCCAGGATCCGGACTGCAGAACAGGTACGGTCCTCACTGATAGGTGGATTGCCTAGCAAGGGCGTGGTCGTTGGGAGTGGTTTATGTACCCTCCTGCAGCTGACGCTCCAATACGGCCATCTGGTTTTGCACGTTGACGTGCACCTGGCCATGATGGGACATGAAGTCTTTTAGTCTCCCGCAACGTTATTCCGTCATAACACTGCCCTTACCATACTCGTGATTGCGGTGCTCGTGCTAGCATGCTGTATGCAGCATTATTCATGCCGCCATAACGCTGCCTTACCCCTACTCGTGGTTGCACTGCTAAATCACACACCAAGGCAGACACAACCATACTTGTTCCACACATTCATCATCCTTAGCGCACCGCATATAACACACGCTCTAATGCACACCAGGCTTCTCTTCATACACAATCACCATGGCACTGTACTGGGCCCTCCATGTCCTCCCACCCATCCTAGCTAAGGGGGTCACCTGGGACCCAGGTGTGATGTACCCTGCGCCAGCGCCGGATGTGATCAGTCGAATGGAGCCCAATGGGTATGAGGGTTTGCTTCTGTACATAGGCCGCCCTAGCCAGGACCTGTGTACCCATGACAGTACCCCCCCTGCAAGGACTGCCGTCCCGGCGGATGACCAGGTTTGGTAGGATGACAGGCATGGAACCTACGCAATAGTGTAGGGGTCTTTATGTTACAAGTTAGTTCCCAGGACAGCTCCTCAAGCCCAAACCCTTTCCAATCAATGAGGTAGTGTACCCGCCCGCGTATGACCTTGGAATCCAGGATTTGCTTAACCTCATATTCTAACTCTCCCGCAATCTCCACTGGTGGCGGTGCTTGTGTTTTGCCTGTACCTGGGGAACAGGGGTGTAATAGGGATACATGAAATACCGGGTGTATATGCATAGTAGAGGGTAGATCTAACCTCATGACTACAGGATTTATGATCCATGTAATTGCATATGGGCCTACATATTTGGGTTGTAACTTACGATTACCTTTTAATGCTAGGTGTCTTGTGTTCAACCAGACTTGGTCTCCCACTTGGTAAGAAGGCTCAGGTGAGCGCTTTCTGTCCACATAATGTTTATTGGTGTCCTGGACTTTTCTCAGCTGTTGTTTGGCTGTGTGTAGAATACCATGAAGATGTTCATGGTGTTCTTGAACCGAAGAGTGTTGTGACATAGCTGACCATTCAAAGGGTAAGATGTTGGGATGGAAACCATTCATGCAAAAGAAGGGAGAATAGCCTAATGAGTGTTCTGCATTATTGTAGGCAAATTCGGCCATCCACAATAATTTGTTCCAATCTTCGCCATGTTGTAAAGTCAAGCAGTGGAGATACTGCTCCATGGTTTGATTTAGCCTCTCTGTTTTTCCATCAGTTTGAGGGTGATAACTGGTCGATAACCTGGCATCTATATGATTGGTTTTGCAGAGATGCACCAACAGCGTGACGTGAATTGTGACCCATGGTCCATGATTAAGACGGCTGGGATTCCGTGCAATTTCAGAATGTGTTGTTGAATTATGGTGGCCAGTTTTATAGTGGTGGGAAGTTTGGGGAGAGCAATGAAGTGCCCCATTTTGGTTAAGTGGTCAATAACCACCAGGATCACAGTATTTCCGTCACTAGGGGTCATTTCTACAACGAAGTGCATAGAAACAGTGTGCCACGGGGCCAGTGGTATGGGGATAGGATGCAGCAAGCCTGCAGGTTGCTTATGAGTGGCCTTGCCTTGCGCACAGATGGTGCATGTGGTGATATACTGCTGTGTATCCTGCGGAACCATGGGCCACCAGAAGAATCATTGGATAGTCGCTATAGTTTTGTGTATGCCTGCATGCCCCCCTAAGGATGAATCATGTACCCAACCAAATATCTGTTCTTGTAACATCTTGCTAGGGATATACAAGGCCCTATGATGGTAAAGAAGGCCTTTCACCTGGGTTCTCTTTGGGGGGTCTTCTGCTATTCAGGAGTTGGCATCCAACCCACGTAACTGGTGTTGCAAAAGGGTTAAAAAGTCTTCTATTCCTGTTACAAGCAATAGTTGTTCTTCTCGTACAGGTAACTTAGAGAGGATTAATGGCGGTTCTTGTGTCTCTTGTACTGCTTGCAACTGGTCACTGAGAGAGGCAGGTGATCTGGATAGAGCGTCAGCTTTCCCGTTTTGTGGTCCAGGGTGGTATTTAATAACAAAGTCATAGTCTGAAAAGAACAAGGACCATCGTAGCTGTCGAGCCGTGATGGCCCTGGCTGTTGTCAGGAATAGCAAATTCCTGTGGTCAGAATATTTACATTTTATGGAGCTTTCTTCCGAAACACACCTGTGAATATCTACAATTTTAAGAGAAAGTATACCAGTTAACTTAGGGGAACATATTTAAGTTACACACTAGCATTTTATTGACAGATGCCAGTTCTTAAACTTTGGGAAATGTGACATAATTTACCAATGTAAGTTTGCCTCAAGTACTTCTTAACTTCTAAAGACTTCTAACAACGAGTAATTACTCCGGTTTGGTACTGCCGGGATCACTCGAGAATGCTGTGAGCCGAGATTCCCTCGGAATTTTCTCTCCTTTGACCGCGACCTTGGCTCCAGTTGGACTGCCGTCGTGCACCTGATTGGGATTAATTAATGCCTTGCCAGTGATTCCGGTACCTACCTTCACTAATTTTACCTAGGATTACTACATCCCCTGCCAGCGATCCCGCTTTCCAGCCTTACTTGGTAATCCAAGGCAACTGCCCTTGGTACCACTAATTCTACCTGGGCTCCTTTGATGCCCTCAAGCCAATTGCTCGCTTTTTGGCTTACATACTCTTATATTTGACAAGAGGTTGATCTGCGCCCGTGAATCGGTAATAACTGTTAGATGTATACAGGCATGTTTACTTGAAATGTCCTGATGATGATCCCACTATTGGTCTAAGGGATCGAAACGCCGTCGACGTAATGTACCCCATATGCATAAACTAATTGTGATGTTAATATGTAGTGGTGGTTTCACGTTACTACGTCTGATATAATTTTAAATTTTATGTAGACACGTTCCCCTTGCCTGAACCCTTCCCTTTAATGTTGTTTGGTTGTTATTGTCTTTAGGACGCAAGTTGTGTCCCACTTTGATTTTTTTCTTGGTTAATTTTTTTGTTATACATTCATTGCATATTAAAAATCTGTCCGGCTGGACAAAGAATATAGTACTGATTTAGTCTATATTTATTTTTATAATATTTTAGATGTCTAGGGACCACTGTCTTTAGAAGTTACAAACGTACCCAAGGTCCCTGACCGATTGCATATTGGGTTCCCTTGTGTTTTTTCAACATCAAGTACTTCTTAGACACCCGCTAGCACTTTGTTTGACAAAACACCCTTTGTTCCCTATATCAATTGGTTATATAAAGTGTTAAATTGTGCATTCAAGAAAAGCTTTTATCTCCCTATTGTTAGGTCTGGCGTTAGTCAAGACCTTTTGATTTTACTGAAATTATATGGACAATATACATACTTAAAGGGGCTTTCAGACAGCTTTCTTCATCTATTAGTCTGTTAAGCCATTCATATTTTTTCCACCCACTACAGCATACAGCATGGGCAGTGGAGGTTCCTTTGTAGGGGCGTTGGGGCGTCGCCCCACTGATTATTTTGCCCCCAGGGTTCCACCAGCAGCAGCACTTAAGTTCTTACTAAATTTCAGCCCGCGGCACGCACGGCAGCAGTCAGCTGTCTCTTTCAGTCAGCCGCGGTGTTGTATTCTGCTTTCCTATTACCTTGTCCTTCCTTTGTGTCAGTCTCTATTTGTCTATGTCATGTCTCTGTGATGTCATACAGTTCCACCTGTTGATGTTCAATGATATTTGTCAGTTATCTGGAGGCTGAGCAGGAAGGTACCTGCTCCCGGTGGGGTTTCTTACCAGATTACATTTCTACTTGAATGCTGTACCTGACCATCTAATCCCAAGAATAAATACTCTACTTGACGTTACTACAAAGAGCTTCTCATCTTTATTTTACTGAATATAACACTGGCGACGATTGGAGAAAAGAAACCACGTGTAAAGAGAAGAAATTGCTAAAGAGACAAAGAGGAACTTTATGCCCAATGCCTTGGATGCCCCACCGGTGTCTACAACAACAGATAGCCTATGGAAGTAAGTTTTGGGCGCATTTTTAAGAACCTTATGTGAAAGTCTACTGGTGCTTTATCTGCCTTACCTACCTTTACATGACTGTGACTGAGGAGCTGTGCGTTGTGAACTATCGGCACTTCTACTATTTGGAATTGCAACCCAGAGAATCCGAGCAGTCTGTGAACCCTACTTATCTAACTACTTGAAGTGTTGGGTGCTTTCATACCAACTTCTACAACCTTATATGAGTACTATTGCTCTATTATTCGCATCTGTTTTCCCCATCTTCAGAGAGAACCTGGTGGCCAAGAAATTTATTTTTAATCCTTTTGGGGCTCTCCTTATTTTACTGCATTTTTTGACAAGCCTGCCGTTGCTCCACTGCGTCATCACTGCACGAGCAACTACCTTACCCGATGAGGAGAGGAGGTCAGCGCGATCCGCATTCCGATCCGCATTCTGTTACCAAGGCGCCACAGATTACCATCTCCTGGAGATCACTGAAGGACGTAGACGACGTGGATCCTCCCCCAGTGTGTTCCGGGTTCTGTTGCTAAGGCAACATGCATGGCTGCCTGGACACCACGGAAAGATGTGCGAGGTGGACACTTTGGAACCATGGAAATTTATTGCAATGCGACGATGTCATCGCACGACGTGGCGTTCGACGTATTGCGTCACCAACGCAGCGCCATCTTGGATTTTCCCTCGCAACGTCGATGTGCACGACTGCGTTTAATTTTCTCAGCGTTTACTTTTGAGTCCTTCAGCGTCAATGCGCACGACAGCGCATTGGGAGTTAAGTACTGTTCACATATTACAAGCGGTTTATACCACGGATAAGTAAAAGTACTGATGCTCTTATTACTTCATGGTCCAACTTCTGCATGTCACGCTGATGTGCTCAGCTACCTTTAATCGTTTTGCATATATATTTGCCATAAATGACTGTGTAATGCATAGTGCTTTTATTATACTGTTGGAAATTTTATGAGTGTATATTGCTACTATTTAAAAAAAAATGCAGTCCGATTCATGTTTGATAATTACATGATGGTACATTTCTACTCTCTGATTTTCCTACAATGTAATGCTCTGTTTGGGTTATTCAATTTTCAGTGTTTCTGCAATGTACTGGAATAGCTCAACTCCTGAACCTCTTTAGGTGCTCATTATTTTTGAGGTGTTCATTCCTATTTATGTTTGCTTGGTGATGCGTTTTGAGGTATTTTATTTTATTTAATGGGTATTTATGCGGAGCCACATTAGTGTTCAACTTTGTTGAAGTGCTCCATTCTTTTTGAAGATTAGTTTTTCCAGTTCTTGGACTTATTTGATGTGTACTTTTGCGGAGCCACTTTGGTGCTCATTTTGAGGCGCTCCATGCTTTTCAGATTTAATGATAAAGAGCCACAGTGTGCTCAGTTCAATTCATGCTCAGTTTTATTCATGCTTAATATTGTTGAACCATGCAAATGCTCTAATTAGTTAGAGGAGTTCAGTTTCAGTGTTTCACATGCTTACAGTGAGGAGCCTTAAGTAATCCATTCTTTTCTTGCTTATTGTTGTTGAGCTTTAGTGATGCTCAGTTGTTAGTTCTTGTTTCACGTGAACCACCTATAAGTGCTCTATTATGTTAGAGGAGTTCATGTGCCATGCTGTGAGGAGCCGTAAGGGCTCAGTTTTATTGTCATACCAGATGAACCACTTTATGGTGCTCTATTTTAGAGGAGTTCAAATACTTGCTGTGAGGAGCCGCAGGGGCTCAGTTTATTGCAAATTTAAATGAACCACTTTATGGTGCTCTATTTTAGAGGAGTTCAAATGACTTGCTGTGAGGAGCCACATGGGCTCAATTTTGTTGATATGAACCACTTGGTGCTCTGATATTTTGGAGGAGTTCATATTTCATTTGTTGATTCTTGTATCTGAACCTTTATTGCCCTATAACTTTTGGAGTGTTCAGTTTATTTTGTTTGCTTATGATGAATCCATCCACTTCCATTCTTGTGGATTTTGTTATGTGTTGGCCTTTAAGTGTTACATTCGTATGTGCTGTATGCTATTTTACATCTGGCTATTGATTGTGTTGGTACGATTTTTGTACCAACACCCATTTTGTATATTCGCCCTTTTCCCTTTAACGTTGTGTAGTGAGCGTGTATGTATGTGTTTGTTTTATGTTCTGTCGTACCTTTTCTCCTTCTCTTGGTGCTCTAGTCTTTACTTCTTTTTCGGTTAAGGGTAAGGGTGTTGTATTCTGCTTTCCTATTACCTTGTCCTTCCTTTGTGTCAGTCTCTATTTGTCTATGTGATGTCTCTGTGATGTCATACAGTTCCACCTGTTGATGTTCAATGATATTTGTCAGTTATCTGGAGGCTGAGCAGGAAGGTACCTGCTCCCGGTGGGGTTTCTTACCAGATTACATTTCTACTTGAATGCTGTACCTGACCATCTAATCCCAAGAATAAATACTCTACTTGACGTTACTACAAAGAGCTTCTCATCTTTATTTTACTGAATATAACACGCGGGCATGCCATTAGTACGTGACTTGACGTTACTCACAGGGGGGGGGGTGTTAGGAGCAACTTGCGTGCGGCATTCCCCTGAGCCATTCCAGCAAAAATGCGCATGTCGGGTTGGCCGGGTGCCTTTCCCTGGCCAGCCCGACATGCGCAGTCTTACTGATCTCGCCACTCTCGCCTGTTAATTGAGGAGGGGGGTGGGTCGAAGCCGCAGCCCCATGGCCTCTTAAGGAGCGGCGAGGTCTCCTGCCCCAGGCCAATACAAGCGCTGCTTTAGCAGCGCCTGGATTGACTGCTTTAGTCACGGGGCAGAGTCTCCAATAGAAGTTGAACACAGCAGAGTCTGTGACTGGGCTGGGGGCATGTCCAGGAGCATGGGGGCATATTGGCCAATCACTGCATGGCTTTATTGTAAGGCCGTGCAGTGATTGGTCATGGTCATCAGCCCCGCTCTCTCTGCTCCGGGTGCTCCCCCTTCCCTCCGTGCATGCGTGCCATTTGCACACACAGAAGGGAGTGTGAGCGAGTGAGAGCGAGTCGGAGCACTTGAGCTCCGCCTGACCTCGTTGCCTTAATGCCCTGGGACACCTCGCTCTGTCTACTTACTTCACACTGTAAGGCCAGGCCAGTGCAAACCCTCGCCCTGCTGCTGCTGAGCTGTGCCTTCATCATCGCATCGAACCTGAGGCTGAGCGCAGTCAGTCTAGTCAGACTCTGACTCGGCCAATCGGCTCAGGGTCCGGGGGAAAAAGGATCAACGTCGACGACACATCAGTACTGCGACACACACTCCACTCGACGACAGTGTAGTGAGTGAGTACGAGTCTACACGGGCCTGCGCAGCGCTGCATATTTATTATGCATATGAATTGATTTGTTGTTGTTGCATGTGATGTGACTGACTCACTGACCAGCACTCAGTCACTGAATTTTGTGTGCCCCTTGTCTGCTCTGGTCTGTGACCGTACACTGTGCAGTCAGTCAGCAGCTGCTGCTGGCTTTACTAGTTTGGAGACGCAAGAGAGACACCAAAGTCAGCACTGCTGACTTTGGTGTCTCTCTTCCGTCTCCAAACTAAAGTCATCAGCAGCAGTTCTGCCCTGCCACTGTGGTCATTATTACGGCGGGCCATGATGATGACTCTGTGTGCTGCTGCTGCGTCACGTCGCTCTCACTCACTGGTGGTAGGTAGGCCCTGGCCTCCTGCTGGCCTGGGCCTGCTGCAGGCTGCATAATTCATCGACGCGGCTGAGCCAGACCCAAGCAGTCTCGTCTGAAACTGAAAGTCGGCAGTCTGTCTGTTGTTCTGCTCTGTGAGGCAGCACAGTGACAGTCATAGCCTTTCCCTACTTCCCCCGGTGTAGCTAACAGCTGTGCAGCAGACCGCAGGAAATCTTTCCATTTGTACGTATAGAAAGCGTGCCTTTGGGCAAATTTAAAAACTGTGGTGATCTTCTGACTTGTATGTGAGCATATCAAATTATTGTTCATAGTTCAAACGCCAATTTATGATATGACATTTATTTTATATCACGTTACTGTTAAAACGACGTATATATTATATTGATTAAAAAAACAAATGTGTTCTTTTGTTGGTAAGTAAAAATGTCCACAGAGATCTTTTTACCTTTAAAGATTGGTTACATGTCAAAGGTGTTTAAGAATGTTGTTTTTGCTGAAATACTATACACTAAAATCAGGCTTGTTCGCCTACTGTGGATTTTGTGCACGACTGTGAAAACAAAAACAAAAAATTTTTTGTGCCTTATAAATGAAACTTCGTTCTCCACACGTGCCCATCCGCAATTAGAGTACACTTGGAAATGCTCTCTTAAAGTGATTTTCCCCAGGGTATTTTCAGGGACTGGGTCATTCTTAACAGACACGCTGAAACCAGCCACAACAAATAACAGGAAGGCGCGCTGAGTAGAAATGCCTACAGTAAACAGGATTGTCAAGTTCCCCCTTCCCCGTGATGTGTGATTCTGAGCGAATAACTTAATGTTGTTATGACAACATTAAGTAATTCGATAATGCGCTAAGACAGTGTGTGACACTGTGTCACCAGGTCCGCGAGACGTTATTATTTGAATGTTTCATATTTACATTTACTTTTGCTTGCCATTGGTTGACAACATGACATTCATTATTAATTTCGATTTTCGACTTTTGAATGCTGCTAGTTTGTGACCTGTTTAGTTGTTTATTTAGTTGTTGAAAGTTTAAATAAAAAAAATCTGTGACGTTCTCAGCATTGTATCTTGAAGTCTGTTATGTTAGTCTGGGGTTATACTGAATAAGCAGCTACCATGTTGTTGTTATATGACAACCCTTTATTAATGTAATAACTGCACTTTCACAATTTCTTTATAAACCTTCTTGCTTCTCAAATTTGCTTGAAAATGCACCATTTATCCACTCTTTTTTCAAAATGTTCTCGGGGGGAGAACCCCTTGCCCCCTCCTTTCATTGTTTGTGCTCGCTCGCTGCGCTCGCTCGCCACGGTGCTCTACCACAGAAAGTTTACGCCTCACCACTTTCAAATGTCACCAGCCACCACTGAGCATGGGGCAGTGGGTCAGCATACTTCAGCAATCAGCTGACTTCTCTTTGAGGGACTGGATTTAGCCCTTTCACAAGACCACATCCACACACAAGGTAGTTCTCTTCAGTGCCAGTGTTTGTCTTTATACTTTTTATTAATTAGTGTTGCCTTTGTGTGTACAGCCTGGTGTGATAGCAGGATATTTTCTAACAAATTTGAGCACTGATCATATTCAATCTTTATCAGTTATTATCTCCTGCTAAAGTGGCTGTGTAAATTCATTTTGAAGTGGTCTCTGTTTATCTCACTGCTGCTATTTCACAGCATTCCAGACTGTGTCCATTTGAAACTGTTCTTCATAAAGTTATCCTCTTTTTATTATGTATGCAATGAAGTGCATTTAGAACTGCACTCCTGTATGTCATGCCGGTAAGCACTTTAAATTGTAAACCAAATTAGTATATATGTCCTTCTTGTCTGGCTTTCTAGTTTGCTTTCAGTGCTTTTGTATGTCATGCTTGTATAGACATTTAACTATTATATTACTAATTGAAGTTGTGCTGTTTATTCCTATCTATCTATCTATCTATCTATCTATCTATCTATCTATCTATCTACCTACCTACCTACCTACATACCCATCTATCTATCTATCTATCTATCTATCTATCTATCTATCACTACCTTTGCGACCCTATCTATCTATATGTCTGTCTATCCATCTATCGACCTATCTGTCTCTCTATCTACCAGCCTGTCTGTCTGTTTATCTACTTACCAGTCTATCCGTCTGTCTGTCTATCTACTTGCCTATCTACCTGTCTGCCTATCTATTCACGTGTCTCTCTACCTTTCTACTTGTCTTTCTGTCAGCCTATCTACCTGTCAATCTACCTGTCTATCTATCTATTTGTCTTGCTCCCTAGTCTATACATCTCACTTTGCCTATCTATCTGTCTATCCATCCATCCATCATCTATCTATCTATCTATCTATCTATCTATCTATCTATCTATCTATCTATCTATCACTACCTTTGCGACCCTATCTATCTATCTATCTATCTATCTATCTATCTATCTCTCTATCTATCGACCTATCTATCTATCGACCTATCTATCTGTCTATCTATCTATCTATCTATCTATCTATCTATCTATCTATCTATCTATCTATCTATCTATCTATCTATCTATCTGTCTCTCTATCTATCTATCTCTCTATCTATCGACCTATCTTTCTCTCTATCTATCTATCTATCTATCTATCTATCTACCAGCCTGTCTGTCTGTTTATCTACTTGCCTATCTATTCACGTGTCTCTCTACCTTTCTACTTGTCTATCTGTCAGCCTATCTACCTGTCAATCTACCTGTCTATCTATCTATTTGTCTTGCTCCCTAGTCTATACATCTCACTTTGCCTATCTATCTATCTATCTATCTATCTATCTATCTATCTATCTATCTGTCTATCTATCTAGCTATCTATCACTACCTTTGCGACCCTATCTATCTATCTATCTCTCCATCCATCCATCCCTCTCTATTTACCTCTGCAAACATTTCTATGAATCTATCTGTTCAGCCCTCTCTATCTATTTGTAATAAAGATTTACAATAACATTCCAAATAAACCATTAGCAAAGGCAATAATCTGGCAGCCAGTGCCACACGGCTTGGCTTTTTTAGGTCTGGTATTAATCAAGAGCTTTTGATTTTACTAATTTATGCATGTAGCATTCTTATAGGGGGTTTCAGCCAGATGGCA
Source organism: Calotriton arnoldi (assembly GCA_963921515.1). Taxonomy (NCBI): domain Eukaryota; kingdom Metazoa; phylum Chordata; class Amphibia; order Caudata; family Salamandridae; genus Calotriton; species Calotriton arnoldi. Next base: position 265,299 of record CAWUFW010011931.1, read on the forward strand.
TCCATTGGTCTGTGGTTGTGTCTTTCTCTTTTTTCTTCCACCCACTTCAGCCACTGTCAGACTCCACTGTGAGGTTCTGCATGTTTTCTTTTCAGAAGTCCCACATCCAAACACTAAGTAGTTCTCTTTGGACTAGGTGCTATTATGGTAATGTGTGTTTTTTTAGCCAAGAAAAACATAGTTGCCTTAACCCAAAGTTTTTTTTTGGATTGATGAGGGCCCAGCAGCTTTCCCAACAATAAAGTGTTGAAAAACCATGAGCCAACGTGAGACCTATTGCCTTTGCCAGTGCTTGTTGAATTTTAGGTACAGCTTAGGGGTAGCTATCAATAGTGCCACTGGTGCAGTGTCACTGGGACCTAAGGATGTGAAGGGCCCACTGCACCCGAGTTATGACTGTCCTCCATTCCCATTAGAACTGAGGTACTACATACGTCCGCTATTGCCATTAGCACTGAGGTACATACATACTGAGGTAGAGACTGTGGGTGACTTTCAGAAAAGGGTGGGGAGGTGCGCGGGCGCAGGGCCCAAAAAGATTTCTGAAGGACTTTAGCGGGCTTTCAAACTGCTCTCACGCCCTTAGTAACAAGCCCATTTCAAAGAAGCCGAAATAGATGTATAGATTTCCGAGGCTTGAGGCAAATATAGGTGACCAACTGCGCCATGATAAGAAACCTAAAGCTGCTTCGTGAGCTGTGCAATGCTGGCGTTATAGGCTACTGCTCCTAATTTGCTTAGTTTTACATACATCATTATGTTCTTTGTATGTCGAAAATATTGTTTGTTGTAGGGAAAATGACTTACGAGACTCTGAGTCAGCCATGTAAATAACTGATTTAGATATTCCACTCAAGGTTTGTATCCTTGTTGACAAAACCACGTCAGTGTTGTCTACACTGTTGAGCTGTGGGACCGAGGTTTCAGGAACAACTAAGAACAACAAGGCCGGGTCCCTGGAGGATTAGGTTCCAAGAAAGCTATAATCAGCCTGGTTACTGAGCGCTTCTGGTTACTGGCTAAGAAGGGGCACTGTGTTCATATACTACATGGGATCCTGTACCCGTGTATTAAAGTGTGCCTGTAATTTCCTTATTACAGGAGATTTGTTAGTCTTCAGTCACCTGTAATGAAGAAATGATGTAGCTGCTGAACTTTAATAACTTGTTGAGTTCTGATGTCATATGCCTGCTGCTCGAGCCAGCAGGCAAGGGGAAAGGTCACAGAGCATAATTAGAGCTGCAGTTTAAAAAGCAAAAACAATATAAGACTTTTTCCTTCTGTTCCTTTTTTTTATCTAGATAAACAGTGAACAGTAGCACATAGCTATTTATAGGAATATGTTTATTTTTTGCACACTTTAGGTAATCATAGGAAGGATAGAAATCTTTCTGTCCTTCTAGACATTCTGAGCAGCAATGTTTTTTTTAAATTGGACGACTATTAAACTGATTTTAATATCTTTTTGAATAAAATATCTAACTGTTTTTTAGTGTTTTTCAATTTTGCACTGAGGGTAATGGTGTAACTATGTATTATAAGGAATAAATAATTTATTTTATTTTTATTTTTATTTTCGTGATTTCATATAGCACGAGCATGCCGCCCCAAGGACATCAGAGCGCTTTAGGTGAGTGCAGTTACCAGAGATTACATTTGAGCTACAGCACAGGAAAGTGTGTAGGAGTTGATAGATTTAGCCCATGTGTCCTTCACCGAGAAGAGTCTTAAGTTTCTTTTTAAAGGTAGCTTGGCATGGGGTCGTATGGAGTGTAGGAGGACCGACGTTCCAGGTTATACAATATATGTTGTACAAAGCACCGACACAACAAAATAAATATATATCCACAGAGGAGAAATGATGAACTCATACATACAAAGCTATGAACAATTAAACTATGGCACACTTTTCCATACATACAATTATTGCTATGCAAAAAAAGAATATATTTAGAGAGGGAGCATTATGCGCTGCGGGTTTAAAAACTAGACCTCGTTTGCAGTAGCATAATTCTTTCATTATTTGAAGGAAAATAATTTCCTGTATAGAGGTACCAGTAGGCAAAATTCAACACAGATTTATTCTACCACTGCTATGCAAATGTTATAATTTGCTTGCGTGCTTCAAAACAACAAGCAACAGCTTAATAGTGTGTTTTTTAAATTTTCCCTGAATGCACAATGATTTTCTAGACAAATGAAAGCACACACATCAACTCAAATATTATTTGTATTATAGATGTATTCAGAACCTATCAATTACTACAATTAGCAAACTGAACAGTCCCTTGGTACAGAGTAATATTAACACACTACTTAATAATAGTAATACTCATTTAAGCAACCTGAGAAGCAATCTCTCCATTGAGCTTGTATGGACAAGACAACCTGTTAATGATTTTGTGCGAGTGGATGACGTGCTTAATTTGTAAAACAAAGAGTGCTGGTGCCTGAACCTCTGCTCAGAAGCCCGTGACCAGTGCCAGTAAATGTTAGTGCGCCGAATACCAAACCTGGCAGTCTTAAATCCACCTCATGCCTCTTTTTTCCACTACCAAACACTCCCTGACCCTTTATCTCACTCTTGAAAGTTCCTACTATCTCCCTTTGTGATGGTTTTGCAGTCTTTTCCTTCCTCCGTCTTTCCGATCTTTGTGCTTTTCCTCTCTTGTGCTTGGTATATATCTGATGCTGAAAACTAAAGTGCCTGTCCCAAAAATAAGTGCCGATGGCCCTCACCGGGGCCACCGGCTCGAATTAAGCACTGAGTGGATGTATGGGTTTTAGTCACATTTTTGTTGTCTTTTTCTGTTCAAAATTATTTTTTGTCCAAAATTATTTGTTTTAAAAGAGGTGTAGGTCATGTAGTTCAATTAAACATTTATATTTATTCAGCAAAAGATACATTGGCATTTATAGGGAGTCAGGAATATAGTGCTTGCGAAGCTCAACAAACGTTTAGTAGACAAAGAACGATTACAAACTAGTGGCCCAATTTGAAACTTAGTTTATGGAATCAGTGGTACTGTTTTCATCTGTTTGGTTATTTTTGGTTCTGGTGAACTATTATTCCAAAGTAACACAAGAAGGGAGTGAAGAGGTAATGCTCAAAAGAGCAGAAAAGGTGGATACGTCCTCCTCAAGTTATATTGTCAAAAAACAAAGGGATCCACCCTTATCGGAAAGTATAGAAGTGTTCCTCCAGACTACGTGTGTCTCCTACAATGGTGGAAAGCACACAGCTTTGTTTAAATACCCCTCAACCACCAAAAGGACCCTTGGTGGCATGCTTCATCATCGGGGTCTTCCCGCCCGCTGCGGGACAAGGCGTGCTACGGCCTACGACTACGTGGGAGCACTGGTTATGAAAAACAATCCTATGTGTGGTGTAGGAGTGTGAGTGGAAGGGTCAGAAGTGAGTGAATGGTGAATGGTGAAAAATTAAAAAAATAACTGGCTCAGTGGAAAAAATACATTTTAATGTTCCTTTGAGCTGGTATCGTTAAAAGTGGGGAATGAGATGGAGATACTATGCTTTAATGAGCAGTGTCTCCTGTGTCGACATGTTTCAAAGCCCTCCCCTGGCTTCTCATCAGGACCTAGAAGAGATCCCTTCTACACTCAAATCAAAACAACTGTATATTTACATATAATCCTAACTAAGTGGTGCACATAAATTTAACATGCACAGTATACTATACCCCAGTAGGTATATTGCTGAATGGGTTTCTTATATCGCCCAGATAATGCCCCATGAGCCTTCAAAACGGGAGGGAAGGGGTACCTATAGTCACACAAATATCAAGGTTACCTCCTCACCAGGACACTGCCTCGCCGCGGAACTATTGTGCCACTCTATGACACTCAACTGCTGATTAGTAGTCCACTCAGGATCTCACCCTAACTCACTGGCTGAGTGCACTATTCATAGGAGATTCGTAATTTTATCAGTACTTCATTAATTCAAGGATCGATAACTGGGTAAACAAAATATCATGACCCAAATGACACATTTCAAAGAACCTAGTAGCAAACTGTTCACATATGACTGGTATGCAATTGCTGCAGAATCACGAGGTAGGCTGCCTTTAAGGCGCGGGTAACAATGGCCTGTGGCCTTTCTATGTAGAAGAAACTGTGGACAAGAAATTGTAATCAGTCTTCAATAGCACCTGGACTTGTGAAGCTTTGGTACACCAGGCAGTTGAGATGGATTGTATTGTAGTTGCATTTATATCAAGCATACTATCTCTGAAGAAGTGTTGAAGCGCTTTATGGGGGGTAGCATGCTACTCCGTAACCCAGAGTTAGTGGTTCACCTAGTGATTATTAGTTATTGTTGTAAATTTGTTGGCTATTGGATTAATCTTGTGATCTGAGGACACTGTAGTGAGCCACGCGGCCACGTGATGTCACGACCATGCAGCATGCACCCGAGAGCTTGGCACAGCCCGAGGAGATAAATAAAGGGTTTCTGACCCCTCGGGTTCAGAGTGCGCCAGATACTCTAATACACAAGTGCTCTCCATATGTGGGCAAGGGCAGGCTAGGCCTACATCGTGGGCCCCAGTGGTAAGGGCCCCCACCACATTGGTGACGAGGCCAGCAACACCCACCACGTTCGTCAAGTAGCAGAAGGGGCCAATTTATGGTGCCCTTGGAACCCCGGAGCTTCAACGGAAGGCGCGTTCGGCGCCGCCACGTCTCCCGGTTCGAGCGGTGATGTTGGTGTGAGCAGGCCGTTCCGTGTGCAGATAAGAAGAATTGCATCAGCACGGGTGGGGTCTCCATGCCGTGAGAAATTGCTGCTCTACTGGTGGTGTGCAGTGGCGTTCCGCCCAGGAAAGAAAAAGGGGTGCGGCAAGCACAATCATCCCATGCCACGTGGCCCAAGCACGATGCTCAGGAGACAGGGCTGTCTCTGAGGGTGGACACAGTGGGCAGGTACTTCCCAGACAAGGCCTCTCCCAGTGCATCCTGCTCGAATCAGCTAAGTTGTGTAACTGCATGGGAGGTGGGAGCACCCAGTCATAATGCCCAGCGCTAAAACGCACATGTGAACAAAAATGGGCACAGAGTAGCAGTGCACCACTATGCTGATAAACTCCAACCTGTCCAGAGAGAAATAGCAAGCACCACCACTATGCCTACACCTGTGGGTACATTACTACTTAGTCGTGAACAGCTGGCACCTGGCATAAGCACACAGTGACAGCAGTGTCATTGACTCCATTATGACCACACAATCCCAGGGCACAGCTGCATCAGTGGATGTTCTGCCAGTACAGCAACAAAGTGTACAGCCCCCTGTAGCTACACTCCCACCTTTCAGCCATCTGGAAGACCCAGCGACAGCGGACCCAGCGACAGCGGAGCCACGGTGGCGCCATTGGAGAGGCAGACTGAAGCACTTCTTTCATGCCACGCGGGAAACGGATGGTGTCGTAAAGTGCTCCCTCATGCTCCACATGAGTGTCGATAAACTTTATGACCTATTTGTGAATCTGCCTAACAGGGGAGGTGACCATGACTATGACACACCTCTGGCCATGCTGAATAGACATTAGAATCCTCAATTGATTCCCGATTACGAAAGTTTCAAGCTGCGACAGACCCACCCGCTAGACAGTGAATCTGTGGACACATTCTGTGAGTGGCTGCGCAAACTGGCCAGCACATGCACAGGGATAGACCGACAGGATCAAATCAGGGCCCAATTCATTCAAGGCTGCAATTCATCTAATCTTCGCAAACTGATACTCCAGCAGCCAGGGATCACGCTGGATGAGATCCTCATACTAGCAAGGTCACACAAGCTAACAGACAGCCGTGCCGGGGCCATGGAATCAGCGCTAGCCCGATGCTCCACAATCACCACAAAAGCTGAGAAAGCAACTGTCAAGGAAGATCAGGTAGAAGCCATTAGGTGGCGTTTGGCACCCTGCAAAAGCATGGGGAATGAACAGTACCAAAACAAGTGAAAGGCTGTGTGGGACCTGTGGAATGATCTGCCATGAGGGTGCCCAGCTCAAGGTAAAACATGTCTGACGTGTGGGAGATCAAACCACTTCGCAAAGGTTTGTAGCAAATCCAACCCCAGGGCAGGCTCCAACAACCGAGGGAAGAAAACATGGAACCTATCGCTGGAAGACCAAGAGGACAACCGTACCTCACCCCAAGAAGTTGAAAGGTGTAAACAAGAAGAGGACAATGACGAAGACATTTTCACCATATCATTCACAAGCTGATATAATCAGAGAAGAAGACCACCCCACATGTGCCAGGTCGAGGTAAATGGAGTACCCATTTCAGCTCTCATTGACACTGGGCATCAGTCAATGTTATTGACTCTGAACAGTTCCTAAATCTAAGTCCTCAACTGACAATTTTACCCATGAAGGCAAGAATATATACCTATAGGGGCACAGAGCCAATTCCACTCCGTGGAGTTGTAGAAGTTGAAGTTGCCTGCGGAGACGTCAAGACAAAGACCAAGTTCCACGTGACGAGAGACAGCACAGGAACCCTACTAGGATGCCATACAGTCGTAGATTTAGGGCTAGTCTTCTTTGGCCAGTAAGTGCACCAATCGCATACGGATAGCATACTGTCTGAATTCCAGCAACTGTTCACAGGGCTGGGGTGCCTAAAGGAGGTACAGATAAAGCTTCATATCGATGAAACGGTGCGTCCAGTAGCCCTGCAGCACTGCGGAGTGCCATTTCATCTGCGACCAAAAGTGGAGAGGAAACTGGAGCAGTTGGAGAGAGATGGCATCATTGAAAAAGTTACAGGGCCAACTCCCTGGGTATCGCCACTGATCATCGCTCCAAAGCCCAAACAGCCGGGTGCTATAAGACTGTGCATTGAAATGAGACTCCCCAATAAAGCCATTCGCCAAGAACGGCATATCACACCTACCATTGACGAGATCATAGCAGACTTGTATGGTGCCAAATGGTTTTCCAAATTGGGTTTAAACTCTGGCTGTCACCAACCGGCATGGGAAGAGTTGAGCCGATATATAACAACGTTCTCGTTGCATATGGGACTGTGCCATTTTAAGCATCTCAGTTTTGGCGTATCTTCTGCAGCAAAGGTTTGCCAAGACACCATCAGAGAAACCCTGTGTGGACTGATGGGCATGATTAATGTCGGCAGTGACATCCTCATCTTTTCAAGCACCTTAGAAGAACATCACACCCGGCTCAGAGCCACCCTGAGCCGCTTGGCTGACTCTGGGCTGACCATCCACAGTAATTAGTGCTTGTTCTATGCCAATGAGATAGAATTCTTTGGCCATAATATTCTCCCCTGATGACCTCTAAGTTGATCCCAGCAAAGTCAAGGCTATCAAAACAGCCGCCATTCTAGTGAACCCCTCTGAGGTCCGCAGCTTCCTTGGAAAGGCCTGTATTGCAGTTGCTTCATTCCACAGCTTGCTCCACTATTGGAGCCCCTGATAGCTCTATCGAGAAAGGAGGTCCAATGGGAGTGGAATGACAAGACTGCAAAGGCATTTGCGGATGTCGAGGAAGCCCTACTATATGACGTCACCATGGCGTATTTTGGCCCAACTCGGAAAACAGAATTAATTGTGGACGCGAGTCTAGTCGGACTCGGATATGTGCTATTACAGATGAAGAGGGAAGGTGAATGAGTCCCAATAGCGTATGCAAGCAGAGCCTTAACAGCCGTGGAGACTTGCTATGCACAGATCGAGAGAGAGGCCCTAGCCATTTGATGGGCATGCAAACACTTACATATTTATCTGTGGGGGCAACGGTTCCAAGTAGTGACCGATCACAAGCCCCTGGTCCCTCTGTTTGCTGGAACAGTCTGCAATGGGCCACTGAGGATCGAAAGGTGGGCTGTTCAGTCACAACAGTATTCCAACAAAGTAACTTATCGTCCCGGGGTTAACAACTCTGCGGATTATCTCTCGCGACATCCTGTGATGAAAAAGACAGACATGGCGCAAGTAAACTGTCTAGGAACAGAATATTTTGAACGAATGATTACTCAAGCAGCCTGTCCCTAGCGCTGTCTCTCACTGAAATTGCTGAGCACACCCAAGCAGACCCTTGCCTGCAGAAAGCGAAGGGAGTGCTAAAGGGGCATCGGTGGAGGTATTTCCTTGATGGAGCAGGCGGACTAACATCTGAAGAGCAAGAGGCGCAAACTCAACTATGGTGATGCCGGGATGAAGTCAGTGAGAGTGAGGAAGGACTCATGCTAAGAGGTCACCAAATAGTCATCCACGCAGTTTGTGATTGAGGATCATACAGCTAGCACACCAAGGACACCAAGGCGTTGCTAAGATGAAAGCCTTCTAAGAAGCAAGGTGTGGTTTTCCAGCATGGATCACATCATTGAGGAAAAAGTCAAAACATGTAACTCATGCAGAATCGCGGAAGGGGAAGCTCCCGTCTCACCGATTATCACCGAGAATGCCTGCAAGCATCCCTGGTCATCCATCAGGATGGACTTCAGTAGTTTCCCAGACAGCCGAATAACATTAGTAATATTGGACAGTTACTCCAAATTCCCTACCGTAAACTTGATTTACTCCACAGCATTCAAATGCCTTTGAGAAAGTGTTCACACTGCCAGGTTTTCTGGGGGAGATCAAGACTGAAAATGGGCCTCCCGTTCAAGGTCAAGAATGTAAGGAGTACCTACACCAACTAAATATCAAACATCGACGCATCACCCCTTCAATGGGCAAGTCGAGCGTTTCATGCAGCTCAACCCAATGGGCAAGTCGAGCGTTTCATGCAGACACTAAACAGGACTCTGAGAATTGGAGTAGTCGAGATGAAAATCCTGAGTGCAGCCTTTTCAAATTTCTACATGCATACCGACAAATGTCACAGCATTACCGGGAGTTCCTTTTGATGAACAAGGGCAGTGCGTGACGTTCTGCCTGCTGGAACCACCTGGCAACCCACAATCTTTGAAGAACAAGCTGTGCAGGAGCAAAGAAAGGCTAACAATGACATGGTCTGCCAGGACAGGAGAGCAGTGAACCCCACCCTGAAGGTTGGCGAAAAAGCAGTCATCAAAGATCGCCATCCAGGGTGGACGTTCTGGACACTTTGAAAGGGAAGCATGAGAACTGGTGCGATTGAAAGGAACAATGATGACCATGAGGAAAGGAAGCCATGAGGTCTCGAGAAATATGTCCTCGTTCTAGAAAAATCCTCTGACCAGCCGAGTTGGCAATGACTGTGATGAGCCTGAATGGGAGCCAGATTCACACACAGACAACCCCGGCCCGGGGGAAGATTCGAATCAAGCTCAAGAGAGTCCCCGCCACAACGGTCACAACAACCCGGAGAGCAGCAGGCCCATTGACCGGTGTGAAAGTGAAGGTTCCAGTCCACCACCCTATTGAGCGATTGGTGGTACCAGAGGTCATCCCTACAGCCTAAGAGAAATTCCTCAACCCATCCAGAGCCTTAGAGACTTTGTATGTAGCACAACAGGGATGCAGGTGACCAGGGGTTAGAAGTACAACTGCCTCACCTGTCTCCAGGTGTTGATCATTTCTTGATGAATATGATGTTTTTCATGTTCATGCTCTTTTGTTATCTTATCAATAGGCTCTCCTTTTTCTTTCAAAAACAATGGTTACATGGGATGTAGTGAGTCACCCGGCCACGTGACGTCACAGCCACGCAGCACGCACCCCGAGGGGATAAATAAAGGTCGACTGACCGCTTGGGGTCAGAGTGCGCCAGATGCTCTAATGCACGAGTGGTCTCCGTATGTGGGCAAGTGCGGATAGGCCACACCGTGGGCCCCAATGGTCAGGGCCCCCACCAGACAAACTGTTTCAAGTATTTCCTCCGGTTTATAGTAGTGAAATAAGTTAATAGGTCCTAGGTGTCACTGTTGGAGTCAGTTCATGCAAGTGAAAAAAATGGGATAAGTAACTAGGGTGGAGGAGGTTATTTATTGGATTGTAAGGAGAAATTACACGGGAATTTGTGATTTTTGAGAGTGTGATAAATACATAGGTTAAGAAAGGTTAAGTATTGTAAGGAGGGGTATTTAGATTACTGAAGGATAGAGGAGAGTAAGTCAGGCTGGCATTAGATTAGGGTACAATCAGAGAAACTCAGACTGGCAAAGGATGGGGTATAAGCAGTGTATTGTTCAAATGGAGCGGTAGAAGGGAGAATAATCCCTAGCTAGAAAACAGGTTAATTTTCATTAGGGTTTTTTTAGGACTATTGAGATAGGGTATATAAGAAATAGGGTATTATTTGTGGAGGATGTGAGTTCTTCACAAGTAATAAATCTGCATTTGTCTTTTTACTGGGAACCAAGGACCCCATTGCAGCACTTGCCTTTCTCACCATAGTGAAGAAGAGCAGTCAAAGGCCTACTTAGGGGAGGTGGGGTGGGCTAGTAACCCCAGATCGCTGGTATATAACAACAACTCTTAATACATTATCTTCCAATCCGTGCTTTTTATAAAAAGGAAAAATGCTTTCATTGCACACAGAAACACTACTGAATACTATTTATTAATTACAAATATATCCAATCAGGTAGAAGAAAATACCTTCATATCTCATTACGCCTGTAGTGGGTCCTGAACCCTATAACCACAATTCTTTCCATCAATCCTGCATGCCATATTACAATATAAGGGGGAGTCATTATCAATAAGGCAGGCTTTTTGGCTTAGGGTGTCACCATTCAGTAAAGTCAGCAACATGTTGTAACTCATCAACGAGGACAGTACTAATATACAATAGCATGCATTATACTGGAAAACCTCGCATTGTTAGCCACCAACACTATCAATACAGCAATGTACTGAAAAACATGGATTTCAGAATCTTACTTTTACTTTTACTATGCTGCTACTGCAACTTTAGGACTACCCAACAGGGGTCCATACATTTCAGAGCCTATGTCCAAAATGCTCCAGCTGCAGGAGTGCTTTAATTAATAGAAAGCCTCTCCCGGGGTCAGGCATTCATTCCCAGTGGAGATTTAAGCTGCCCCGTATAAAAACATTTATAATGGGGCTGCTAAACATCTGCAGCATTCCAACCATGCTTTAAAACTGTTCTTTGTGTCCTTACCGTTCTTTGAGCACCAAAGGAAGAACCCAATGTGCAAATCATGAGCCCTCACTAGGGCTTTTGTGGCAATCCATAGCCCCAGGCTTAAATATCGAAACAGCGGCTCGGCCACTTCCCAAAACAATGCTTACCTTGTATTTTTCCTTTGCAGCCTCACTCCACACTCAATGTGTTTTAGGCTATGGGTGCATCAGTACCACCCAGGGCACACACCTGTATTTCTCCTCATTGCAGACAGTGGGTACCCAATGCCCCCTTGGATGCTGCTGACTCCCCACGTGCCTTCCTAGACAGGTGCAGGAGCCAACAACACTATCTCCTATTCCAGCCTGGCGGGGGGGGGCAACCCTTTGTCTCACGCCTGGCGGTGAGAGCAAGATTGTGTGCTCTTGTACAGGCAACAGGCAGTGTACTCAAGCGCCCCACCCCCAGAATTGGCCTGGGGGGCAAGCAATGCACCAGGTGCTTGCTGAATCCTCTGTGTCCCAATAAGATGGGATAATTCTTAATTTGTCTGGTCCCAGGGCATGGGATCACTGAGGCTGAAAATAATCTCAGGAAGGGGGCCCCACAGTGTCCCTCCCAAATGGAATATAAGCCTTGAAAACACCAGCCCCTGGGGACTTGTTGAAGATTTGCCGCAAAGCGCCATGCCCTCCATTCTATGCTCATTCCCGCCCCGCCCAGGGGACTGAGCTTGCACTGGAGGTTTCTCCAGCCCCATAGGGATAAAGTGCATGTCCTTGAGCATTTGTTTTGCACTGGTAGTAAGTCCTAGCCACCAGGAATATTTTCATCAGGCCTACTGGCCTGTAGCTTGCTTTTTCATGAGGTAGCTTGGTTTTACTGCTACCCTGCCAGATCCTTTCTCTGCCTGGGCTCCTGGTGCTCTCTCCTTCTTGGTTAGTGACTTTCACAGCCCCTCCACAGCCAGCCAGAAGAAAGCACTCTCTGCCACACTCCCCAGGTCCTACAGCCTCCTGGATACTTAAAGGGTACCTGGGTGTCAGCAGAGTCAAGTGGCAGTCCACATGCATCCCTTGGAAACTATCCACGTTCCCCCAGCAGGCCCATTCCCCAGCTGTTCTGCAGGAGGCATAAGGTGGGCGGTGTCCCTGGCCTTGGAGAGACCCATTCAAGTCCTGGGGCTGAGCCAGAGGTAACGTCCTTTGGTCCATTCTTGCATTGCATTAGGTGCCTTCCCCTTCCAGTTGGACATTCTTTTGCTGTCCCCAGGTTCAATGTCTTTTCATTGGTCTTTCCCTTATGTAGGGGTTTTAAAGTGGGGGTGGTAAGTTTTAAAACAAGGCATACCTCTGCATTTTGTGGTGCAACATCATCCTTCCACTCTTGCCCCACCACTCCTATACAGCATTCTTGGACTTTCCTGCATGGGGATTTCTAGTTGTCTATGGAAAGATCCTACCTGAGAGCCTCAGCTCTGGCCCCAGCTCAAATAGCTGTTTGGTGCCTTCCCACTAATACTTCAAAGGGGAGCTTTGCCTGTGTTTAGCGCTAGAGGTCTGGCCTTTCGCCTTTATTTCTGTGGGCCTGGGCTGTCTTAGCTCAGATGCAGTGTGACAAGCTAATTAACAGATGAAGATTACCCTGCACGGGGCGTGGCTTGGCAAGTCATCATGGCGGACGTGTGTTGATCGGACTCCGTCCGGCCCCATGATATCCTGTATGTTTATCCTGTTTCTCCGGTGCTGACACGATCCCTGAGCTGTCCCGCCGAATACTGAATGTGGCGGCGTACCCCTGGGCCGATCTCCGTGCTGCTGAGGATCTGCTAAGGACATCGCGGCGATCGAGGGAGGACGCGGCCTGTGGGAGGCGTGCCCACACAAGGAGCAGGGGAGTTGCCTGATCCCTCGCCCGTCCGGAGGTGCCATCGCTGCCGTGGCGGAGGGGGCGGGTCGCGCCTCGGCGATCCCGTGGACCCGGGCTGGTGCCGGCGGGGCGGGGCTCATCCCCGGGGTGTTGGCGGCCCCTGTTCCGATGAGGCCTGGCCGAGTTGCAGAGCGGCTCAGTGACCGGATCTGGTCACGGAAGCGAGGCGCCGTTGAGGATATGCGACGCGATTGGCTGGCCGCCATCTAGCGGTAAAGGATTGCTCCGGGAGGTGCCAATATTGGATCCCTGGGAGTGTGTGGGCCCTTCAGGACATTGTGTGCGGTGTGGGGTCTGGGGACCACCTGTAGGCCCGCTGACACGAATACGCCCTTGACCCGTGCCTGCCCGCCGCCTCCCTCTCCCCCCCTCTTTTTTTTTTTTTGAGCTCATACTTACTGGGGAATCGGCGGCCGGTCGGGCCTCAGGGGGAGCGGGCATTGGTAGAAAGACTGCATCACCGGGGGGCTGCCCTGATTTGCTGGCCGTGTGGAGGTGCTGTCGCGGCGTCTGCCGGGGGTGCGGGCCGCGCCCCGGTGGCCACGTGAGCTCGGACTGGTGCGGAAGGAGCAGGGCTCATCTTTGGTGTGCGGGCGGCCCCTGGTCCGGCGGGACCCGGCTGCGCTGCATTGTGACTCGGTGGCCGGATCGGGTCACGGAGGTGAGGTGCCATTGGGGGTCCATGTTGAGGCCATAGACTTCTCTAGGAGGCGCCCCTACTGGCTCCACAATATCATCTGTGCCGCTGGGCCTGGGGGCTGTTTGGGGCCTGACACCACCAATACGACGCTGTGAGGCGCCTGCCTCCCTCTCCTTTTTGCATCAGCTCCTGCAAGGGATTTGGCGGCCGTGTCGGGCCGCGGGTGAGGCGGGGATCCGCTGACCACTAACACCCGCACTCGTCTTGGTGGGGCCTCGGCCCATCTGTTCCACCGCTGGGTCCGGGGCGCAGTTGGGGGTGTGATCCTGGCTCCATCCTGAGGCGAGGGGGGCCCTTAACCGTCTCGGGGTGACCGGGACCGCGGGCGAGGTATTCCTATCTCCCTTGTTTTCTTGGGCCACCATGACACGGGACAAACCAGGCAGTGGCTCTGGCAAGCAGAGCACTATGGATAAATATACGGGACAGGGGGCTCCGGCAGCTGCATCCAGGGGACCACAGAGTGCGGTGCCTGATAATGCGGCCCTCCTGGCAGCTATCACCCAATCCAGAGAAGCTTTGGAGGCTAAGATTGGGGCGGTCGGATCTGATGTTATGCTCTTACGCCAAGATTTGAGGAATGCGGTCGCCCGCATTACTGAGACAGAGACGAGGGTCTCAGGTGTGGAAGACGCGGTCGCCACCCTGCAGCAAGAAGTATTGTCCTTGGAGACTACGCAGCGGGGCCTAGCATCGAGAGTGGAGGATGCGGAAGGGAGGGCGCGACGTAACAACTTGCGCTTTGTGGGCTTTTTGGAGGGCTGCGAGGGCGGCAGCATGGAGCGGTTTCTTGCAGACTGGCTCAGGGGCTGGCTCCCCTCTGAGGAGCTCTCGGCATGCTTCATGATAGAACGGGCTCACCGGGCCCTGATGCAGAAGCCCCCACCAGGAGCCCGCCCGCGGCCTGTCATTGCTAAGCTTCTTAATTACCATGACAGAGATACCATTCTTAAACAGGCCCGGGCAAAGGAGCCGTTGCTGTTCGACAACTCCTGTATCATGATCTTCCCAGACTACACGAAATTAGTGCAGCAACGGCAGCAATCGTTCCTAGCCGCCAAGGCCCGCCTTCGTGAACTCAAGCTCCCCTACGCGTTGCTATATCCTGCCCGGCTGCGGGTGGTGTACCGGTCTCGCACCCACTTTTTTGATTCACCGGAGGAGGTGTTCCTATGGACAGATGAGACGGTGCGGCTGCGTCCCCATTCGCCACCGGGGCGTGAGTCCGACTCCTCCTCGGGGGGACCGGCCGGGGATCAGCCCCGGCCCAGGGGGAGAGGTGGCAGGCGCTCTAAATCCAGGTGTCGCTCCCGATCTGTGGGGGCCTCGGTGCGTGAGGGGTCTACTACTCGACAACATGCTTCGGCGGACTGAGTTCAGGGTCCTCTTATGGGGGTTTTGTTTGGGATGACCTGTATTGACCGGAGAAACACGTCTGAAGGTCCATCTCCTCGTGGGGCTCTCCCGTGGAGAAAGGGCCGGTGGACCATGGGCTGTGAACTGGGGATCCATTGGCGGGTGAGGGGTGGGACTCTTTGTTTGGGTCAGCCTGCTCTGCCTGCCGCGACAGGTACTTCACTGTTCTTGAGGTACAGGTTGTGGGGGGGGATTTGTTGGGTCGTGCTTGAGGGGAGGGTGGTTCTGGGTTGTTGGGAGGGGGTTGTTGGGTTGTTTGGGGGTAGGGGGTTCTATTGTTTAATCGCACTGGCCTACGCTACATCAGAGCCACCGTATCCAGACCGCATACTCTGGCCTTGTACACATACACGCTCTGACTTTTCTCATGGCTGGGTCTTCTAGTGCTGCGCAGGATCCCTCTGGGATCCTCCACATAATGAGTTGGAATGTTAGGGGGCGCTGGATAAAATCAAACGTGGCGTTATACTTAAACAGGCAAAGCGCACGCGTGCGGATGTCCTGATGCTGCAGGAGACGCATCTTATGGGGACTAAGGCGCTATGCTTTCAGCGCTTTGGGTACGTACATGTCTTTCACTCCGGGTTTGTGAGGGGTTCCCGGGGGGTTGCGATCCTTTTACATCGACGAGTTCCATACACACACATGAAGGCTTGGAGGGATACACAGGGCCGGTATTTGTTTCTTCAGGGACTGGTGGGGATGGAATCCGTCGTTTTGGGATGTGTCTATGCTCCCCCGCCCCTGTCATGGAGCATGGTGGAAAAGATCATGACCTTGTGGCCAGATATGCCGGATGGATTGACTGCGGTGGGGGGACTGGAATGACGTGCTGGACTTGGTCGGGGACCGTTGGCGGCCTGGGGCCCAGTTGACTGTGGGTGGGACTACTAGGCTGCAGTCACTGATGGCCGGTTTGGACTGGGTGGACCCTTGGCGTCGCCTACATGGGTCGGCACAAGGCTATACATATCTGTCGGCCGTCCACGGTTCCCTCTCCCACCTCGATTACATCTTCGTCCCCTGAGCCATGGTCGATAGGGTGGTTGCCGCAGATATTCTTCCGCGTGGACTGTCCGATCATTCACCGATTACTCTCACATTACGTGTGGGTCGGGCACAGCAGCCATTTCGGTGGCGTTTATCGGTGTGGAACCTCCAGGGGGAAGAATATAGAGAACTTATGGAAACGGCCATTGCCCAATATTTGGCGACGAATGTAGGGACTGTGGAGGGGGCTGACTGCCTCTGGGAGGCGATGAAGCCTACGCTTCGTGGTGTGGATATCTCATTTTGTGCAGCTGCCCGCAGATCGCGTAGGGAGGCTCTCGTCCAGGTGGAGGCGAAGTTATTTGATTTGGAATCTCGCAGCAGAGAAGGAGCGGATCGGCAGGCTTGTCGCCGACTCCTCCTGGCGCAGCAGGAATACGCCCATATTCTCCTAGACGAAGCCCGACAGGCGTGGTTGGCGACACGCAGCAGGATCTACCAGTGGGGAGATAAGTCTAGCAAACTATTACACAGGTTGTGTCAGAGGTCGCTGTGTCCTCAGTCCCTTCCGGGTATTTTGGGTCCGGATGGGTCCACTCTCACGGATCCCTCCGTGATCGCCGAAAGTTTTGCTACATATTATACAGACCTTTATGCCCCTCGGGTATGCCTTCCTGCAGCCACCGTCAGCCGCTTTCTCGACGATCTGCCACCTAAGACCCTCACTGATGATGTGCGCGAGAAGCTGGATCTCCCGCTCACAGAGGAGGAGCTGGGCGCGGCGCTGGGCGAGATGCAATCTGGAAAGGCCCCCGGGCCGAATGGCTTCCCATGTGAATTTTTTAAACGTTATTTCCTGCAATTGGGACCCCATTTTTGTGGGGTGGTTGAGGAGGCCAGGGAACAGGGGTACCTGCCTCATGATTGGCGACATGCAGAGATTGTGGTGTTCCATAAGCCTGGAAGACCCCCAGACCATCATGCGTCATACCATCCCATATCCCTTCTTAATGTGGAGGCTAAGGTGTTGGCCAAGGCGTTGGCCAATCGTCTGCGGGCACATATTACATCTTTGGTCCACCCTGATCAGGCAGGGTTTATGCCCCAGAGGGCGACCCGCCATAATATTCGGCGCGCACACGTAGCAGTGGCGACTGTCCAGGGGCTGGGGGAGCGGGCCGCGTTATTGCTGGCGGATATGGATAGGGCTTTTGATTCCCTTAGTTGGGTCTACCTATTCGCTCTCCTTCGCAGATTGAACTTTGGACCGCGTTTCTTGTCCTATCTGACTCTCCTGTATACAGATCTGACGGTGTCGGTGCGGGTGGCGGGCTCTGTTTCCCCCGCGTTTCCTATCGGTCGAGGCACCAGGCAGGGTTATCCGTTGTCCCCCTATCTGTTTGCTTTAGCGATGGAACCCTTAGCGTCTTGGGTGCGAATGGATGCTCAGGTGACGGGTCTGGAGTGGGCGGCGGGTTTGTCGGATCGCATCGCTCTGTATGCTGATGACGTACTCTTTTTCCTTACGGATATAGATAGAACGGGACCGCGCCTTCTCCGCATTATGCAAATCTTCGGGGAGACCTCGGGCCTCTACATGAACCCGAGCAAATCTACACTATGGGTCATTGGGGAGGGGCGGGTCCGGGTTCCTGGGCCTCGTCTGTTCGGGTGGCCACGGAGGGATTGAAGTATCTGGGGGTATTCCTGTCGGACTCGCCTACCATCTCTTGGGAAAGGAATTTGGTTCCTGTGTGGGACCGTATGCGCGGGGATCTAAAAACCTGGTCCCGCATGCCCCTGTCGATTTATGGTCGGTCGGCCATTTTTAAGATGGTGTCGCTTCCCGTCTCCTCTACCAACTACAGAATCATCCCTATCCGATTTCCCCGGATGGTTTCGACGCATTATACGGCCCTGGGCCAGTTTCTGTGGGCTGGTGGAATGGCGAGGGTGGCTCTGCGGACCTGCTTCCAATCTACGTATTGTGGGGGACTGGCGACATCCGATATTCTATCCTATTATATGGCTTCTCACCTGTTGGTTCTCAATGAGTGGTGGTATGGGGATAGGGGCGACCCAGCCTACGTGGTCGAGCGGCGTTGTATGGGAGATCATACCTTGCACACTATACTATATTCTGCGCCACTACGCAGCTCCCTACCACCGGCTACGAAACTCATCTTTCAAATATGGCGACAGGCGCTGCGGCGGACCGGGTGGTGGAACAAGTTGACACGGGAGACTCCCTTTGGCACAATGGCCAATTGCCGCAATTAGCTGCATTGTCCGGTTTTAGAGGCTGGGACTGTATTGGTATCTCCACTCTCGGGGATGTTATGCGGGGATTGGTACTGAAGTCCTTTCAGGATCTACAAAAAGACTTTCAAATGCCTAAGACTCAATTTTTCCGATATCTGCAGCTTCGGCATGCTATTACCCCTATATTGAGGGATTGGAGTCCTTGGCTGAGTTTAGTCCTATAGAGGCAAAGGTCTTTATGGGTGATCTCTGTGACCACAAGATCTCCAAGATATATCAGTCCTTGGACACGCATAGTTTCCCCACACTGCAGCATCTTAGGGAGGCCTGGGAGGGGGATGTAGGCCCGCTGGAGGAGGAAGACTGGGTGGAGGCCCTGTCCTCCCCACGAGGGTCCTCCATAGCCGTAAGTCTCCGCCTTATCCAGTTTAAGTATCTCCACCGGGTCTACTTCACTAGGGTCAGGCTCTGGAGGGCGGGATTGGTGGCCTCCCCGGTGTGTCTCCGTTGCCAGCATGAGGAGGGCACGTTGCTCCACACTGTATGGCACTGCGCTGCCTTGGCACGATTTTGGCGGGGAGTTCTGTCGTGCCTCTCTGAGGTTCTGGGATGGGATCTCCCCAGCTCCCCAAAGCTGGTCCTATTACATGTTATGAATGATATTGGAGGTAACATATATAAGCGCCATCTTCTAATGTTGGGATTCACCTTGGCCAAGAGAGATATCGCCAAAGCTTGGAAGGCTCCGAGGGCGCCCTCGGTATCTGTGTGGAAAAATGGCATGGATTTCTGTATGGGGCTGGAGACCCCGGTCTTTGTGGCCAGGGGGTGCCCGCTTAAACATTATAAAATCTGGCGGAGGTGGGCAGAGTACCGCGGCCTGGAGTTGGAACCTGCCTCAGTAGCTAGGTCTACTGACCTGGCATCCCTTCCATAATAGTAGATGTGTACCGTTGCTCTGTAGATGTAGGCGTGTTGTGTCTGGATGGAGGCGACTGCTCTTACCCGATGCTGCTTTGGGGTAGGTGCCAGTGCGAAGGGGGGTGGGTTTTGGGGTTTGTTATCTTTTTATGTTCTTGGGTATTATTTCAAATTTATCGCTCTTAATTTGTCCTTATACCTTATTGAAAGTGTCAAAGTAATTTCTATGTACATTGTATATGCATGAGTTGCTGGGTTACAGCACTCTGCGGTATATTTGTTATTTGGCAAATAAAATGTGTTCATAAAAAAAAAGATTACCCTGCACCCCTTCCTTTCTCAGGAGTTGGGTCAACCACTGTTAATGCTCTTTTCTTTCACTAGGTCTTTGATTTTCCTGCTGGCAGCAGAGTATTTAACTTGGCCCAGTATGGAGGGGGTGCAAATGCCTCAAATCTGATTATGAGCAATAATAATTGGAATATGGAGTGGAGATATGATGCAAGGGATTGTGAATCTACCCTCTGGATGAACATTTACCTCCTAGATTAATAACTCATTGGACTCTGGAGGCCTAAGTAGCAAAAAACTGTACTTTGGTGCCGATTATGCCTATAATGTAATATTCAGTTAAGCACCACAGACTTTCAGTAAGCACTACAGACCTACATTTTGAATGCCCACTTGCATTTACAACGCTTACCTAGGTCAGTACCAATTTTTGAAGAGTCCCTTCTACGACAGGCTTCCTGTGCGCAGATACCGACTGAACTAGATGGCAACCTCATACACACAGCCTGCATATGTGTGCACACTCATGTGCTCATGTCTCACGTGTAACTATCCGAGAGCCTCTTGCCATAGCTGAGCAGAAGTGGCCTTATCTTAAAAGGCCGTTACTTGCAGTTAGCAGTTTCAGTCCATTTACTGTGAATTTACTGTGAGTGAGGTTCAGTTAGTGAGACTCCCCTTAGCAAAATTCCAACACTGGGTGATCACAAGCAATAATTCAGGGGGATTAAATGGGTGGAATCCATTTGCTATAGGATGCAATGTGGAGAAAAATAAAGAGTAGAAAGATGGTTGAAATGTGATTACCTAAGGACAGGTGATATATGTTGTTGCGTCTTTGGTTGTTCTGTTTGTCTGTTGAATGTAGTGATACAATCTGTTTTTACAAAGATTTTGAACATTATTGGGATTGTTTGACTTTCTACTTGTTTTTAATATGAGGTACCGAGTTATGTGGTATATCCAGATAGTAGGTCGTTTAGGTTCCTCGGGTGAGATTTTGAGGAGCGGATAGTCCCTGGGGTTTCCATTGATCATTCATAGGAAATTGGGTTACTGATTGAGGGGGTAAAACCCTACTCAAGCAGCATCTATCTTCTATGTCAGGGGGAGACACAAGAAAACTCCAAATTATCTTTTGCTCAACCCTCCGGTAACTTGGCACAAAAGCAGTCAGACTTAACTTAGAGGAAATGTGTAAAGTATTTATGCAGCTCTTCAAATAGTAATAAAGTAAAATACAACACAAGAAAAATCCCACACCAATTTAGAAAAATAGAGTAAAATTGTAAGAAATTTTTGTTACACCAAAATGACAAAAATCCAATCTGTAAGACTGGAGATATGAAATTTTAATGTTTTAAGTAAAAGTAGTGCTTAGAAGCACAAAGCACCAACTGGAATTATCTGGTTGCGCCAGGCTGAGATAAAGTCAGAAGTTAATGCAACTGCAATGGAGCGCGGGCCAGATAAAGGGTCTGCTTCAGGCCAGCTGAACAAAGTACCTTCTGAGGAAGCGATGGTACTGCAATGCGTAGTCCTGTGACGTCGTTGAGGAGGCCGTTGACGAGAGGTTTGCGATGCAAAGTCCGGTGTCGAGGTTGTGTTGCACGGTGGCAGCTACAAGTATGCTGCAGGGCTGCGGTGCGAAGTCCTGCATTGTCATTGAGGTTGCCCAAGTTGAAGGTATTGCGATGCGAAGGCCTGCATCAAGCATGCATCATGCAGCGGGGGTTCCAAGGAAGCTGAGGGTTGCTATGCGAAGTCCTTGGTTGGAGATTTGTCTCACAGCAGGCGTTCCGAAGCGGAACTGCAAGGAGATGTGTCGAGCTGTGTCGGTTCTCTCCACAGAACCATAGCTGGGCTGGCACAGCATCTTCAGGCCCACTTCCAAGGGTCCAGGACTGGGGTGGCACCGCTTGGTGAGTAGGACTCACAGCAGACAGAGTCCAGGTGTTGGGTTCAAGGTGGTTGCAGACTTTTCTGTCCCTGAGGCTCTGATCAGAAGGTCAGACAACTAGCCCTTGGCGTCACTCTGGTGGTCCTGGTTTCAAGATGCAGGTCTAGTCCTTTCCACTGAGGCAGCAGGGCAGCAGGGCAGCAGGGCAGTAGAGTAGCAATCCTTCTGGTAGAGCAGCACAGCAGTCCTTCTGAGTCTTCCACAGGTTCAGAAGTGTACTGAAGAGTTGGGTCTGAGGGTCCATTTGTGATACCTGGTGCTCACTTTGAAGTAGGAGAAGTTTCTAGAGGCTTCCACCCCCAGAGGTGTTTGGAATTTCCTGTCTCCCTGCCCTGGTGCCAGCTTGTCTGGTGTCACAAAAGACTAGTGACAATCCCTTTGTGAGCATGCTCAGGGAGAGGTTTTACGATGTGCAATGTGGTAGGTGAGAGCTTTGCCCCCCATGAAGTCAGAGATGGCCCATCTTGACAACACCTATTCACACGTTTGTGTCACTGCTTGGGAGCACTACACAAAGGCCAACTGCCAGCTACACCTAGTCAGTTGGCCCAGGATACAGGCTGCAGGCATCAAATGGTTGGAACAAGAAATTGCCAACTTTCTAAAAGTGGCATTTTCAGAATTGTGACTTAAAATCCAACTGTGCCATTAAATAAGGTTTTTCTAGATTATAGCTCTTTAAACACCAAATTTTCAATTCCTTCCTACTCCCAATTGAAAGTTAGCAATTCTTTTGTAATAGGGTAACCCAATGTTATCTTATAGGAGAGGTAGATCTTGCAGAAGTGAAAAACAAATTTAAGAGTTTTTCATTACCAGGACATGGAAAACTTAAAAGTACATGTCCAAATTTTTAAATACAATGCACCCTGCCCTATGGGCTGCTTAAGGCCTACCCAAGAAATGACATGTATGTATTAAAAAGGAAGGTTTAGGCCTGGCAAAAGGTTTATTTTGACAGATTGAAATGGCAGTATAAACTGCACACACAGGCTGCAATGGCAGGCCTGAGACATGTTTAAAAGGCTACTTAAGTGGGTGGCACAACCAATGCTGCAGGCCCACTAGTAGCATTTAATGTACATGTCCAGGGTACAGGCAGTACCACTGTAATAAGGACTTACAAGTAAATTAAATGGGCCAATTGTGTGTAAGCCAATTTTATCATGTTTAAAGGAGAGAGCACCAGCACGTTAGCACTGGTTAGAAGTGGTAAAGTGTTTTGTCTTAAAAGCCAACAAAAACGTGTTCAGAAAACAGAAGGGTGAAGGCAAAAGGTTTGGGGATGGCACTGTTTAGAGGGCCAAGTCTAACAATTATGTATTTGTTTGAGACAGATGTGGGGATTGTAAAGGTTAAGGGGGATGTGGTTGTCCCTGATGTTAGGGTTGGTTGTAAGGGGATTCTGCTGATTTAGCACTTCCATGATCTTTGATAAACAGTGTTATTCCCAATACGAACAGAGCTGTGCTTGTGCTCTGAAGTTCACCAAGCCCAAAGGTTCCCAAGCCAGGAGGAAGAGATAAGTTACAGGGAGACTGTGGGATATGGGGTTTCTTTTATTCTATAGGACACCAGTTTCATTTATTACAAAAATATTTTCACAGTTAAAAATATTTAAACAACTGTAACTTTGAAAAGAATCCCAAATTTCCCCTGGATACAGGTGAATGGGGGTAATCCTTCTCTACCTTCTCCCTGGGCCAACCAATCAATAACTCATTCTGCCTCTTCTGACAATTCCATTTCAAGGGGTAAATCTGGGCTTCTCCATAAAGGAAAATAATATGCATCTCCTGTTGCTCACAGCAGGCTCAGCCTCATCCATAACTGGTACTATTGGCACAAAAGGCAGTGGAAGTATGTCATCTGTTTTTCTAAGTACTTTGGATTTCTAAACACAGCTGCATGTCAAATAGAGTTAAATCACTTTTCATATCATCTATTATGCCAGTACTACATTGATAGTTAATTTGGGATAATACCAGCCACTAATTTTTGTCAGAGCAGTTAGATAATAGTTTACTGCAGCAAAGTCAAGCCTTTCATCTCCAATTTGGCATATAAGCTATGGAATTTTATAAAAGGTGCCTTTTTCACCTTAATAAATAAGACAAGCAAATGTTTCCTCTACATCCAGATACAGGTCAGATAGTGCAGTCTGCCTACCCTCTGAATAATCCAGTGCCTTAAGAAGTTGGTAGGCACTGGAGGAATGAAGCCTACCAGGTATGAATATGGCCTGATTGGGACTAGCAAGCCTGAGATTCTTACCAAATCTGCATCTGCATCTCTCTAAACCCACAATCCCTTGCAGTAACCGCTTTACTCCCCTTGCAGAACCGATCTAGGTACTGGTAACACGTGAATCTAGTGAAGTATTGGCTGGATTGCATAAAGGTGAGCAAAGACCATCTGCTGCCCAGGTCAACATAACTCCTTTATTACAGCAAATTAAAGATCTTAGGGGTGAGATAGGGGAACTCAAAGTGTTGGTACTAACTCTCACCCCTACAATGAGTGGGCGAATGTGAGCTCCATAAACACAGGCGATAATCTTATGCCCGCTACATATCACCTGGCTGTTTTTGCAGGGTTATCCCCAAACGTTTTGCCTTCTTCCTCCTATTTTTTTTACCTGTTTTTGCTGGCTTTAGGACTCTGGGCACTTTACCACTGCTAACCAATGCTAAAGTGCATATGCTTGCTGTCTAAATTGTATTGGTGATTGGTTTATCCATGATTGGCATATTTAATTTACTAGTAAGTCCCTAGTAAAGTGCACCAGGTGAGTCCAGGGGCTGTAAATCAAATGCTACTAGTGGGCCTGCAGCACTGATTGTGCCACCCACATGAGTAGCCCTGCAAACTTGTCTCAGGTCTGCCACTGTAGTGTCTGTGGGTGCAGTTTTAAACTGCCATGTCGACCTGGCAAGGACAACCATTTTATACCCACAAAGAGGGGAGGGACAAGAGGTTAATACTGTCCCTATTCCTCCCTATGATCATACTTTCACTCTCCACGAAGGGAAAATATGTACTTTACGCTACCTATATTTGTATAGGCAAAGCCTCATTTGGAAAGCCTGAAAGGTTTTTAAAATTGCCCTCGTCCACTAAATAGTGGCATGCTTCATCATAGTGCAGCTGACATTCCCTGGTGTAGACCAACACTCAGGGTGGAGGGCTGTATTTTTATGCAAACTATTAGGGATCCACTAAGCAGAAAAAACTCAAAATCACTGCGGTATATCAGGGAGTTTAGAACCGTATCACCCTCTCTGCTGACATCAACATGTTTCAGCCTTTTATACTGCCCAACATGGGTAACTGGCATTCATCAGGATATTGATCCCTTCTAGTGAGGAAAAGAACGATGGATTAAACCCAGATATCTTGACTGGGATTGAAAAGTTTCAGCACTCCGTCCATCATCTTGTTGTGTTTGATAGGTTCGCCCAAAGTGGCCAAGGGTATGCCCAGACATGGGTCTCTGGTCCACTGGATTCAAGCTAGCCTGGCTGATGAGGGGTGATACTCCAAAACCGGTCCCAGTATGCTTGTTTCTGGTCCAGGGAGGACCTGGCATGGCAGTTGGGGCCGGACTGTTCCCATGAGGAGCAGGGTCAATACTGATTTGCATATGGCTGGGTTCAAACTGGGGTGGCATGGTGAGCAAAAGAACAATGGATTTAACCCAGATCTTTTGACTGGAGGTGTGTTTGAAAAGTTTCAGCACTCCGTCCATCATCTTGTTGTGTTTGCTGCATTCACTCTAGAGAGTCAGACAAAGGGAGCTGAGGTGTGTCTTGCATATCCTGATTGCCCATCACCAGGCTGATGGGCTATCCTGAGTTAGACTGGTGGGAGGAGTGAATAGGTTTGTGACTGTCCTCACACAAAGCTGTCTCCACCCCCTGCAGTGTCTCTGGATCCAGGTCAGGGAAAGGCAGGGTCTTCTGCACTACAGAGACTTTCCTTTGACGTTTGCCTACTTCAAGGGCAGAAACTGATATAATTACTGGAGCTGTGACACCATAACTTCATAACACTTCTGGATTAAGAGGACATTCTGCCAGGAAGAATAACTAGATGTTGTAGGAGGAGAATGGCACTGCCTGTTGCTTTGTGTGCTGGCCTGCTGCTTGCTGCTTCTGTCCTGGAAGTGAAAGGACTGGACTTTGCTTTCTGCCTCCTGCTTTCCAAGGTTCTCCAAGGGATTGTATGTGCTTGCCTCCTGTTAAGAAGTCTCAGGGCCATCAAAGACTATATCTTTAGCCCCAGAACTCCTCTACTGCCAAGTGGTGCCAATTCCAGTTCTGGGCGATTGGAGGTGGTTTTGCTGCTAAGAACCAAGAAAATCCTCGCATCGACTCGCAGCGCCTGTTTTTTAAATGCAGCACTGCCGTGTGGTTGAAAAAAGCGTATCGCCGCTGTGTGGCTGAAGGATCGACGCAGTGCCTGCTGTGCGGCTGAAAGATCACTGCAACCCGAGTCCCGAGCACCACATCATCGGCGTCCGTGGTGCACGCTCTGACTCTGGGGCAGGCCCTGCTGCTGAAGAAATCGGCACATCACCTGTTTTGTGGCTGTGGAGTTGACTCAGCGCTGATTCCGCCGCTGCAGCATTAGCACAGCGTGCCTGGATTTTCGACGCATCGTCCCAGAGCACCAAGTTCTTCATCAACGTTGCCCAACAGTAAGAAACCGAGGCCGGATGTCCGGAGATCGATGCATTACCTCCTCTCACAGTAAGGAACCGACACATCACCTCCCCTGGCAGTAAGGAACCGATGCATCATCTCCCCTGGGAGTAAGGAACGGATGCATCATTTTGCTTTTACAGCACCTCACTTCCCCTGCGCCTGTTTTCGTCTTTGATTTTGACGCATCCCAGGTACTTTGTGCTAAAAGTGACTCATCCATAGTTTCCTATGGACTGAATTATTTTGAGCCTTTTAAAAGTAATATCTCTACTTGTGTATGTTGGAGTTTTGTCATTTTGGTCTTGTTTTATTCAGATAAATCTGGGATATTTTTCTAAACTGGTGTGGTGTCTGTAGTGTTATCACTATGATATTGTGTGTGCATGTACAAATGCTTTACGCACTGCCTCTGAGGTAAGCCTGACTGCTCGTGCCAAGCTACCAAGGGGGTGAGCAGGGGTTATCTTAGCTATGTGACTCCCTTACCCTGACTAGAATAAGGTCCCTACTTGGACAGGGTGCAAGCCTCTGCCAACTAGAGACTTCCATTTCTAACAGTAAGACACCCCCGGGTGGGGATCAAAGGCACAATGATATTACGACTAGGGCCAAAGCCAGTGAACCTACCGCCGCAAACAATTTTTCAGGTCCAGCTGCAGGTATGATGGGCCACAAGACAAAAATGAGTATAGGAATACAATGGTCTTAGGTCCCACACATCCTCCCCTCCAGCCAACCAAGATGAACCATAGGGGGATTGAGTTTATTCGGTATCCTCCAAAACTGGTGCACAACTCAGCCCTTTACCAGGGGACTCAGGACCCAAGCCGTAGCTGTTCTATCTTTTTGATAAATGTTCCTAAATTTCCACAAAACTCTTCCAGTGAAGGTGAAGATGCGCTAATAAATAAATTCATTCATTAGAGCCATTGGGCGATGTGCTGCCACTCTATAATACGGGAGGATAGTTTAGGAGCCAAAAGACTCCCACAACTTGGTACCAGGTTTGATAGCATTTAACTAACTCTCTTAAAGAGGAGCCTAGTTGATAATCTGCTGGTTTTTGATGCCCGAACCGCTGCCCTAGTTAACACTGACCTTCGATTTAAATATATTAGAACTGAGCATAATTTACCGAATGCTTCCCACAATGTTGTAAACTACACTTCTGGTGGATCTCCCACTAAAGATGTATATTCACAACGATTGCCTTTCAGCAATTCTAAAAAGTATGATTGGCTACCATTTGCTAGTGCCATAGAAGATGGTAGTATTGATTCCAATCTTAATCTCTCGGGCACTGACCAAAACGACATCGCGGATCAAGTCTTCACTGCTTCATCCTCTAGTCAACTAACAGCAGGGCTTCTAGTTCCATTGAGTCCCCTTATAAGTACTAATTGCTCTATTATTCAGCTCCCTGCTGGACCCCCCTCCTCTCCTTCTACTGTTCCATTAAAGCCTAAGGTATCCATAATTTCGTGGAATGTTGCAGGGCTAAAGTCAAAGATAGCTCTCCTTGACTGGAACAACTATATCTATAAGTACAATATTTGTTTGTTCCAGGAAACCTGGTCCATTAAACCCCTCTATAAACCTGGTTATTTACATTTCTTTAATTCTACGTCACAAGGTCCTGTGGGACGTCCACCAGGAGGGCTCACTGTCTGGGTCAAACAGTGTCTAGACTGCAAACTCCAGAAATTATCTATTTACAGCCCGATATTTTAGTCATTTGTTTATTGGTCGATAATGTCATAACTATAGATATTTATAACATCTATTCAAGAGGGGTAAAGGGAGGCTTGAGGTCCAAAATAGTTACACTTTTAGAGGATCATTTAGAATCCAATCATGGTAATGCCTTCTTGGTTATTGCAGGGGACTTTACTACAACTTTTGAGCCCTCAGAGAGTGTTGATGTAAACCTTACTAGAGAGGAGGATGAGACAAGGGGCATCCCATGTCTTGAACTCCCAACTACTAAAAAACTGACACAAGCAGCCCTGAAATTCAAAACATTTTCTATGGAAATACGGCTTAGAGCACCAAATGGTAGGATCAGATCGGACAGGAAGGGGGCAAGGACCTTAAACAATCTGTCTCACTCCAGCCGTATTGATTATATATTACTGGATTTGAAGCTTTGGCCGCTCCTCATGGATATGGCCATTGAAGATAGGCTGGAGAGCGACCACAATACTCTGTGCCTTACTATGGATCCCTTTTGCACCATGCTGGCAAACAAAACTCATATTACGGCCAGCACTAGGAATATTCAACCATCAAATGATATGTGGAGACTTAAATTGTCTCAGGTTCTTGACTCTGAATATTTTGTCTGCTGTTAAAAAGGAACTGATATTTTGTCTAGCAGTGCTGCCCCTAACACCTGAAGGCATGTCAAATTAAATCCAAATTACTGAGACGCATAACAACCTACTTAATAGAATGTTACTTCCCTAAAGTGTCCTTGTAACTAACCCAGGTAGAGGGCCCCCTAGACAAGAATCATGGCTCAATAAGGAATGTAGAAGAATCCAAAAGTCACTGGTCATAGCGATAAAATCCAAGGTTTGTCAAGTATTTGCATGGCTAGGAAGCTTTATAAACTAAGTCAGGCTTGAGGTAAAAGAGAATGGGATGATAAGAGGTGGCAAGAGCTGCAAATTGCTTGTTCTGCCAAGGACTCTGTTAAATGTTGATCCTTAGTTACGAGGGAAAGAGATGGGGATGTGACCCCCCCACCACACAATCATATCTCCCCTACCTTATTACATTTAATAAGTGCTAACTTTCAATTGGGAGCAAGTAGGAATGTCGAGTTTAGTATGTAAAGAATTATCATTTAAACCCCTATTTAATGGGGAAGTTGAATTTTAAGACACCATTCTGAAAATGCCACTTTTAGAAAGTTGTCATTTTCTTGTCCTGCCCATTTGGTGCCTGAAGCCTGTATCCTGGGTCAAAAGACTAGGTTTAGCTGGCAGTTGGTCTTTGTGTTTTGCCCCAGACAGTGAGACAAAGGTGGAATAGATATTGGCAGGATGGGCCATCTCTGACTTGATAGGGCCAACAGCTGCCACCTACCACATTTGTACATCACAAAGCCTCTGCCTGAGCACACTCACAAAGGGTTTGACACTAGTCTATTGTGCCCCCAGACAAGGTGGGGCCAGTGTAGGGAGGCAGGAAATTCCAAGCAACTCTGGGTGTGGAAATCTCCAGAACCATCTACTTCAAAGCTGGCACCTAGTATAAATATTAGGCCCTCAAAACAACTCTTCAGTATACGTTTGGACCTGTGGAAGACAGAAGTACTGCTGTGCTGCCCTGCAAGATAGACTTCTACTCTATAACCCTGTCGCACAGCTGACCTGCTGCCTGAGTGAGAAGGACTAAACCTGCATCTTGAATCCAGGCTACCAGAGTGATTCCAAGGGTTAGTAGGCTGGCCTCCTGATCAGAGGCTCAGTGAGAGAAAGGTTCCAACCACCTTAAACCCAGCACCTAAACTCTGTATTCCATGAGTCCTACCCCCCAAGTAGTGCCAACCAAGTCCTGGACCCTTGGAAGCAGGACTAAAGGTGCTCTGGTAGCCCAGCTGTGGTTCTGTAAGCAGAACCAACGCAGCTGTGCTTCAGAACCAGCCCTGCGCAATGTATCCCCGATGCAGAACCTCAAATCGCAGCCAGCAGCTTCCTCTGGATCGCCTTTGTGCAACGCATCCTCGACGCAGGCCTTCGCATCTCAAGCCCCTCATCACCGGCATCCTTGACGATTAGGCCTCGGCGGAACTTACAGAGTTTTACTCCGCGGAATTCCACTGAGTTACTGAAAAACTCTGCCAAATTCCACAGAGTTCCATGAGCAGACGGAGTTGTATCAGTCATTTGTTTTACATTTAGTCTGGATCGCACACGAGGGCTTCACGCAGCCAAAAGATAAGCATATCTAATTAAAACGACACAGGCAGCCACCACGAGAATTAATGGATTTCTGAAATCTTCCTCCATTTCCCAAGCAACACTGCCACCATGTTATGTTATGTTATTGGATACTTGGTATAGCGCAACGACTCGCCCCCGGAGGAGCATCTCAGCGCTGAGGCAACAGATAAGTCAAGAAGCAACCATTAGAACAGCCAGGTTTTAAGATGTTTTTCAAAACTTGAAAACTCAGTTCATGCCCAAATGAAGAAGGGAAGCTTGTTCCAGTGGCACGGAGCAAGGTACAAGAAGGCCCGTCCGCCATACTTAGATGTACGAATACGCCGGGGACAAAGAAGAAGTTGACTCCTTGATCTAAGGTTTCTTCCAGGAAAGTAGGGGACCAGTTTGACCTGTAGATATTTGTGTCCTTTGCTTGACAGAGCTTTATGCGTCAGGCAGAGGAGTTTGAATATTGAATTTATGGGGAGCCAATGAAGGGATTTGAGCAGAGGGGCTGAAGGTGTGCCAGGTGGCTGTTTGTTAACCAAACGGGCTGCAGTATTTTGTACCACCTGCATTTTAGTTTGAAGGGATTCATTTGATGCTACAAGAAGTGCATTTCCATAGTCAAGGCGGCCTGGACAAGGGTCTCCCGAGAGGTGAGCGGAAGCCACTGGAAAATCTTCCGGAGAAGGCACATTGTCCCAAAGCACATGCCGCAGGTGGATCTCACCTGTTTTTTCATAAATAACTTGTTATCTAACAGAATACCCAAGTTTCTCACTGTGCTTCTGAGAGAAGGAGCAGGACCAATTTAGGCAGGCCACTATTCATCTGTCCAGTGGAGCTGTGCTTTGCCAAACAGTAGAATCTCTGTTTTGTCCTCGTTTACTAAAGACAGTTCAGGGATATCCACGTGATAATTTTTCTCATGCAGGTGATAATACTATGTTTAACATTCTCAGTGTCCTGCCCAAAAGAGATTACTAATTGGGTATCGTCTGCATAAGAGAGTATTTCAAAACCACAGGCCTTAACTAGCTGAGTGGGGGGAGCGATATAGATGTTAAAAGGTGTAGGGCTCAAAGTGGAGCCCTGATCCCATGCCCAGGGACAGAGTCTTAGATTGAAAAGGGTCAAGTGGGATGCTTTGAGTCCTGTCCTTAAGAAAGTCTATAAGCCAGTTTAAGGCAGTGCCATGGATCCCTGTCTCATAGAGCTGTTGGGTCAAGATGGAATCTGACATGGTATCTAATGCCGCCGACAAGTCAAGAAGAACCAGCATAGCTGGCGTGCTGGCGTCGAAGGATAGACTAAGTGCGTCTACTACCACTAAGAGGGTGGTTTCAGTGCTGTGGAAGGGGTGAAAACCTGACTGGGAATCGTCCAGCAGGTGGTGACTCTCCAAGTAGGAGGAAAGCTATTTGTTAACATAGGACTCAGGCACATTGCCTAGCGAAGAAGGATAGAGATAGGACGATAATTTGCCGGATCGGTAGGATCAGCATTAGTTTTTTTTTTTTAAATGGGGGTGACATTGGCAGCTTTCTATTCCCGAAGAACTGCAGCTCAGGATAAAGCTAAGTTGCATAAAGATGTAACTGATGGTGCAAGAGGAGTGGAAAGCATTGCTATGATATGAGGGGGACACTGATCAGCAGGAAAGCCAGATTTAATTTTAGCTAGTAGATCTAGCAGTTGAGTTTGTGCAATAAACTCAAACCTCTCCAGCGTTGCCTGAATGTTGTTACAAGAAGGGTTGACAGGACAAATACCGGAGCAGTGGTATTATTGTGGAAATTACGATAGACATTTTCTATTTTAGTTTCAAAGTGGGAAGCAAGGGTGTCACAGAGTGTCTGAGAGGCAACAATGGTTGATGTGCAGGCACGAGATTTAGTATGCTCTTTTAGGACCTTGAATGGTTCTTTATCGGAGTTCCTTGCTTGGTCAATTCTAATGATAGTATAGAGTCTACGTGCTGTTTAAATTCTAGTGCGATAGGCTCCTAACGCTACTTTGTAGTGGTGTTTGTCGAGGGCGTCTTTAGAGAACCTCAATTTATGCTCAAATCTTTTCCGATTTGATTTGTCGGTTCTCAGATCGGCAGTGTACCATGGGACATTAGGTCAGCAAGATTTGATGATGTGTGATCTATAGGGGACAACTGTATCCAGTGCACAAGAAAATGACTCTTGAAACGTGGCCCAGGCTGAATTAATATCCGGTAGATTTTCCAAATCAGGGGACCTGAAAGAACTTTCTACGGTGACCTGCTTCCATCGTCTTGATCTCATACTATTCACAGTTTTGGGTTTGGTAGAGATGGAATCAATGGGGATTTTAAATGTAATTAAAGAATGGTCTTTCCAGGCAAGAGGTTCAGGCAAGTCAACATGCAAAAGCTGAAAGTTAGAGAATATGAGGTCTAAGGTGTGACCAGCCGAGTGTGTGGGGCCTGTTTTTATCAGATGGAGATCTAGAATTTCAAGATTGGACAACACAGTAGAGACATCTGGGTTTGTTGAAATGTAAGCATGGTAATTGAAGTCCCCGATTAAAAGAAAATTCTACGGGGATAGCACATGAGGAGCTATTCGTTCTATTAATTTAAGGCTAAAATCTTTCAGTGTGGATTGTAATATTAATATAGTACTCATCATAATCACATACAAATATGCATTATTGTTGTTCACAGCAGGTTCAACAGTGAGATGTGTGGGACATCCCGTAGAAGACAGAAACAACATGCAGCAATCATTTCTGGCAAGAAAGGACACCGAAAAATTAAAACCTGCGATCCGACGGATTTTCACTCAACACCACAAGCATTTTTAAAGTCCCGGACCCAGCGACACCCACCGCCTAAGCGGCGAAAGGTTTTATTTTTATAGTATGACTAAATTACTCACAAGTTCACACTCTTTCTTTGCGGGGGAGGGGCACGGTATCAAAGTATGTATTGAATCGACCCCGACACTCAAACAGGAGATTCCCCAGTTCCTAAGGGGGCATGTCTTGCCCTGCCCCTAACGCCACATCAGGGTGAGCTGAAAGGTTGGAATGTTCCCACGGGCCTTATCCTAGGTTAATAATCACCAAGGCACTTACCTGGCTGTCGGTCCATGCTTAGAGTCCGTCGTGACCGGGGGCGGCGGAGGCATCGCATCGGATTTGGTTGGGCCATCTCAGTGGAGCTGCTCAGTGCTCACGCTAGGTCGGTGACAGCACAGGTCGTAGCTAGAGTGTAGGTCAGTGACAACACAGGTCCTGTAGGAAAGAGCTAGAGCACTAACGTCCTGCGCGTACTGTGCCAGCAGTGGAGGTAGCCTATGCTGCACACTTAACAACATATGAGTGACTGATTGTCACTGATAGTGACCGGCTGTGCCGGTAAACTCTGCTCCGCTGGTAGTTGGTAGAGTTTTTTTGCCAAACTCTTCATTCTAAACAGAGCGTGGAGTGACAAAACTCCACTAACTCTGCCAATATAGCGGAGTTTACTGCACACCCCTATTGACGATGATGCAGGACTCTGCATTACAGCCCCGCAGCTTCATCGGAACTGCGGCTGTGTGATGCATCTTTGACACAGAAATTCTCATCTGAAGCCCCTCGTCGACCGCATCCTCATGACGACTCTGGACTCTGCATCACAGCCCTGCAGCATCCTTGGGATTGTTGCTGCACAAAGCATCCTTGCATATTCCGCAACAAGGATTTAAGGTTCTTTGTTCAGCTGGCCTAACTTGGTCCTTGTATACGGCCCACACTTCTTCGCGGTCAGCCTGAACTTGTGACTTTGTCTTGGTCTCGCACGACCAGATAGCCACAGATGATGGTTTGTGATTCTACTGTTTAGATTTTTTTAGTTTTGGTCTCAAAAAATTTATTACATTTTAGTCTATGTTTCTAAATTGGCATGGGATTTTCCTTGTGTTCTTCTTTAACATTATTACTGTTTGAAGTGTTGCGTAAATACCTTACACATTGCCTCTATGCTAAACCTGGCTGATTCTGTGCCAAGCTACCAGCGGGTTAAGCACAGGTTTATTTGCAGTTTGCTTTTGTTTCACCCTGACAGAGATCGTGGTTGCTGCTTGAGTAGAGTTTCACCCCCCTCAACCAGTGACCCAATTTTCTACACACAAGTCAATCTGTTTTGTTGGGCCATGCTGAGAAGTGGAGCATTGGCTTCAGTCTTGGTCTATAGAAGCAGTGCTAAGTCCCTCATGGTATCACAGACACAGTCTCATGTGACGCAAGGCAAGTTCTAAGTTTGGAGGGCAGTCTATCTCCTTCTCAGCAAGGTGCATCAGGGTAGATATTTTCAGTCCTATGTGATACAGTTTTTATCCCTTCAAACAAAAACAGGCAAGATTTCTCACTTTGGTCATTTCCTTCCTCTATTTAGGTGAGAAGATGAACACTGGATATGCTGCAGCTGTCAACTTACAGTTTAGTCATTCCTGGTTACATTTGGCCCACACCAACAGTCCAGTCATTTAAAAACTTTATTTCGGTCGACAGACGATAAAAGTGCAAGTGCTATAAATACATTATTTGCATTATTAAATAATAAGATTTTAAGTTGATGCATTGATTTATAAAGCCCTTATACAAAATTAGATTAAAAGTGAAATCCAAATAAAATCTGTACGGATAAAAGCTTTTCAATGTATAATCGGAGTAAAACAGCAAAAACCACTAATGTCCCAACGTCCGTGACAGTAGGGCCCGCTATGCTATCTAGTCTTCCCATATGCATGTACAAGGTCCCTGTCTTTGGCACTTGCTATATCTAATAAGAATCATACTTTTAAGGCTAAATACTGAGGCAGCAAGTGGGGCTTTTGTGACTTCCTCCTGATACCCCACATTTGGCCTAGGAATTTTGCGAGTGCACAGGCGAACAATGGTCTTGCATCAGATTTGAGGATGAGCAAAGCCGCACCATGCTCTTTAGTGCCCAACTGCTTGCAGATAGGCGTTAACCATCTGCCTCATGGGCGGGAGTAAGCTTGGCAGGCCAAGTGAACATGTGCAGTTGTTTCATTGAGAGCAGGGCAGCTTGGGCAACACTTGGATTGTACTGTGTTGGAAGCCCAAGTATTTGTGAAGGAATTCAGGGGGAGTGTACCAAATCTGAACTGGATGTATGGTTCCCTATCTGTGAGTGACTTGATTAGTTCGAGGTAGCCTTCCAGAGATCTAGTCATTTTAAAATCAACAAATTCTGCTGTTAGCCTGCCCATCCTGATGTTCCTAGTTTCATTCTGGGCTACCCAGTCCAAATACATAGCTTTCAGTTGTTTTTTGCAGGGTAACTCTTGGGGGTTAGTGCGAATCCATTGTCCCTTTACCCCAATATTTTATCCAGCCTATCTTGTACGATACGTCCAGGAAGCTAACTTCATCAAGTGCTATAGCATAGGAGGACATTTCAGAAGTCGTTATTAGTCTCTGCCAAAAGAGCAGTGGGTGTAGTTTTGCTAAATCTACAATGGACTTACAGTCCATATCCAACTTGAGGGGATAAAGTGGTGTGCTCGAAGGAAGTGATACTAGACTCCTTAGGTAGATCGACCAGACTTTCAAAGCCCCACAGTTCAGCCCTGTATAAGGCAGAGATCACTGCCTTAGATTTATAAATCTCATGAGCGGATGCAACAGGTTTCGTATATGAACAATAATGTTCCTTCTTTAGGGCCCCCAACTATTTGCTTGAATTTTAAGTTTGCCTTGGTTAAGTGCAGTTGCCAGGACATATCTTCGGATAATATAATACCTAAGTATTCAAAGCTACCTACCCTCTCTAGCAAGACATTGTCAAGGGTCGGTCACCCTTTACATGATTTATGAGGATTCAGCGTCATGTACTTTGTTTTAGTTGTGTTAATTTCTAGGCCTTTCGTGTTGCAAAAAGCCTTGAATTGATTTAACAGCGTCTGAACACCACCAGGTGTTTTTGAAACTAAGAGCGTGTCATCTGCAAATAAGAGTGTTACAATTTTCTCCCACCCTAACATTGGTGCATCTGCTGGGATCATAGATAAATATTCGACAACTTGGTTAATGAGTGAGAATAGAGTTGGAGCCAAAACGCACCCTTGGCGGACACCCCTGTTGATTTTAATAGCGTCAGTAACTTGGCCTTGCTCGCCCCATCGCACCTTGGCATAGTTGTCCTCGTGGAGACGGACGACTAGTGTCAAAATTTCCATTGGCATCCCCATGTCTTATAGCACCTGCCAAATAGTGTTACGAGGGACATGGTCGAAGGCTGACTTCAGATCAATAAATGCAACATAGAGACTCCCCTTGACAATGATCAACACATAGATGGATGAACTGGAAGACCTGGTCTATTGTTCCTGTTTTCTTCCTAAACCCCGCTTGGTAGGGGGACAATATATTGTTATCAGTAATCCATTCCAGGATCCTCATAAAAAGAGTGCGACAGGATACCTTCTGAATACAGTCAATAGGGCTTATTGGCCTATAGTTGCATGGAATGTTCCTCTCGCCTTTCTTAAAGATGGGGATCACTTCCACTCCCTTCCATGAGTCAGGGATTGGTGCACCCAATGAGACGGCTTTAGAGAGAGCCAGTATGTAGTTAGACCAGTTGTCTTTATCATGACGGAATAGATCACCTGGAATCCCGTCAGGGCCTGGGGCTTTTGATGGAACAATTGCCCCAATAGAGATCGCAATTTCACTCTTAGTGAAGAGGGCCACGGTTTTAACTGGGGATGGATCATAGGAGGGTACCTGCATGGTAGAACAGTTGGGGCTGGTATATAGAGCATTAAAATGCTCTTGCCAGATGCTGGCTGAGATGTTATTAACTAGCGGTATTTGGCTCTCTGGGTTCCCCCTTGCTAGTAGGGCCCAACATTTTTTGAGTTCTTTGAGGGAGCATGCTTCCCCAGTTCGTCTCCATTTGTCCTCATCTCACTCTCTTTTTGCTCTAATTATGGCTGTTTTGTAGGACCTTCACGGTGTCCATGTTCTTTGTCTTAAGTGCCATGGCGAGTTGGTACCTTAGGAGTCTACACTTGCGTGAGTGCCAAGATTGCTGCTTTACTTTCCCCAGTCTGTATTTAGAGTGATGAGAGTGAACAGCAATGTGTAAAGCTAGCTGTTCAAAATACTGGGCATGCATTTCACTGCTCCACCCCCCTCCCAAGCCCTCTTGGTGGGCTTCAATCTCTGCCAGGTGGACAATTAAGTCCTGACTGATGGTTTCAAGTTTACTATAGTTCCCCGAGATCCTGTGCCATTTAAGGCGACTATTGTCATTGGTGGGATATAGCTCTTTTGATATTAGATGATTCTTAGGAGCACTAGGTGGATTGCCCCAGGGGATACCAGACTCAGGCTTAGGGGGTTGAGACTGCTAACGATACTTTTAACTACAGACATGTCTATTAATTTTGACCACAGCCTTAGTTCCAATAAAATATAATCAATGCGTCTCACTCCAGTCGGGCCAGTGAAGGTGTTCTCTCTTCCTTTGACGGATTTTGTCCTCCCGTTAGTGGCCCTCAGCCTATGCTCTAAGACCAATGCATTTAATTGTATGGCTGGTTGGGACCATTTCTTGATTGGAGGTAAGTCAAGAAAGGGAACGGACCACAGATTGTCTTCCTCTTTAACTTCATAGTTGTCATCCCTGTTTAGGGGCTCAAAGGTCACATTCAAATCACCCACCACAATCAGTGGATATGGAATCCCCTGTTATTAAGGAACTCGTAACGAGATAGCTAGGTGGCTGATCTCCCCCTCCTTGTGCCGCTAACATAGACATTATAGATATCTAGAGTAA
The DNA here is from genome assembly GCA_963921515.1 of Calotriton arnoldi. Classification (NCBI taxonomy): domain Eukaryota; kingdom Metazoa; phylum Chordata; class Amphibia; order Caudata; family Salamandridae; genus Calotriton; species Calotriton arnoldi. The sequence goes on from CAWUFW010011931.1 coordinate 303,303, forward strand.
AGCCTGTGTTGCCCTTCAGTTGGACTGCTAGAATGTCTGGGCTGTTAGTAGGTAGCTCTAAAATTCTACAGCGAAGCGCGATGCTGGCCCAAATCAGCAGTCCGCCTGATGGGTGCCCTTTTTTTTAAGCTATTGCCGGGAGGTGAAATGTTACATATCTCGGCATATACATTGGTGTTCGTCTACAGGTTTCTTGAAAGATGCAAATGTCATATAAGTTGATAAAATCTACCCAATGGGGGAGGCACAGTTTCCTTCTGACCCCCGCCACATTTCTTGAACCCAACCTAAGCAAAGGGAGCCTTAGTAGAGCTTGGGAAGAGGGGGGAGGAGAGTCTGCCTGCATAGCATCTTGGGAAGATATTAGGTTGGGGAGGGTAGTTGCTAGTACTCAAGGAAGAACCGCTGCTCCAGAATGCAGCTTTTTAACTGTATCGACTTGCCTTTTGCCAACCCTGATGGTTTCTGGTGGTAATAGCTCACTAGGCAATGATGGTCTTGTATTCGGATGGGGCTGGGGAGCGCAGACTTCTGTATCTGCAGGAGCAGTTCTGGACTGTAGTCAATTATTTCCCACCAGGGAGGACAAATGGTCTGGCCGGGTGGAAAAAGGATTGGAAGTGAGCTGGGGTGGATTGTAGATCATCTGCCGTTTGAATTGAATATTGGATGTTGCAGAAGGACAAGATCTAGCATCTATGCTATTAGGTTGTGCCAAAGGATTAGTTCTATTGAATCTGTGGGGCAATTGGGTAGGACACATCTCCTTGCTCTCAAAATATCACCCCTAATCACAGATCTACGCCCTCTTGCATGTCTAATCCAATGTATTGATTTATTTTTGAGGGATTGCTCATCCTCGCGTCTCGCCAGATTACTATACATTAATCATAAATATGCTGTGGTGTGGCGGGCTGGGTGATTTTGGCCTGGACATTCGACACTCGCTTCCAGAATAGTTTGCTATCAGCTCCCTGCTCGAGACTTCTCTAGAGGGGGCGGGAGATCAGGGGGTATCCTAGCATGCAGTGGTGTGGGTGGGTTGGCCAATAGGCCTTGGTGTAACTTGATTGCAGCAGAGCTGCAGGCATCCACTCCTCTACCCACCCCATGTGGAGTAGAATGGGGGCCTTTGCGCAGGGGCTTTCAGTTTTCCAATGTGTTCCTAGACCCAATGGCTGGCGGGCTTGCTAGATCACTAGTCCCCCCATCCCTTCTAAGCAGCCGGTTCACCAAACCAGTGAGCACTCCTATTGTGGACTTTAAGGCTTTAATTTCCGAGCATAGATCGAGAATGATGTTAGAGGTCTCTGGGTTAGGGATGCTGGCTCACTGAGCAAAGGAGTGGCTCCCCCTTACCCTCTTGCTCCTCTGTGTCAATGGTAGCTTCGGACAAGGTTAACAAGGGTAAAAATCTGTTGCTACATGCAAGCTCAGAAGGATGTTGGTCAGAGGGGGGGGTCGCTAGATACACTTTGCAATCCTTTGGTGGCCAAAACTGGCTGCGCAGGAGTCTGACTGCGTGCATTCGCTTTCCTAAACATAAGTGGAATGCTACTAGTTGCTAGAGGGCTCCCACAGACTGCAGGGACCTTTGGTTAGAGACAGGGTCAGATGTTGGTGAATCTAAAAGTTCTTTGCACTCTACCAACAGGGCATCAATGTGGTCAAGTATGCAGTTCCCCCTTGCATGCCTCTGGGTTTTCTTCAATTTTTTAGGTATCTTAAGGGCCGCCACTGTCCCCCCCCCCCTCCGTTGCTTTCCTTTTACCCATGCCTCTCTTGATGATTTTCAAGCAGTACAAGCAGTAATGATGGAAGGAAGCCCACTGCCCACTTGGAGTCTCGATTGATCTTCCACCAGTTCAATAATCAGCGCTTGATGCCCTGATGCGCACAGCACAGTACCTTATCCGGCGGTAGCAATTCTTAGGGGGGTGGCCCAGCCTCTTCCAGGCTATGACGGGCACGGACAGGCCTGCCCTTGGCCCGGGCGTGGCCCGCGCGGGCGCCCCACTGCAGGATTCCTCTGATGGATTTATGGTGCTCCGGTGCCTCCTCACACACAGCAGGGGTTGCTGGGGAGGGTAGTCTTCTCCCGTGTCGCACCAGTTCCCCAGGTGAGAAGCGGCAAACAAAGCGAGGGTCCCCAACAGTCCAGTCATATTTGAAGTTATCCCCAGGAGAAACACAGAACTGTACATTTTATTTCCATTTGCCTCTAGCACAAAGGCAATCATCTTCAGGTGAAATTTCAACTCACAAGTTGCAGATTTCACTTGCAGTTCCTGCTCCATAAGAAAAAACATAAGATTCTGGAGATGGGCAGACAGCCCATGTCCTTCTCTAACAGACATGTACCTTGCTATTGCTTCTAGGCCGGAGGAATATTCAGGCGTTGTCCTCTAGCTGTGTCACACCTTCACTTGGTGGAACTGGTTTTGTTTGTGAAACAAAAGCTCCTGGCATATGATTATTTCAGCCAGATGGTGCATTTGGTTTAACTCATGATTCTATAAAAGGAGGAAGGAGCATCCAGGGGGCAGGTAGTGTCATGGAAGCCAGCTAGCCAGACTGCCACTAACCTTACCCTTTTGGGTAACCAAAACATGGGTGCCCCATGTCACATATTACTCAAGCACACTAGTGCACACCTTACATGCAAGTAGGCAGAATAAAGTGGCCCAGTCATGAAACACTATATATATTCCGAAGAGTAAGTCAGGAGATGGTCTTCCCACTTGTGATCGGGTAAAAAGGCCTGTATCCCACTACTATAGTTAGTTGCCACCAACCCTGGATAGTGTCATAGCCTCGCCCTGGGACCAGTACCCACACACATTAAAGGAGCACTAATTTGGGTGGACCCCAGTCATCCAACAGTCTAGCACTTTGTTGATGTGCAACCTGTTAATATCATGCAGAGCGCTTTTATGGAAAACTGTGAAAGGGGTATCTTGCCTAGGAAAAGATTAAGTGTTTGCAAGAATGATAAGATGAGGAGCAGATTGTTATGTGGGCAGTGTGCCAAGGGATTTTAGTCTCTAGAGGAGATGACTGACTTAGTTCCTCATTTAGATTTTGGCAGAAGGGATACTTTATCAGTATAGTGGCAGATGGCCTGTCCGCTATTTTGCAAGTGCGTTATAGCCTATGTCACTTGCATAGGCAGATGGGATATTCTCCACATTTTAATAGAGTACCCCATCCGCCCAAACTCTAAATAAGCCTCTTAGTGCTTGGAAAGAAACCTGAATTGGACTGGACTGAAGATGTATGGTTGAGGGTGTGTCCAGAGGAATTTGTATAGGGCTTCAAATCCAGGTATGAGTTTAGGTGCAGGTACATGTGTCTCATCTGTACGTCCAGAGACTATGGAGAAGGTGGACAGATAGCCATGCATCTGACAGGCTTGGCACCAGCAGGTAGAGAAAAGACAAAAAGTATAATTTGTTCAATGTACCAAATGCATATGCTATTCTCTTTTTTGCTATTGATTTGAATCTGTTTACATTAAATCAAATATACTTCTTCAACTGTAACATTATATGTATCCTTACTATAACTCCAAGTATAACCTGAATTATGGCTAAAATATTATTTTTCTGTTATGCATTTTCTTTTGTTTCTCTTCAATATCTTGTTCTTCCATAAAACCTCTGCAACTGAATAGACATGTGTGAAGGGTCTTTGTTACAGCCCAGAGTTCACTCTTGTCATAAACTGATCGTTGCACATCTGACACCTAATATAACCATTTTGACATTATTAATTCCCTACTGCAATACACAGCTCTGCTCGTATAAATAATGAAGTGTGCAGACGCACGCCATGTGCAGAGAATATGAACAGCTATGCACAGTGCCCGAATAGGCCCCAAAAATAAATAACAGGTCCTGTGACCGTTAATTACAAGGAGAGAACTTCAGCTCCTCAAGATATGAGGGCCTCCTGTGGAACTGCAGCTACTTAGTGCAAAGCTGTGATGTCATACAGGGCTGCGATCTGCGAGGCTGGTTTGCAGAAAGGCCATTACATGTTGTGCCTGTAAATATTAGTTGGTGATCAAAAAAGGTGCACTTTGGCAGGCTGCATTCTCACAGTGTCTCTATTTTGAGACCACTTAGTTGCTGAGAGTAACTGCCAGCCTTGATCTAAGGCAAAAAAGACTGTCATGCAAATCTGTAGTTGTAGTCTTGTTCGCATGAAACCCGGTAAAAATTACACGCCAACACAACAGTGAAATAAAGTCTCTGGTCACTAGTAGCAGGCAGGCTAGCCATCATCACTCTGTGAACTCTCGTATCGTATCGTATATTTTATTAGTTTGATCTCATGCTGTAGGCAACTGTCTCTCTCTCTATAGTGTACTAAACCTTGCAATGTGCAGAGAGTCCAGTGGGTTCCCAGTTGGTACACAGAGGCAAAAGTAGATAATACTCATGCTCTATTTGTGGTAGTGTAAGCGAGCAATTAGGCTTATCAGAGGGTAGTGCTAAGCATGTGTTGTATCTACAAAGGCAATAAATGAGACACACACTTGAAGAATAAATCCGCAAACAAATTAGAAAAATAACACTTCTTTTTATATATGTTTTAAAACCAAGATCTTCGTTCAAAGGTAAGTACTGTTTCAATAGCAATATTCACAGATAAGTAAAGCATTCAAACCTGTGCGTTTATACACACAATGCAATCCTATGGTAGGAAAACTCAAAGATACATAAAGGTAGGTACAGTCGGTTTCAGGGGTTCACCTTCAGGGTTCGGAGTTGCAGTGGGCTAAGGTCCAAAGTATCATTAGCAGTTCTTAGGGAACCGCCCGGCTTCTACCGGGAGCAGGGTGCTCCTGAGACTGGTATCTGGTGCACTTTGGAGAAGGGGGGGGCCACCCAAAAACAGGCTGCACAGGGGGACTTGCGAGCAAGTCTTAGGGCTCCCAAATGGGTGCTTAGGTCGCACGGGGTCTTCGAGCAAGGGAGCACAGCCGGTTCGTTGGGACCCGGGCCGGGTGGCTCGGGTGCAGTGTGGTTAGGTCAGCCGGGCCAGGTGTGCAAAGATGCCCCTCAAGGTCACGGACAATCAGCTGACAGGGGCAAAATTGAAGCAGCTGGGCCACTCTTGGAGTGGGTCTCAGTGATGCTGACATTCCTCGTTGGGTGCTCGGTCCTGGTGCAGTGAGAATCCGGATTGGACTCTCACTGTTGGTGTTTGGGGTAGGACATCCGGTACCCCAGGGGTTGGTACTGGTACTGCACAGCTCAGGTGCAGTACCAACTATTGTCCTGGTGTCTTCACACTCAGTGGGGAGACAGATCTGACCTTCCAGAGTACAGGTACCTTCCCTGCTCATCTGCGGCGTCGGTTGGGCTGGGGAGCTGCAAGGCGGTGGACCAGACTCAACTTTGTGGTGCCTGCGGACTGCAGGGGAGTAGCTACTGTACTCCAAGGGAGACTGTCGGTGGTTTTCAAAGTGCTGACAGACCAGCCAAGGCTTTGGTAGTTCTCCAGCTCGCAGGACGAGTCACTCTGTCGCGATTGTCGAGAGAAGGCTGAGGACAGCATCATTTCACTCCAAAGTCTACAGTTCTGCTGCAGTTCCCACCAGGCAGTGACTCTTGTTCGTTCTTCTTCTGTTGATCTGTCAAATCTGAGTTTTTGAGTTCAGGGGTGCCACCTAAATACTTAATTTAGGGGCATTTACGGGGAGTGACTGGTAGTAGCCAATGAGCTACCTACCTTTAGGGTGTCTACACCCTCTATATGGCCACTTCTTGTGGGAAGTGGTCATAACTCTGACCCTAGAATGCTAATTCCGTCCAAAGCAACATGGAGGAATCTGAAAAGTGGGGTCCTCATCAGCTGGCCTGCGCTAGAGGTAGTGCTGGCTGAATGTGGGAACACCTCCTAATCTTACTAATTTTCCCACCTGTCTTGCTGCCAAAAAGTGGGGGCAGGACAGGTGGGTGGGCACCTCCACTATCTGGAGAAGGCCTGGGGTCACATAACAAAGGTGGCAGGGCTTTTGAAGCTTCCCACCCTGGCATGCCCATCCTGATTGGAGGAGGTGTGAACACCTCCACCCAGAGCAGGCTTTGTTCCTGAACTCTGGGAGTGAAGGCTCTCACCTCAGGAGGTCAGAAACCTGTCTATGGTGGCTGGCTGGTCGAGACCAGTCAGTCAACACACTAGTAGTCGGTAGGTTTTCAGGGGGCACCTCTAAGGTGCCCTCCGGGTGCATTGTCTGATAAATCCACCTCTGGCATCATTGTGGCTTTATAAAGACAAGGAATTTAGTACCAAACACCTTGGGGTACAGTAAAGCCATTATGTAGCTGGGGAACTGTTAATCACAAGTGTCTAGTCCATGTACTCGTCATGGCTTCCCTGTGCAGTCGTAATATCTGAAGGTGAACTTAGATATCAAGGAGACACGTCCACTCAGGCAGATATACCCACACATGGGTATAGTGCACCCTGCCTTTGGTCTGTAAGGCCTTCTGTAGGGGTGAATTACCTATATCAAATGCAGTGTTTTGCTGGCATGGTGCACAGAGGTATGTGTCATGTCGACTCTTTGGTTTTCTCTGCACCAAGATACGCAGGCTGTAATGGCATTTTGCATAAGCTTGGTGAGGGGTCCCCTAGGGTGGCACAATTCATGCTGCAGCCCTCAGGGATCCTCTTTAGTTCCAAGGCTGTAGGTACCAGGGGTACCAGTTACCAGGGACTTACAGGGATCCTAAAGGGGTGCCAATTGTGGAAAAACTGTACAGTTTAGGGAAAGAACACTTGTACTGGGGACCTGGTTAGCAGGAACCCAGTACACTTTCAGTCAAAGTTGCTCTAGATACCAGGCAAAAAGTGTGGGGGGGTACTGCAATAAAGACCCAGTTTCCTACACATGCCAATTAGGCAATACAAACCATACATCTCATAACAGACCAATACAAAGATAATGTTCTAAGAAATTAATTGAATCAGCAAAAAAAATACTCATGTTCACATACCGCTCTATGCCTCCGGCTAAGAAGCTGTAAACCAGTGCCGGAATAAAAAACGTACACACATAAGACATAAAAACTTAATTACAGTGCGGAACCCATCCCCGATATCGGATGCATAGCTACTTAAACAACACAGACCAACACCTAAGAATGCGGGTTATATACTATATAGGCAAATTTAGCAATAAAGAAGAGTGACTTATAAAAATAGATTGTGCAATACAGGAAAAGTGTGCAAAACTGCATTAAAAATTCACACTTGTTGATTTGAAAAGAAATCCCGAAGAGAAGAGTTGACTTATAACAGCAAATTGAGAGATAAAGGCAAAATGTGCAAGACTGCAAAAAAATTCACTCTTAGATTTAAAAATAAATAATGACAGAATAAGATACATACATCCCCGTGATCAACAGTGCTGTGCAAAGAACAAGTAACATTATTTTGTAAGGGCAATGGTCAGCTTTTTGGCTACAGCGGACGAGAATCGTGCCAAAGTCCAGCATACGACATATTATTACAATGCAGGATTATCCTCATTACGGTCGTTAATGGGACAAACCTGCAGCTCTCTAAAAACCGGAAATAGCAGGCAGTGTCTTATCTTAGACAAGGAAGCACAAAAAACAATAATGTGTGAAAGGGACAGTGCATCAAGATTACAAAAAGAGCAAGAATCCTTGTCCCTCCCCACCTGATTAATCCCTGTCCAACTGATAAAGGCAGGGACTCGGCCCAACCGGACCTTTAGGGCTCACCACCTAACAGATATACTCTTAATATCCCTCAAGTAGGGCTGAATTAAACCGCTATAATCTGCCTCCAATAGATGCTGCAAACTAATTCTCTTATGGATATCAGAAAAGTTGTTATGTAGTGAACACTATTATTCAGCATTTTAATGCTTGTTTCTATTGGGGCGCAGACATATTTAAGGGGGAATACACGGCAGGGAGATTCAGGGAAGCCTCCATAACCTGTAAGTTATTTGTCCATTGTCCTATGTGCTTCCCTTGCAAGTGGAGTTTTATGAGATACCTCAAGGAGCCTTCTTCAGATTTTAAAAGACCTACCCAATTGTTGAGCAACCTCTATCTATATTTAACAAGAATATTAGTAAGGCCCAACTCTAGCCGCAGTGCACTACTCACTGAACCTGTAAGCAATCCCAACCAGTTTTTCCAGATGGTTCTTTCTATGGTTGCAAGCGCTTGACATATTTTTCTAGCAAAACCTTGCAACCGTAGAGTAACAGAGTAACTATTTTCACGTTATATGCCTCTCTCAACACTTCTACAGATTATGGCCCATAGCAGAATCCAATCTCTGAAGCATACCTGCGATAGACTTGGCACTTGATTCTTGCAACGAGGCGTGAGCTCAGAAGTCTAGCTTGTGGCTAAATAGCACACCAAGGTGTCTTTATTCAATTACCACCTACACTTGAACACCACTCAGCCACCACCTAAACCTCAGGGGCCGCCTCGTACCTTTTGAGAAAACCATGATATTAGTTTTGTCCGTATTGATGCTTTAGATCATTTCCATTAAAATAATGTGAGAAAGCGTCAAGTTTCCTCTGCAGCTCATCCGGCGTAAGATCTAATGACACTGTGTCATCCGCATAGAACAACGTCAGTATAGATTCCATCCCCAACTTAGGCGGAAAGGACCTGACCTGCCCTAAGCCTACCAAAGCATCCGCTATTTAGATTGAAAACAAAAGCGGAGCCAGAATACACCCTTGTCTCAATCCATTGGGGTGCTGATATTTTTAGACAAGGCCCTATCACTCCCAAGTTCCACTCTAGTCCATGAACCCTCATTCAATTGGACTACCAGCTTCAAAAGTCCTGGTGGGCAGTTCCATCTGGCCATCTTTTCCCATAAAAGAGATCTATTTACGGTGTCTAACGCAGTTGCCAAGTCAATGTAAGCCACGTAAAGGGGCTGGTTCTGTTTGAGGGCATAATCCTCAACCAACAACTTCAATATCATACAGCCTTCCTTAGCTGAGTACCATTTCAGAAAGTCAATATGAGTCAAAGGTAGGATTCTTGCAACACTTACCCAATCTTCTAATAGACCCAACAGATGCCTCACATAAATTTTACTCGTGATGTCCAACAGGGTAATCATACGGTAATTAGATGGCAGTGCCCTACCACCCTTTTTAAACAAAGGTACCCTAATGATCCCTTTCCTGGTTTCTGGCAAGTTTTGCCCCCCAATGCTTTCTCCAAACAGCGGTACCAGGGTCTGTGCCCAGAGTTAGGGGTTAAGTTTAATAATATCAGAGGAAATACCAGCTGTCCCCTGCGCCCCTGAGCTTTTCAAACCTTTGATCACTGCTTCAGTGCCACTAACTGTGGGGAGTGGGATGCTCTCATCATCCCCCTTAACCTGAAAACTCACCTGTGGCATGCTTGAGGCACCCCAGCATTATCTTTGACTTTATACAAGTCCGCGATGTAACTAACCCAATTTACTTTAGGGATTGAAACTGCTGTAATGTGTGTAGCAAAGCCAAGTATGCTGTTAGAATTGTGCCAAAAGCCCTTTAGGTTACCAGTGCATAGGGAAATGTTTGCCTTTGTCCATAGGCTCTCTTTCTCCCTCCACCTGATTTGCGGCATTTCTTTCCTGAAGGCTTTCTTATGTTGTGCTATTAGACTCTCCCTATGTTCCCACCTACTCTTAACGCTGCCCTTATATTCTTATTAAGCATTACTTTAGCCCGTTTTCCAAACTCAAAAAGTCCTTTCTAACCCTGCCCCTTCCCAGCCCTGCGGCGCCACATCCTTTATAGAGGAAATTAATTTTTCAAAAGCCTTAACTGTGTGGTGTGAGCCGTTTATGATATGGTGTTTTAGTTTCGCACACCACACAATTTTATGCTCATTTCTAGAATACAGGGGCAAACTATTGAGCCACATGTCTCTTGGCTTAGCCACCCTCGCAGTGAAATAAGAAGAGGCTTATGGTCACTACCCAGTCGCGGCCCATGCAGGTAAGAGCGGTGGGGCCGGGTGGGGGGGATTTAGACAGACTACGACGAGGGAAAATTAATTATTTATTTAATTTTCCTAGTCGTCGTCGTCTGTCGAATCCCCCCCCACCCAGTCCCACCACCCCACCACTCTTACCTGCATGGGCCGCTCCTTACACTACCACCAAGGTCACCTACAAAAAAATACTTTACCATCCCAAAATGCTCCGAAGATATAATTGCATAATCGATCAAAGACGTTACTCTCCCATTTTTAAACATTGGCTGAGCCAGCTGATCTTCTGGACACCGACCATTTATTATAGTAATGTTAAGGCTATTAAGTAGGATCTCCAGATGCCTACCGGACCTCTCCCCTCTCTGACTCTCCAAGACCTGACAGGGAATATTCAGTGCAATTTCTTTATCCCTTTGGATAACAGCCTTCTGCTGCATAGGAGGAATTTCTACATTTAGGTCACCCATCAAAAGAATAGGCACATAAAGGAAATAAAAAAATGAGTCTGGTCCAACAGAAGTGCAAATTCCTTGAATGGAATATTTTTGCCAAGTTTCGGAGAAAACTATGTAATAATAAGAATCAGATCAGTGCATCCTGTTTGATCCCCCTGCATGTCATGGTGGAGGGAAGCCCAAACACAGATAATATTAGAATATTTGTAGAATCTCTAGGTAGGATAGACACCACAACATCATGCTAAACAGATACCAAAAAGGTTAGACCTCCCTCAGGTCTCCCAAATTGCCCTTTAAGTGCTTTTAGTCTAACAACAGCATTGTCAGGCAACACCTAGTCCTCTGTTTCCCAGGTTTCTTGTATGGCAGCGATCACAACTTTGTTATCCTTAATGACCTGCAGGAGTGACTCCAAATTCCCCTTTCAGTCCTGCTATATTCTAGGACAGGAAATCAACCCCGGTGGCATCAGGATCTTTGAAACAGGGGTTTTGAAAACTCCCTTTTTGAATGGATTGTCCCCGCAATCCAGTTCCATGCAGATTCACTCTTTTCTGGGATCTCCACCTGGTTAGCGAAGATTTACCTGCCCTTATCCATCTTCACTGCGAGGATCATTTCCAAGCCTACTCCCAACTGGCCTCCCTCGACCGGAGGCAAAGGACGGTAATTGAGAAAGGGAGGATAGGACCCCAACCTGTTCCCACAACTCACTGCAGCCATTGGCTGAGATAACGGAAAAGGCTGCTGCTGAATAGGTATAGCATAAATATTGAAGCTGACCGCCTGACCTCGTACAATGATTTCAGGAGCTCTCCCGCCACCACCCTGGAGTAGAAGTGAACCCATACATGTTGCCATATCACAGATGACTCACTGGATTTTGGTTGGATGACCAATGAAATATCATTAGAGGACGTTTTCGCCAGTTGTGGGACCGAGTGAAGGAGAGATAAAATACATGATCTTTGGAGCATCCCTTCAGTCTCGGAGTCCACATAAATATACACAAATTGGAGAACCCAAACGGCATCATCATAGGGGTTGGCAGTGGGTTTTAGCCCCCACTAAGTGTCATCCTCCAATCTAACATTCCCTGCTCCAGCTCTCGCAGGGGAACCCCCTCTGCCTGGATGGCTGAGAGTACAACATGATCAACATGGGTGGGTCTCAGAACCACCCTTGTGTCCGACCCCGCGGGCTCAGCTTGAATTGGAGCACCATCAGGAGATGCAGGACCCAGGGGAACAGAGGCTGGTTCAGTAATGTTAGCATGCAGCACCATAGACTTTTCAGATGTTGTGATCCCCATCTTGAAATTTACACTTTCTAGATCTTCTCTTGGTTATTCTTCTCACTTTCCCTTTTGCCTTATGTTTGGTGTTTTTTTGTTTATTGTGTATTATTCCCCTTCCCAGCTGAAGACCTGGCTTTTGGGTTGACTTCCGGCTTGATCCTCATGACTTTGTTAAAAATCAGGAATACGTCACTTGGCTCCCCTAAGGCCTGGCCAGGACTAGAGAAGTCTAGCCTGGTATTTGTACCCTTGTCGGCTGATAGCCCTTCCTCCATAAAGAGGGCTTCAAGATCACTTAGGACCAAAGATTGATCACATCTTTTTTCCTGTCTATATGGAAAGATCCTAGGATCCCCCACCTGGGTACTCATGTCCGCTGTGCTAGTTACAAAGCTCTTTGCTATGGACTTATTCTCTTCCCTGTTTACATTTGCAGGTAAATTCTTTAGTAGGAAAGATAAAATGTCTAAAATGTGGGCTGAACTGTCAATATTCTTTACCAATAAGGACAGAATGGATGCCAAAATGCATTCAAGACTCTGCAAGGATCCGGAGAAGCAAACATAATCTGCTAATAAATTCACTGGAGGATTCAGCATTAAATCAGGTGAAGCACAGAGATTAGCCTGATCCGATATTATGATTGGATGTGCTCAAGAGCATGGCCATAGATTGTTTCTGTTGAATTCGCGTTTCAGGTGGTGCTTCCACCCTCCCAGCCAAGACAGGGGACACCAGTTTAAATGGTGAGATCTCAGGTAGAGTATAATCCAAACTTAATGAGAGGTGAGAGGCCAAAAGAACAGGTGAAACCTCAAAAACCTCTCCCCCTGACAATAAGCATAAGGAGGGCCACTCCCCTAGAGAACAGCAAACTGTCCTGGCCAAAGGTGGCACTTGTATTTGAGAGTGTGGTGAAATGGGAGCAACCAGTTGCTCTACCACCTGCAGCTTGGGGGGGGGCTGACCTCCTCCTTTGCTTCCTCCAGTGGGATTGACTGTGCGGCTTCTATAACGGTGGAATATTCATCAGGTAAATTCTGAAAGAAAGCTGGTATTTTGCCCTTTAAGTATAGTTAAATGGGGAGCTTGATTCCTCAGCGGGTTGGCTTTGGTCTTCTCACACAGTCTGGTGGTTAAAGTACGACCTGAACTCAATTTTTTGGCAGTCATCTTTTCTGATTGATAGGGCTGCAGATAGTGGAGCTGAAGTGAAACCATGGGCAGCCATTCAGGGAAATCTAAAGCCTTCTCTTCCTCAAGACGGCAACCCTGGAGATCAAAACACCTGGGCTAACCGAGACAGTCCCAATAGAGGAAGACTGAAATCGAGAAGGCATGTCCAGTCCTATGCCCAAAATAGGCTGGTGCAGTGGCTTCCTCATAATGCCCTCCAAACACTCACCCGGCCTATTAGGCCCAATACTACACAGTCACCAGCTCTCCTCCAGTGCACCCACTTCATCACCTCTAGATGGCCATGTGACCAAAATCACTCCTGTATGAAGGCGGAATCCTTGCCCACAAGCTGCACCCAGGCCACCAGCTGACCAGACACGGCAAAACCCAGGCCTGATCCCTTCCCACAGTGGTGTACGGCCCACAGCCAACCTGGGCCAAGCCTGCTAACTGCCAGCCCACCCAGCTCAACCAGTTGTTCCCTGTTGCGTCCCCTACCGCAAGAACATCCCCCAGTGAATGTCTACATGACGAGAGAGTAGGCCGCCACCAGCGGACCTGCAAATGGGGGGAACACAGTTTAGGGTTGCACATACTGCCATGTCAGGAGAAGGAGCCAAAGACGCCATGCTGCCCACAGCACGCACACCTGGGCCACTTCTGTGGGCTTTGCAGGGTCGGATTCTGCAGGTCAGCCAGAGGCCGCCAGGACAGATACTATGCTGTGAAGTCAATATGTTTACAGAATTCCCTTTCCGTGAAGCTAGCTCCATTAGTGTTCAGCAACACCGCCTCTCGCTTCAAGATTAACGTTTTTCGTGATTGTCCCTGACAGAGGTTTTACTTTCAGATGCGCTGCATGATGAAAAGCACACTCACCAAAAGTTGTGACATCATTAATCAACTGCAATAAGAAATTGATATACTCTGATAGACACAATACTCATCAACAACGATTGGTCATAGCTACAATACTGTAATAATGTATTACAGTTGAGTTGTAAGTTCTTACGAGAAAGCAGAGAGTGTGCACAAGCCTGTCCAGAGTTTGCCTCCATGTCAGGTGGTCAGACTACAGGGACATGAGCCACTTTACTTGGGTGGCCTCCTTTTAGCCAGGCTACAGATGGAGAGGGTCTGAATTTGGAACCTGTATGATTGAAAAGTAAACTTAGATCCAAATAGACTGTGACCCGCAAATTACTGCTTGCTGTGTTGGGGCATTGGACCACAGCCCCCAAGAGCCCTCGCTCCAGCCGACACTGTTTCTCGCTCCCGGAGGCGCTTAACTTCACCCACGAGGCCCCGCTGCGCCGGACGCGTGCGGGCCACGCCCGGGCGAAGCCCGGACCAAGGGCGGGCCTGTTCTTGCCCGTCATTGCCAGGAAGAGACAGGGCAGGGCCACCTCTCTTGGTTCTGTGGACTCTCTCCTTTGGACTTGTGGACTGCCACGATACAAACTGGGAGTTGTGAGTTGTGGTTGCTTTAACACTGACCCCCGAATCTCCTTCTTGTTTCCTTTTCCCTGTGAATTACTCTGTGTGCTTTCACTAGACAATTATTTTGCATCAGTAAGCGTATCTTGCCTGTTTTTTATGACAGCACCCACTATTCCAGTCTTTTTGCTATTTTAACACTCAACCTTGCATAACAGTGCTCATTGGTATGGGGAAAAGAAAGTCAACTGTTAGTGAAGGGGGTGGGAAAATTGATGGGTCCCATCTGAAAGCCAGCAAAAGCAAAACGGCTCGTAAATCAGCAGCCAACAATTGCGTTTTGGATCGTATTGACGATCTACTGGTGGAGTGCCAGGGCATTTTAGCTCCCGACATCAATCCAGTCACCCCCGTTACTTTGCACTCTTCTGTTGAGTCACTACTTCTTCTTAGCCCAAATCCCAAACCTGCCAAACTTATTCCCTCTATCTTTACTAAGAGACTCACAAGGAGTGTTAAGACTAAGTCCCTGAGACATAATGCTGCTACGCAACCTGCAGCTGCCGTCGAGGACATAGAGGCAGGGACGTCTCTATTTCCCACTGTGGTGGTCGATGAAACCCTAGTTGATGACACTACCACCACTAACACCAATATCACCCTGGCCAATAGGTTTCTACCACTACAAGATCTGCCCGATAACTCCCAGGGAAGAAACATAGAACTAGAGGTGGATTTCCCTCCACCAAGCTTAGCCATTGAGCCCGCCATTGAGCTCGCAGAGAGAGATCCAACTGAGCAAAGGGGCAAGGGTCTCCCAGAAGAGTTAGCATCAGTAGGGCCAGATACGTTCAGGATCATCACTGACCTAAGGGCCGAAGTCACCTCATTAAAATCGCTAATCTTAGTGCTTAGCGACCAGGTCAAACTTCTCCTGGATTAAGATCAAGCAAAAGTGTATAATCCTAAACAGTTACTTGGACCTCCACTGAACCCTAACCTTCCCCTAGGTAGCACTGCTCCCTTTTTGTCCATGAGTAGAATTGTCCCTCTAATGTCCATCCCCACTCGTTTCCCTACAAAATCTACTAATCTGAATGTCCTCAAACTAGCGGGTATCAGTGGTGAAACCGCAGCTGACAATGTTCGACAATATAGTCAAAGGCGTGAACTGACCAAATGCTCCTCCAAGAGCATTTACTTGACTAATGTACCCAAAACTTCACCACACAGTAATCATGAAGATAATAACTCCCTAATCAATAAATCAATTCACTGGATTCGAAAAGTAAGGTGGTGTAGATCAGTCATCAGGGATGACATCTTAAGGGCTAAAAGGCTAATCCACCTCTGGAGGCAAGAACATGCTCACCCTCTCCTACTGGCATCCAGATGAAATACAATCCCTTCAGCACATCTCAACTGCAAGCCCCCAATAGGCATGGCATCCTGTTGGGTACCGATTCACCATTGGCTATTAATGATTGACTGGAGCATTAGGATAGCTCAACCCACACGACATCTTTTCACATAGGCAAAGTCGAGCACTCAGCTCCCATAGCTAGGAATCACATAGATTTCTTGTCATCAACGTTACAGCTTCCCAGCTCTGAGATCCCAGATCGATTGCAGCCCAGTACCGGCACTTCATGTTTGGCGAGCCCTGAATTGCAAGTAACTACTTCAGGCCCACAGATGGGCTGTGTAATTGAGGGAAACCAATCTGTCTGCCTTGGCTCAGAAGAAGTGACCTCTACTCTTCGTATATTGTCATGGAATGTGGCTGAGGTAAGATCAAAGGTGGCACTCCCTCACTGGGTCCAACACATAGAGCAGTTTGACATCTGTATTCTGCAGGAAACCTGGGCTACCGCTCCTGTTTTTATCCCTGGATATGTAACGCTTTGCTGCCCAGCAGCCACTAGTAGACCAGGACGTCCGGCTGGGGGGTTGACGATTTGGATTAAAATTGACCTTCAATGTACCATCAGAGCACTCAAGACCAAAAGCCCCAACATCCTAGCGATTAGCCTCAGGGGTAGGAATGGTATGGAGTTGGACCTCTTCAACGTCTATGCTCGAGGCACCAAGATGGGCTGCAGCTCCCCAGCTCTCCAAGCTATAGAAGATTGTCTTGAGGAGAGAGCGTCCCAATCACCACTAATAATAGCAGGAGACTTTAATGTCACCTTTAAACCCCTAGACCCAGAAGATATTACTAGCAGTGACCAAGTGGATGAGCTGTGGCTCATTCCCCCTCTTGATCTACCACCGATCAAAAAATGGATGCGAGCAGCCTTGCAGCTCCATGCCATAACCATTGAGTATGGGCTAAGGGCTGCCAATGAACGTACCAAGTCAGATAAGATGGGGGCTAACACCTTCAATAGAACCACAAATACAAGCCGCATCGACTAAATACTGCTTGACGTCAGATTGTGGCCAGGAGTGAAGGATATGGTAGTCGGGATGACCACAGACAGCGACCATAATCCTCTTGAGCTTGTCATGGCATCACCTTGGGCCAAAAAAAGTAGCATCTCCGATACATCACTTGTAACTAAGGAGATATGCCCTACAAACGACAACAGGTGACTTAAATGGGCATGAGTAGCAATTGACACCACCAAGCTTGAAGATATGAAGCGTATACTCCTAAAGAGCACGGGCCAGCTACACAGTCTACTTGAGCAGCCGGAGGAGCCCGTAAAGTTCACGGATACCCATACACTTCTCTTTGAACAGCTGGCAACCTTCTTTAGAATGCCAAAACTGTCCCAGCGAAAGGTGTCATCTGCCAGCCCACAATTCTCCTGGTTTAACCAAGAATGCAAGAAACTACGGTCAGAACTGGCTGTTGTGATAAGAACGTACAACGTAGAGGATTTAAGAGTGGCAACGAGATCCTATAAGATAGCTCAGACAAAGGCAAAAAGGGAATGGGTTGAGAACCGTTGGCTCCAGATCCGTGATGCCTGTCAGAGAAAAGATTCTCAACAGTTCTGGCTGCTAGTAACCAGGGGAGATGCCGAAAGACCTAGGCCACCCACTAACAACATTGCCGTAGCCGCTTGGTTTGATCACGTCACCGCAGTATACACTGGATCAGGAGAGACGGCCATAGAAGATCCCACCGTCGACTACTTCAGCGCCCAGCCTAATGATTTATTTTCCTTAGCTGACATCACCCAAAGCATAAAATCTATAGTCAGGAATAAAGCTTCGGGTCCCGACTGTGTACCCGGTGATGTCTTTCTCAGCGATATTGTCAACTGGTCCAATTACATCTGGGCACTAGCAAACAGAATCGCTGCTGGGGCCCCAATACCGCCGTCGTGGAAGGGAGCCGAGGTAATTCCTGCCTTCAAAAAGGGTGACTGCTCATTGCCATGCAACTACAGGCCGATTAGCCTGATCGATGGTGCTCAGAAGGTTTTCTCCCGCGCCCTTCTTACCAAGATCACAGCATAGATGGAGGAGAACAACATACTATCCCCCTTCCAAGCCGGGTTTAGGCGGAAAGTTAGTACCGTCAATCAGGTCTTTCGATTCTCTCTACTGGCCTGTAAAACAGTGACCATCGAGCAAGGCAGTGTCTATATTGCATTTATTGATCTAAAGTCGGCTTTCGACTTTATTCCCAGGCCTAAATTATGGCAACGTCTTACAGGAATTGGGGTTTCCATTAGAGATCCTTGCATTGATTATTCGTCTGCACGAGGCCAACTATGCAAGGGTTCGCTGGGGGGATCAGGGGTGATTGACAGACTCGATCAGAATTTATAGGGGGTCCGACAGGGCTGTGTTTTGGCTCCCACCCTGTTCTCGCTCTTCATTAATGGTGTGGTCAAACATCTAGCGGAAGTCCATGCCGACGCCCCCACATTGGGGGGTGCCAAAGTAACAACTATATTGTTCGCGGACGATACGCTATTGGTTTCTAAGACCCCCAGTGGTCTTCAACTGCTTCTTGATCGCTTCACAGTCTTCTGTGAAAAGAGAGGCTTGGAGGGTAATACCTCGAAAACTAAGCTCCTGTTGATGAACCCCCACAAATCATTTAAAGGAAAATTGTTGCTGGGGGGGCCCCACTGGAGACAGTGGTCACATTTGACTATCTGGGCAGGACCCTCTCAGAGAAAATGGCCTGGAAACACCATATCACGAAGCAAATCCTACAGCAGAAGAAAATCACTGGGGCTCTGATTATGGAGCATAGGTCCTCCCAAACTAGACCGATTGCAGATCCGCTCCAGATATATGACCACAAGGTGGTAGGCTCTGCCTTATATGGGGCTGAACTCTGGGGGTTTGACAACATAAAGGGCCTTCTACTAACCGAGAACAAGTTTTTAAGATCTCTTTGTTCTCTCCCCCAGAGCACTCCGCTCCTTCCACTAAGGTTAGATGTGGGAAGAACAACTATAGTGGACAAAGCAAGGCTTCGCCCCCTTCTTTTCTGGTTGCGCCTAAAACAAACTCCTGCGCTTGCCCACTATGCAGTCACTCTTGAAGAAGTCTATAAACTTGACCGCTTCAAAAAAATTGGTTGGTTCATCAAAGTCCAGACACTGCTTTCACCTGTAGGCCTGGGGAACCTGTGGGAAGCCCCTGACTCCAGCTCATTACCTAGTAGAGAATTGGTCAAGACTCAATACTGGAACTGGGTGGCGCAGACAACCACCACCGGTTTGTCTGGAGGCCGTCTCACACTAGAATTCTTGGAATTCAAGTTGTTATGTGCATATGAGCAATATATGGAGGGTATCACGATTCCACATGATAGGAAACTTTACATCCAATTTAGATTTGGCTCCCTGCCCGTGAATTCTTTCATAGTGGCATGGCAGAGGCCTTCTGCCACAACACAGCAGGTTGCCCCGGTATTGATGAGACAATCAAACACATTTTTTTCACTTGTCCAATGTACAAATCCCAGAGAATTAAATGGCTAGACCCTGTCTGTAGGCTGCTGGGAACTCGATGCCACCAAGAAGCATTACGCATTTTAAAATCAGATTCCAGGCCATCAGTTGTTTGTGCAGTGGCTAAATTTCTGGGGAAAATGTGGATTATAACAAGGTACGCAATAAAGAATAGATAAGGTGTGCCCTCACAACTTTTACTGCTTTTTTAGCTTGTTTTTACACACATTTTATGCATACTATTTTAGGATTTTGTTGACTTGTTTTTACAGCATTGTGATTATACAGTGGGTCCTGTATGCAACCTAATTGGGGTTTTATCCTAATGGCACTACGTTTTTTCATTTTATCTTTCATCTTCTTCTCCTACGTTGTAACTGCTGTCTTAAATTTCTATATTCAGTTGCCACAATTTGATTTGGCAAAGGTTGCTGTGTACATAAAGAATCATCGTCACGCACGCAACATTGAATCTTTGCACTGTAAGCACTTGCACTTTTATGTGACCTAATTGGGATCTAAACCCATTGACATTACGTCTTTTATTTTCTTATTTTTAACTGTTGTTTTAAATTCTACGACAAGTTGGCACATTTTGATATGTCAGTCGTTGTTATGTTTACAATGAATTACTGCCATGTATGTAATATGAATCATTGTACTGTGTGCACTTGCGCTTTTATGGTCGTAACGACCGAATAAAGTTTTCTGACTGACTGATACTAAGCAGCCGCGAGGCCTCCTACGTGCGGCACCGGCTCCTCCACTGGCTCCCCCCGACTTCAGGTAGCAAATGCTTGGAGCAGCAGCCATGGGTTCCCAACTTCGGAGCTTTGGATCCTTCAAAGAGCCGCCGCTCCTCGCGGCTCACAGCTTGTACCAAGGCCACCCCCTCAACGGTCACTTGATGCGCTGCACTGCGTCTCTGCTCACCAATCCTCATTCATGAGGACTACTCTCTGAGTTGGATGGACCATCCCATCTCAAGAAAGGGATGATCTGAGGATGGAGATGAGTTTCTGTTTGTACTCTCCCTACCTTACATGGGGAAAAGGAATATTATTACAACTTTGTCAGATCAGCAATGATCAGTGGACACTGGATAAGCAGTCTGAATGCCGGGGAGGTGGCCTCTGGCCTTCTGGCAGGCCTATCTTAGAGAGTGGTGCATTTGAAATTCCGAAACTTTTGGCATGGCTCCTTAAGCTTCCATGATAGCCCTACAAGGCTAGCTGAGTTAAAAAAAAGCAATTGACATTGTTTTTCCTTTGACCCTCTGCTTGCAATCTTGAGATTGGCCAAACTGGTCTGTCTTCTTGACGAGTTTAATGTTCTCACCCTTGAACCCCAGTTAGGAACATTCTTACTGTTATTTCAATCCTTATTCTTGCCCTTTGATTAGCATGAAGGTAATTACATAAATAACAACAGGCTGAGATACCTTGTTAGTACATCTAAGACATCTTCGTGATGGTGCACGTCAGCTGGCAGTTATCAAGGAGGTATTCAGTGGAAATTAAATGATGAATACTCTGAAATGTGGGTACCCTTCATTCAGTAACCCACCCATTTAACTTTCTCCTTAGTACTGGCACTCAGAATTCCTACATCTGAGACTTTGTTTGCAGTTTCTTCTGAAGTCACTCAAGGGCCTTGGCATTCTTCCAAAAACACTATAATTCAAGACATGTACATTGTCTGTCCCCACAAAGAAGACCTCAGAATAAGAACGCTCTTACTTTACTGATAACCTCCTCATTTAAAACCACACCCACATTCTTTTTAGACAATAAATACATTTATCTTAAAAATTAATTTAAAATATTTATCAAACCAAAAATTATTACACTGTACCTCACAAAGGCATCCTTGGAGAAGGTAGGCAGGGAAATGTTGTGTTACTGGTTAGACTTACACTGTATTTGCAGAGTGTCCCAAATGAAAACTCTGGTCTATATTTTCTGGTATTTATTTCCTGCTTGGTCCTTCTCTCAACATGTTTCTCTTTGTTTTTGAGATCAGACAGTTGGTTGTCTTCTTTCTGTCTTCTTTGAAGGTCTGTGGAAGGGGCTACACAGACTTACATGCAACAGGGGCTTCATGGCTAACATTTATTCTTCCCCTTCAGTCTTTGTACTTAAAGTGTTCAGCTTCCAAGACTCAGATCTGACTGAGCTGTTGACGCTAGTTAAAGAGTATGGTTGCTTCTGCCACTGGCAAGTCATTCTTTACTGTTGAGTTACTTTGCAGTCCATTATAATGCTTGCTTTTTGACAGCATTTTGCACAGAGCAAGGAACTCTTGTGTCTCCAGCGTGTTCAAGAGCAGGACAATGTAAGTACACGAATGGTAATTCCATTAAGTTAATTACAATGGAAAATCCTCTTCTCTGGTACTATTGGACCTATCTGCAGCCTTCAATAGAGTCAGCCATAAGATTCTGGTCAGCCAATTGAAGAAAACAAGGTCCAGGGACACCACCTTTGACTGGTTGATTTCTTTTCTTCAAGATTGTACCCAGGCAGTGATGCTAAGACCATTTTAAGCCACTTCCACACCTTTTATATGTGGTGTTCCCCAAGGATCTTGCCTATCCCCCACCAGTTCACTGTGTATGCCAGACCCCTAATTAAGGAATTAGTATCAAGGGATGCAGAGTGAATAAATATGCAGATAATTGTAAGCTTTTTATCCATTTAGATAACACCATGGCCACACAGCTGGAATTTCAGAATTTAGTTCTTGGATGGGAAATAATCAGCTTAAGCTAAATGCAAACAAAACAAGGATTGTGATACTAAATAATAAATGTGACCTCTGGATTAGCTGCTGCTGGCCAGCTGAGATGGGAAATCCATCTTGGCCTAAGATATTGGCTAAGAGCTTTGAGGTTCTGGTACACAGTGGACTGGCTATGTCACCCCATATTGGAGCATTTGTCTCCAAATGTATACATTCACTGAAAAGGATTAGGAAAAAATCTACCATTCTCCCCATGCAAGCCTTGAAAACGGTAGTAATCACCAGCAACTTGACACTTTTATTGTTGCTGAAAGCTGTTGGATATACAAGGAACTCTGGACTTTTAAAATCATAACAAATTTTTCAAAACACAGGGAGGCTGGAAATGAAAGTGAACGCTGAGTGAATTTTACTGGCCTGATGATTTTGTTACTGGGGCTGATAATGCAGCACTGCTGCAAAACGCTCCCCCAGTAGCAAAACAGCCCCCCCCCCACTTTTCTGGCCTCCTGGGGAAATGCCCGTTGCCCGGTGCGACCAGCCTGGTATTAAGCCAAACTGAATTTTGAAGAGCCTGTCCTAAAAGTTTACAGAGCCCCACATCATTATATCGTACAACTGCTCGTTCTGTGTAATTGACTATTTTAGACATGTATACGCAATGAAAACACTTTTTTTATGAACTGTGCTTTACATAAGAGTTGAGTGGTTCTATATGTTTAGGTCTAGCCTTTGAGACAGTTTTAGCTGTCTTGCCAGACTATTGTTTTACCCCCCTATAAAATCATATATAATATACATACATGGAAAGGTTTTTGTTTCAGCAGACTTGATCTATTGGTTTGTCAAATTGTCATTCACATTTTGCTTTCACCAACAACAGCATATAGCATGGGGGCAATGTGTCAGCCCACTTTTTCTATTGGCTCCCTTCACTTTGAGTTACTGCACACAGCCTGTGCCCATTGTTCACATCCATCTAAAGATAGTTCCTTTCTCTTCAGTGATAAATCTTGTTCTAAGGGCGGTTTTCATTCCAATTGTTTTTATATTAACTTTAAAAAGTGGCTGTTTATTTTGCCTGCACTTAGGGTGCCCAGTTAGTTGGTGATTTATTTTCTGTCTCCTTTTTAAAGTTGCGTTAAAAGTGTTTAGGTGACATTGTAATATTATAACACCTCCCAGACGTGCGAGTGACCCCCCTCCGCCCACAGCCTACTTTGTGCACCTTAGCCACCCCCGCATACCGGTTGTTGGAAGCTGGAGTCCCCGTCCCGCGCCACTGTCACAAATGCGAGACCCGGGACTCCTCCCTCAACGTTAGGCCAAGTAAGGACACCGTCTGAGATAGCCCTGCTCACCCCCTTAGTAGCTTGGCATGAGCAGCCAGGCCTATCTCCAAGGCACGAGTGTACAGTATGTGCAACCACGCTCACAGCAACCCACTGGTGACACCACAAATGGACTCCACACGAGTTTGATAAAACGAGTATAAACTTTATGTAAAAAGATATACAATCAGACCACACGATACATAAGCCAACATATAATAAAGGGTAATATTCGTTCCGGCTGGTTGGTAGGTTCAAATCCCAACCACCGCTTTCAAAATGCTATGCTGGTCGTAATGCTAGAATCACACACGTTGTAATAGACAAACAATTGTGCATTGCGTAACGATACAATCCTGTGCTGGCCACAGGAGAAATAATACAATGCGTAACGATACACCCCGGTACCTGCAATGGGAGAAATAATGCAATGCGTACCGCTACAATCATGTGCTGCGCAATGAAGGAAAAATGCAATGCGTCATACCCCAATCACGTACTTTGCAATGAAGAAATAATGCAATGCGCCCCGCTACAATCATGTACTTTGCAATGAAGGAATAATGCAATGCGTAGCTACAATCATGTACTTTGCAATGAAGAAATAATGCAATGCGGGCCGCTACAATCCTGTACTTTGCAAGGGAGAAATAATGCAATGCGTAGCGCTACAATTGTGTACTTCGTTATGCAGAAATAATGTCAGGCGTCCTAAGACAGTCCGGCAGCTCGTTAGCAGCAATATTGGAAATGTGTATTATGACAGTCAGCCTCTTCGATAACAGTTGCCCCTCCACACATATCAATGATGACACAAAGTACAGCTTCTCACTCTGGCCCCAGTACTGCCACTCTTGAACGCATTATGGGCCCCACTCTGAGCCGAAGCAAAGGCTCACGCCGCCAGAAGGTCTGAGAGGCCGAGAGAGTGTCCCTCCGAGCCCGTGCCCCACTCAGGCAGTGATCCACATTACCTGGGGGCGCGACCCCACTCCCCTCTCCTCCTTCAGCGAA
Organism: Calotriton arnoldi; assembly: GCA_963921515.1. Taxonomy (NCBI): domain Eukaryota; kingdom Metazoa; phylum Chordata; class Amphibia; order Caudata; family Salamandridae; genus Calotriton; species Calotriton arnoldi. The sequence goes on from CAWUFW010011931.1 coordinate 327,699, forward strand.
CTGGGCCTTCCGTGTAGAACTTTCTCAATGGGCCTCAGCGGCTCGGCCGGGCAGCTCAGCTCCTCTGCGCTGCTGGTCCGGGCCACGACTGTTATGAAGGTCTCAGGCGGCCACGGGGCACACGTACCCCACGCCTCTGAGGTTATGTTACTCCAGGTGCACGTTCACCACAGCACCCTCCGGGTCTCCTCTGGCATGAAGTCACACACACAACACTGATGGGACTTCACGTCGACTCCGAGTGCACGCTCACCAGGCACTCCTTCCTGCGGTCTTAGTTGGCACCAAGACCCGCACACCACGTTGCAGAGACTCACTTTCTTCCGGTGCACACGATGATCAGCCGATCACCTCCACAGTCCCAGGTTGCACCAAAGCACGCACACTGCTTCACTGAGACTTACTCCTACTCCGGTGCCCGATATCCAGGCGCTCTTCACCAATGCCTCCGGCCGCACCTCGACACCCTCACCGTGTCCGAGCCTCACTTCTCCTCCGGTGCACTCGACGACCAGGCGCTCTTCACCAATGCCTCCGGTGCACCCCGACATGCACCCTGCGCGTCCGAGACTCACTCCACTTCCGATGCACGCGTTGACCAGGCGCTCCTCGCCAACGCCTCCTGTGCACCACGACACGCACCCTGCGCGTCCGAGACTCACTTCACCTCCGATGCACCCGCCGACCAGGCGCTCTTCACCAGCGCCTGCGGTGCACCATGACATGCACCCTGCGCGTCCGAGTCTCACGTCACCTCCGATGCACACGCTGACCAGGCGCTCTTCACCAACGCCTGCTGTGCACCACGACACGCACCCAGCGCCTCCGAGACTCACTTCACCTTCGGTGCACATGTTGACCAGGTGCTCTTCACCCGCGTCTCCTGTGCACCACGACACGCACCCAGCGCATCCAAGTCTCCCTCCTCCTCCGTGTGTCCAAGATCACAGGGCACACCTTCCGAGGGTCTCAAGCTGCCACAACATGCGCCCACCGTGTCGCTTGAAACTTCTCCGGAAACTTTTATGTTCCTGTGTTTCCAAACAGGGAGCCAGCTCACCTCGGGCCCTTGGGGGGTAACAAGACACAGCACAAAGCACAGTCTTCTTCAAGCAGGGGGACCCAGCGCACAAAGCACAGTCCCAACAGCCTCTTCCTTGGTTAGAACAGCAAACTGCAGACCAGCCCCAGATCACGAAGCAAGGGTTGGTCATTCCCCAGCAGTCTCTTCAGTTGTTCCTTCCTTAGCAGAGGTTCCTCTTGACCACGAAATGGGTCCAAGCCTTTTCAGTCTCAATCCATTTCTAATCCATTCCCCCCGTTCAGGGGTCTCAGCTCTCCTAGTTATACCCCTAAACGTCTTTGAAGTTTGTTGTGCTTAGGGGTCCCTGACCCCTGCCTAAATCAGTTCTGGGTGTCTCCCTCCCAGTGTCACCTTTCTCCCTTTGATACTGGGGGTCTGGATCCTTAATCACTCAGCAGGAGATGGGTCAATTGTTTTATAGCCGCAACCCAGGCCTCTTCACCTCCCGGTGCTTTTCCTCGCCTGCTCTCCAGCTGCAGGTCAGCCTGGTGCCATCTCAACCCCTCCCTGGGTCAAGACCTCCCCCAGGCTCCTCTCCCCTCTCAGATCCAGACAGTCAATCCACATTCAGCAGAGACACACAGAAATGCTCAAAGCACAAAACTCAGCCACTTTCTAAAAGTGTGGCTTCTGAACACACAGTGACAAAACCACTTTCATAGAAAGATGTGTTATGACGCTGTGAGTTCATACATACTAAACTTCACCTCTCCATTTCAAACTCATGGGAAACTAGGCTAACAAACACATTACCCAGCCTCCCCATTCTGTCCTATGGGCAGAATGGCCTTTCACCAGTGAAAAACGAAATGGCGCGTTTTCCACTGTCAGGACATAATACACACCTCAGTATATGTCCTGCCTTTTACTTACACTGCACCCTGCCCAGGGGCTACCCGGGACCTACCACAGTGGTGCCCACTGTGTATGCAAAAGGGAAAGTAAGGCCTGACAAGTGGTTACACTTGTCAGGACAACATGCTAACTTAGCAAACTGCGCGCAGGCCCTACACTGCAGGCCTGAGTTCCCTTCTCCGCGCACCTTTGCATTACTAGCCCTGGCACACACAGTGCACATCACTAGGGACTTTACTAGTAAGGCAACATACCAATAATGGCCAACCAATTACCATTATACTTTACACAGGGAACACTTGTACTTTGACACTGATCAGCAGTGGCAAAGTACCCAAAGCATCTAAATTGGCAACTCTATGTCAGGAAAACGGTCTAGGGGGAAAGCAAAATGTTTAGGGAACTTTAGCCAAAAAGGCCAAGTCCTACACCGGTTAATCAGAGTCAGAGACTTAGCTGGTGCATAACGGCCGCAGTTTATTTTGAAAGCATGAAACATAAACATCACATTTCCATGGTGATCCGTACGTTCCATGATTTCCACACTGCATCACATCTATAAACTTTTATCACACTCTGATGCATTGCTCTTTACACTCCTTACAGCACTTCAGCACAGCACCCTGTGTGACGGCCTCCCTCCTTTGGTGCATAGCACTTGCGGCCTCGAGGCTTACTACTGCCAATTTGCGTGGTGGCCATCAGGCCCGACCCGGATTGCAAAATCCGTGACCACCTGCTGCTAATCCCATGCTGGCCCCTCGCCTGCTCGCTCAGTGCCCCTGCGGAAAGGCATCCCAAGGACACTGTTTTGCGGCTCGTCAACCTAGGCTAGTGTGCTGTCTTGTCTGTCTATTTTGTGCTGTTCCGCTTGCCCTTTCCTCAACTTTGCGGCTGCCTGGTCCAGGGTCTGCCCTCTCCCCAGCAGCTCCACCGTCTGCACAGCTGCCACTGACTCCTAGACCTCCAGGAGGAGGTGTTCGAGGCTGCCCCAGGCCCGGTATTGCGCCCGTATCTCCTACTTGTTTCTGCCTGCTTTAACTGCTTAATTGTACTTGTATTTGTGCCAGCTTCACTGATCGTGCCTCATTTCTTGCTACGATTGTGGCATTGTTGTTTTGTTGTTGTGCCTTGTCAGCCCACAGCTGCTGCCCCCTGTGGCCCCTTCCGCCTACTCCCAGCTGCTCGTCCCTCCCCTATTTAATGGCGGCCGCTGCGGGGGAGCGCGAGCAAGACCTTTAACCTCTGGTTCAGGGTCTGCCCTCTCCCCAGCAGCTCCACCGTCTGCAAAGCCGCCACTGACTCCTAGACCTCCAGGAGGAGGTGTTCGAGGCTGCCCCAGGCCCGGTATTGCGCCCGTATCTCCTACTTGTTTTTGCCTGTTTTAACTGCTTAATTGTACTTGTATTTGTGCCAGCTTTACTGATCGTGCCTCGTTTCCTGATACGAATGTGCCATTGTTGTTTTGTTGTTGTGCCTTGTCAGCCCACTTTTTCCCCGATGCTGCTGCCCCCTGAGGCCCCTACCGCTCCCACCTCCCAGCTGCTCGTCCCTCCTCCCTCCCCTATTTAATGGCGGCTGCTGCGGGGGAGCGCGAGCAAGACCTCTGACCTCTGCTCCAGGGTCTGCCCTCTCCCCAGCAGCTCCACCGTCTGCACAGCCGCCACTGACTCCTAGACCTCTAGGAGGAGGTGTTCGAGGCTGCCCCAGGCCCGGTATTGCGCCCATATCTCCTACTTGTTTCTGCCTGCTTTAACTGCTTAATTGTACTTGTATTTGTGCCAGCTTTACTGATCGTGCCTCGTTTCTTGCTACGATTGTGCCATTGTTGTTTTGTTGTTGTGCCTTGTCAGCCTGCTTTTCCCTGCCGCTGCTGCCCCCTGCGGCCCCTCCCCCCTACCGCTCCCGCCTCCCAGCTGCTCGTCCTTCCCCTCTCCCCTATTTAATGGCGGCCGCTTCGCGGTCACGCCGCTGGCACGCCAAAGACAAGCCCGTCTGCGCTTGTCCGCGACCCGACTGCGACCAGCGCCAGAACCCCTGGATCTCCTACCATGAACCGCTACAACGCAGCCGCCCTCCTCGCACTCAACCCCGGAAGAAACAACAATTGCCAGCAGTCCACCCCGAAAACCACCCACGGAAAATTCTCCTGCCGCCACTGCGGCCAGACCTTCACCGTCACCACCGCCCCTGCCGCCAACACCGCCGATGCCCTGAAGTGCATCCTCCTCAAGGTTCGCTCCATGCACAGACATGCCGTTGAGATCTGGAACCTCCTCGACACCCTCTCGCCAGACGTCACCTTCTTCACAGAAACCAGGACCAATGCCTCCTCTGCCCCCGACATCACCATCGCCATCGCGGACGGGTACAAGATCCAGAGGAAGGACCACCCCAACCACCTGGTAGGAGGACTCGCCATCGCGCACAAAAACTCCCTCCGCCTCTCCACCTCGAGCGACGCCTTCTCCGCTGCCGAACACCTGCACTTCCAGGTCCAGACCAGCCCCAACTCCACACTCTGCTGCACCCTCGCCTACAGACCCCCCGGTCCCCGCGCCCCCTTCGGCGCTACCATCACTGACCTCATCGCACCCCACGCCAATCGCCTCCGTGGACTACATACTCATCGGAGACCTGAACTTCCACCTCGACAACCCCAGCGACCACAACTCCACCACCATCATTGACAACCTCGCCAACGTCGGACTGAAGCAACTCGTTACCACGCCCAACCACAAGGCAGGACACACCCTCGACCCCATCTTCGCAAGGGGAAACAGAACCCACTTCAGCCACACCACGCAACCCCCATGGACTGACCACCACTGCGTACACTTCTTCGTCAACAAACCCAAGCCACCCAAACCGGCTCCGTGCCCTCTGCGAAGAAACTGGAGCAGAGTCACCGAGGAGCAGCTCAACTCCACCCTCAACCGCGACACCCCCGCCGTCACAACCGACGCCAACCTCGCAGCCATGGGACTTCACACTTGGATCTCCAGCTGCGCAGACAAGCTCACCCCGCTATGCAACTTCGACAGACAGCACCACAGGAAAGCCACTCGGTTCATCGCTGACCTCCAAAAAACCAGACGCACCTGCAGACGCCTCGAGAAGAACTGGCGAAACAACAAGACGCCTGAAAACCACACCACCTACAAAGACTCCATGACGAAATACCACCAACACATCAGAACCACCAAAAGAACCTTCATCTACAACAAAATCCTCGCCAACGCCAGCAACTCCAAAGAGCTCTTCAGCATCATCCAGGAATTCACTAAACCTGCCAGCGAAACCATGGACATCACCCCCTCCCAGGACCTCTGCGACAAGCTCGGAACATACTTCCACCTCAAAATCAAGAGCCTCTATGACAACTTCAACGACCTAACACCTGACTCCGCAAACACCGCACCCTCCAGCAACACCAGCCACCCCACCATCGCCTCCTGGACACTGGTCACTACCGAAGAGACCACCTTGACCATGAAAGGCATCCACTCGGGGGCCCCCACGGACCCCTGCCCACTGCACATCTACCACAGAGCCACCACCGCCATTGCACCAGAATTACGGCACACCATCAACGCCACCTTCATGACCGGCACTTTCCCTGACTGCTGGAAACGCGCAGAAGTCAGACTCCTACTTAAGAAACCCTCAGCAGATCCCACGGACCTCAAGAACTACCGGCCCATCTCTCTCCTCCCCTTCACGGCAAAAGTCGCTGAAAAGACCGTCAACGCACAGCTAACAAAATTAATCGAAGACAACTCCATCCTCGACCCCTCCCAATCCGGATTCCGCAGGAACCACAGCACCGAGACCGCCCTACTAGCCGCTACAGACAACATCCGCACCCTTCTTGACCAAGGCAATACCGCAGCCCTGATACTACTCGACCTATCAGCAGCTTTCGACACCGTCTCCCACCGCACACTCGCCTCCAGACTACCCAACGCCAGCATACAAGGAACCGCCCTCGACTGGATCCGTTCGTTCCTCACCGGCAGAAGCCAAAGAATCAGACTGCCACCCTTCCTCTCCGAACCCACGGAAATCAACTGCGGAGTACCCCAGGGATCCTCACTCAGCCCAACCCTTTTCAACATTTACATGGCCCCCCTTGCCCCCATCGTCAGACAGCACAGCCTCAGCATAGTATCCTACGCCGACGACACCCAGCTCATCCTCTCCCTCACCAAGGACCCCACCACCACCAGACTCAGCTTCCAGAAAGGAATGCAGGACGTCGCATCCTGGATGAGCAACAGCTGCCTGAAGCTCAACTCGGAGAAGACGGACGTCCTCGTACTCTGAACCACCCCGTCAGCATGGAACAACACCTGGTGGCCCACCGCACTCGGCAGCCCTCCCACCCCCACGGACCACGCCAGAAACCTCGGCATCGTACTCGACTCCTCCCTCTCCATGAACAAGCAGGTAAACGCCATCGCACCAGCTGCTTCAAAACCCTCCGCATCCTCTGAAAGACCTTCAAATGGATCCTCCCCGAGTCAAGGAAGGCAGTCACCCACAAACTCATAACCAGCAGATTAGACTACGGAAACACCCTCTACGCCGGCATCAACAAGTCTCTACTCCGCAAGCTCCAGACAATACAGAACACCGCAGCCAGACTCGTCCTCGGCATCCCCCGACATGAGCACATCAGCCAACACCTACGGAAACTCCACTGGCTCCCTGTCGAGAAGAGAGTCACCTTCAAGATACTCACCCACACCTACAAATGCCTCCACAACACAGGACCCCAATATCTCAACGAAAGACTCACCTTCCACGTACCCAAAAGAAACCTCCGCTCCACCAACCTCGCCCTCGCCGAAACCCTGTGCATCCACAGAGCCAGAACAGGGGGAAGAGCCTTCTCCAACATCGCAGCCAAAGCCTGGAACGAGCTCCCTATCGACATCAGACTCACCCCCTCCCTCAACACCTTCAGGAAGACTCTCAAGACCTGGCTCTTTGACTGAACGGAACTGCTGTCCCCCCCCACCCCCAGCACCTTGAGACCCTCACGGGTGAGTAGTGCGCTTTAAACTCCCTGATTGATTGATTGATTGAGTGGATGGACCAACTTTGGGCGGTCAAGGATATGGCTTCCTTGACCTTGCCGCTTTCTTTATCTCCTTTCACCCTCACCAAGACCCCTAGCTGATTGTTGGGTTCAAACCCCGCCGGCCAACCGCCCGCCCCCTCCTTCCTGGGTGGCAGGTTATTTTGACAAGCATTTCTGTGGCTCCGTGAGGCCCAGCCCCCGGAGGCATTCCTCACCGGCCTCTTTAGGATCAGGCTTCGCCTTCACAGCCTGAAAAGCGAAGTGCTGGTTCCCTGGTGATTTATTATTGTCTTTGTCACAAATAATGATAGTAATAAAATGCATGACACAGCTCGATATAATAAATAATCACTGGTAAACGGCAACATGAGCCAATGTTTTTACAGTTTTTTCCTTTACATTGTGATTTATATATATATTTTAGGTCTTAACGTCTTTAATTGGTGACAGGGGCAGAAAATAGTCCCTTGCAAAAAACATTAGAATTAAAGGGCTTATTTGACAACCTCCTGCGTGCAACTTTATAGGAAGAGCATTGGATTAATTTGATTTCAATAAGTGCCTCCTCTGGCAGCACAGCAAACAGAGACTCTCACCCTTTATTTTGCAGACCTTTCTGTTGCCTCTTGTGTGTGCATGCAGGTTTAGACACATGGGCAGTACTGTGATCAACACTGAGGTGAACCAACATCCTCTCTGCAACCATGAAAATCACTGCCACACATGGACTTTGTGTGAGTACGAAAGCATGGACTAGGCTTTAGGTCTGCTCCACAGATATCTGAGTCTCAGTCTGGCTGGACTGATGTGTACAAATGTATTACTCCAGCCGACTGTTCCTTATTGTCTCTCCTTTCAATTTGAACATTAACAATTTGTTTGCTTTCACAAGGGGCAAACACATTTCAGCAAAGAGAGCGACCCCATGAGGTTAGAAACTGTGCCACTAGAGTCAGGCAGAGAGCTTCTGTGTCAGCAGCTAGGTCTTGCTAAGCTGTAAATGAAAAATCAAGGGCCGCAGCTTTTATCATTTGTCTTACAAGCAGCTTCTCTGAGCCATTTGCCTTCAGACTGTGGCGTAACAAAAATGATGCCCCCCGCGCCCCCCCCCCAGCTGAATGTGATAACGAACCCCTGACTCTCCCAGATATTCATTGGCATTGGGCTGAATGGGGGTCCCCAAAAGCAGGGACGTAGCTTGGTCACTAAGATTGGGGGGTGGGGTGAGCTTCAGATTTCCCAACAATCCCGCTGGCATATATTGTTAACATACATTATCTGAGAAGCAGGACATGAGGGGGGCTTAAGAGGGCAGTTAGATTGTTAGCGATACTTAAAACAAAATATTTTGTAAAATAACCAACATTTTTAAGCGCTTCAAAACAGGGAGGAGAGAGGGTGTGTGTAAGTGTTTTAGTCTGTGTGTTCATGTAAAAATCCTAAGTGAAATCTGATAGACACCTCACCATACCCGAATGAAAGCACCTGTTCCCAATTATTTGCTAACAAATACTTCAATTAGGGGGTGTAACACTTCAAACACCCCTCCTGAAGCTACGCCCCTGCCCGAAAGGCTGTGAGGCTCTCTGAAGTGTTGGGAGCCACCCGCTACGCCACAGGGGCCGCAGGACCCTGCATGACACCCCAGCCTCCAGACGCGCATTTTACATTAGGAACGCCTTACATTTCTCTTTATCTGCCAGCCATGTAGCGTAACATTGAAGAAGACTCACCCATTGGTTCAAATCCAGCTTTAATCTATGTTAAAAAAAGACAGCAGTCTCAGGATAAGGTACTTAGGCTGGTGTTCTCAGGCGACAATATCCCACAGGACAATCAAGAAACAGGTTGGGTGGTGTGAAGCCTGTTGACGTTTTAAGGCATGGGCAAAGTGGGTTCTGGCCCAGGGCCCCAGCCTTTCTGTGGGTATCCCTGATAGAGCCAGCTCTGTTCTGCCCTGATGACCTTGAATAATTCTTCAACAGATTGTTTTAAATGCCATTTCCATGTAATTTATTTTTAATGTGGGTGATGTGTGAGAGTCTATTACAGACATTTTGCAGAGAAATGTTGTGTTTATGTTTCATGCAACATCCATAAAAAAGTTATTTTAGATCAAAACAGTACCTCACATATGAGAAATGAGAGGGTGTCACATAGATTATTTGCAGTGATATTAGTGAGCTGCTGCTATGTTACAGTATTGAAAACAGGCATCACTGTCTGGAAACACATTTAGAATTTGGATTAGCATGCCTGTGCACTGTCAGTGACCTGCCCAAGTAGAGCATGAAAGAGCTTAAATTGGATCCTAAATTCCTGACGCGGCCGGTACAGCTAAGAGCGGTGAGGCGGTGGGGTGTGGTGTGGGAGGGGGAGGGTGGGGGGGGGGGGAGAAGTCAACAGATGACGGAATAGGGAAAATAAAATCAAAAAATAAATAAAACCACTTACCTTGCACTCGTCGCATCACTGACTCGGCAATGCGGCGAGTGCAAGGTAAGTGGTTTTATTTATTTTTTGATTTTATTTTCCCTATTCCATCATCTGGCGACTTCCCCCCTGCCCTGCCCCACCCCCGCCCCACTGCTCTTACCTGTAACAGCTGCGCCTGATAAATTCAAAGCTGTTCTGAACACAGGCCCCCAAAATACGTTTGGCCCAGGGCCCCCAAAATCCTTAAGGAGTCCTTGTCTGTTGTTCGCTTTGAAAAAGCACAGTGTGCGTGATGCAAGCAAGACTGCACTTTAGTCCCTGTAGATATTCGGACACAGTGCTCAAGTTCAATGTAAGGTGGAAGGTCATGGCCTTAAGGTTTTTTAAATTGGCCAATCTGTATAAGGTGCTTGATCAAGAATCAGGTGTCCTTAGAAGTGAGAGTTTGAGTCACACCACCGAAAGGCGATTTTGAAATGCATTTCACACTTTCATCATCATTAGCTGTATTTTTCTTGCGCTTTACAATGGAACCATGAGCAAGGCATGAGTAAGATTACTTTGTGACATCATGGAGCAGATTTACTAATTAGTCACACAGTGCAGCACTGCAACCAAAGTTACTGCGCTGTTGCACTCTTCCCAAGCACTGGCGCATAATTTGGCTGCTTTGTACCTCACACACACCTTTGAATCATAGTGCAAATGTGCGTGAGCGATGTCTAGCATAGGTTTTGTAGTGAAAAAGTAGCCTTCCGATGCAAAATACTAAATAAACTCAGGCTTATTTTAGAACTGATTTTTGGATCAGATACTCTTCTGTCACCTGGTGCTATCCTAAATCTTCCAGCAACACGTCTATTAAACTTGAGGGCATATTATCAAGAAACGGCGTTAAAATTATCGCCGCTTTAGCGGCAGAAAACTGCCGCTAAAGCGGCGATAATGGGCTTGATAATATGCCCTTGAGAATTCCAATAGAAGCCCATGTTCTGGTGTCAACATGGGCTTCTATTGGAATTCTCAAGGGCATATTATCAAGCCCATTATCGCCGCTTTAGCGGCAGTTTTCTGCCTCTAAAGCGGCGATAATTTTAACACCGTTGTTGATAATATGCCCCTTAGTTGGGTTCATGATTTCTGTTTTTTTTCTATTTTTTATCGTATATGATATATATCAGTTTTGCTGAATACGGTTCTAAGCAAATTAAATTAGAATACATCTAGCAATACCGAATTCCCATATGTACCTTATACCTCTGATATCTGTATATCGACTTTAATAAAAACTTTGGGGCTTATTTACAAGGCCCTTGCGCCACTTTTGCGTCACTTTTCCCATGTTAAAAATGACGCAAAAGTGGCGCAAGGGCCTTGTAAATCTGCCCCTTTGTAACTAACAAACTGTTCCCACGTTGTATGAGTGCTGTACAGTGCAGCACAAATAAAAAGTGGGAAATGATTGAAAAAAAAGACGTTCTACTACCTTGCACCTGCTTCAAGGAGCCATAGTTTTGGAGCAAAGCCTTGTATTCAAATGTTAGCAGATAGGGCTTACATCAAAAACCATGGGTAATAGCATGGCAATTCCCATCTACCATCCATGAGATGCCCCCTAGAGGCCAAGCAGCGCAATGTAACACATAGCGCTACACTGCATTACTTTTAGGTAATATTTCAATGCAAATACATTTTTGTACTTGAAAGTAAATAACAAATCAACACTTTGCACTGGTTTGCCTCACTTTTGGAGATTTCACCGCCTCTAAATGTTGATAAATCTGGCTGCATGTGTTTAATGAAGGTGCAGTCTTACCTACCCATTTGTTAATGATTAGCGCTTTACTTGAAATGTGGAAAATATATGCCCATTTACAAAATTTCGGGGTAGAATGTTATTTTATCAAATGGTCTTGCCCACATTGCCACCCCGAATATGACCACAATGCTGTCCACCCGGATGCATGGAAGTCTTTTCACTCGTTTCCCTATTTACATCACGAGGGTCAAATAAATCAGAATAGACAGTAGTGATGCTTATTTTGAAGCGCATTGAAGCCTTAAACTGTAGCTGTGAGCACTCTCGAGGTAATGTTATTTTTGGACTTTCCTTTCATAAGTACCCACATGAGTACCGGTTTCTCAGGGATGAAGCAATGTTACATTTATTTTTGCTGAAAGACGACCTTACAAGTGGCCATCTGGGCTTGCATTTCTTGTGCTAGCCTGCATTGCTTCATGGGATCTGTTGAGGACATTTACGTGTCCAACTGTCACATATTTTCCGGGTTTGTGCAGATTTTCATAGCTCTTCCCCACATTGCTCCCACTACCCCTTCTAGTGAAGCTGAGCCTGAGCCCCTCTCTCGGGATCAGCAAGAGTGTCTAAACCCCACCAAGAGGATGCTGCCACATCTGCAGAGGGATGCAGCGGCCATGGTATTATTGCAAGTGCGTGAAGGTCACGTGCGCACTGTATGCATCGTACAGCTTTGAGGGTGTGAGTCGTGGGCGGGATGACCATATGGAAGTTGGGTGACTGGTCTGACTGGCTACAATCTTAAGTTTATCCAGGCAGAGTCAGTGCTTTAAATGGGCCGGTACTGTCCGGTACGGAGTACCGGCACTTTTTTTTTTTGAGAGGGAGAGTGCCAGCACTTCTCAAGAGAAATATAATACTTTTAATTGGAGAGTACCGGCACTTCTCAAAAACAAGCAGGTACTCGCACTTCTATTTTTTCATTTCAAGCACTGGGCAGAGTAACCCAAAACCATGTGCCTTTCTGGAATCAGGGTGTTTGCAGCCACAGCCAGTGTTGCGGGTTGTGGAGCATAGCTGCAAAGGTTTCAGATTTCTTATGTGTGACACCTTCATAATTTCTGTGTAGTGAGTGACATTCAACGACTATGAGTGGCACTTTCTCACGAACAGTATAATGTCACCCACACTTGGTAGTAGCTTGGCACAGCCCACTACCTAGGGCTGACACCTGTTGCCGGGATGGGTGTCAGAGGAGTGAAGCTACCTGCAGCTGTCACCGGGGAGCCAGCAACAGTATTGTTCCCTTAACTGTCCTCGTTTACAAACGTAAAATGTGTCTACGATCGCAATGCAGGCTAATTTACGAAATGTTCTCTGACTCTCTTCAAATGGCAATAGCTCTATGGAAAAAGACTGTACATTTCAAAGTCATCTCTATAGATTAGAAAAACACACCTAAGGTGCATTGACTGTCAGTGCACTTTGCTGGACCCTGCCAGTTTTCTATAGTGTGATAGTTCTTCCAAACATCTGTGCGTGTGTGTGAGGGAGAGAGAGAAAGAGCGAGCGATAGAGCGAGAGTTTGCTAATGTTTTTCTTTGCATTCAAATTACATTTCTAACTTCTCTATTTGCGACGCTTTAACACGTGGAACCTTGCCACTGACGCAAAAGGATGTTTTAGCCCACTATTGACACATGCTAATAACTTTTCCTGTATTCCTTGGCTGTCCGGTGGAGGACTTACATGTGCAGCATCCTAGGAAGCTCTGGCATTTGATTTAGCCAATGTTGGAAAATTGCCCTTTTTGCAGGGTCACTCCAGATTTCTGCCTTCTGTTGCTGAACCCGTTTTTGTTGGCACTTTCCTCCTGCTAACCAGAGTTAAAGTGTGTGTGCTCTCCCTTCTAAAAATAAATTGGCATTCACCTAATTGGTAGATCACATTTGCTCATAAGTCCCTAGTATATAGTACTATAGGTACAAGAGCCTGTGATTTAAATGATAGCAGTGGGCTGCAGTACGCATTGTGCCTCCCACTAAAGTAGATCTCGAAAACATGTCTCAGGCCTGTCACAGCAGCCTGTAGGGCAGTTTTAAAACTGACATTTCGACCTGGCAAAGTAAACATTTTGCTAGGCGTAAATCTTCCTTTTTAAGACTTATAAGTCACCTTAATGCTCATAGATCAATCTGTACACAAAGTCGTGTGAGGCTTATTCAAATCCGGAGTTTCATCCAGAGTTATAAAGGCTCTGTAATCTTCTTAATCACATTCAGTGTAAAGTTAATTACATACGCAATCTGTAATGTATCCTGGCTATTGAATAATCAATAATGATACATAAATGATTAATGAATAATGTGCTGGAGAAAGAGAATTTCCGTCATGCATGTATTGTATTTATACAACGCATTGCCACAATCGCAAAGAACTTGTAAATCTTTGACTGCCTTTGGTAAGCAGCTTAAAACATGGCTGTTCCCATCTACACATTAATAGTTTCCAGTGGCTTAAGTAACTTAGGTAGGTTGTGCGAGGATGCTGGTGCTGGGAAGCCTTTATAGGTAGCCATGCACTTTACAAATGACAAATAATAATAATATACATATAGAAAACAAATATGGGTATGGTGTGAAAAAGTGAATTAGTAGTGCAGAAGATGCAGTGCTCACAAAATGTCAAAATGGAAAGCAATGTACATTCCCTAATGGTTATATACACTTTCAATTCCTCAAAAATCTGGGGAAGCCTCCATAAAGTTAGCAAGCCCTCTCTGTTCATTGCAGGTGCCAACCGACTGGGGGATTTTGTCGACGTTTCGACCCCTATGTCTTTGAGTGGATCTCCTCAGGACGTTGTCATCCACCTATCAGACCTAGAGAATAAAGAGTGGAAGGACCAGAGTGCCAGCACAATCCATACACAAATTGTTTAAAAGATACACAACAGGACAGTAATGGATGCCACCCTAATCCTAGACTCACCACCAAGGTGTTGATACTGCCAAACTGTCCTTCCATCAATCTAGCACAGAATCATAAGAGGCCAAAAATAAACCCACAATGGTACAATACAGTACATGCTCCAAAACTATCACTCTGCCTCCGTGGGCCAAAATCCAATCAATGGAAATTGTGCTGCTATGTAGTGTAAAACATCCAATCTAGTGGTGTAGTAAGGGTACAACAGTGTACATCTACCATGTTGCCCAAATCTGTGTCACATTAAAATAATCTTGGGCATACTGACATTACTCCATGTAATACCATACCTAGAGCCTACAAAACATGTGAGATACTACTCATAATCACCCTATTCAAATCCCTGTGATAAGGCGTAGCGGCAATGCTCTACGGCTTACAAATTCAGAAGTAATCAAGGAAATGTCGGTATTGCACTGGCGCATGGAAGTCACTGTGTCTTCAAATCTGTGTAAGGCAAAGTGAGATCAATCACACACACAAATAACTATGCCTCAGCATTACAGAAAGCTAAAGAGTCAAAAGTCAAAAGCAGATAATGACCGTATGTTGTCTAACTACTTACAAGCGGGAGACCTCCATACTCCTTGCTCAAAAGTAATGCTTCCGTTGCTGATGCAACAGGAAGACGCATCAGACCCTCCACTGTTATCAATGTTCCTGTCAGTAGAGACACTAGAAAGCTAACCCGACAGCCATCATGTTGGGGATCCGAGTCGGCGCTTCCTTCTCCGTACACTTTATCTTAACGGCGTCCAGTCTGACCCATCCACATCTCAACTTTGTGCAAGATCGATCAGATGGGTCACAACGGATGCCGTAAAGGTAAACCGTACATAAACAGTATGATTTGATTTGAATAACTTCCATGTGACTTTGTGTACAGATTGGTATACATTTACCCATGTTCTGTGGGCGTATTGGGTCGTCCTTATCATAGAGCAGGGTGCATAGTATTTAAAAAGTAGGACATGTATATTTAAGGTTTTACCTGTGCTAGCAGTGAAAAACCTACAAAGTTGTTTTTTACTGTGGCAAAGCTGGCCTCCCTTATACTAAGATTGCTTTACCTAATTACATTTATTAACTGCTAAATTTAGGTTGGGGACAGCTAGAAAAGGACTTCTTCCACTCATTTAAAGTTTCTGGGGCCTTTCTGTGAGTGGCCAGATGCCTTTGGCTGTGCAAAGTTCAAGTTCTAAACATTGGTTGTCAAATTAATGAAAACTTATATAATGCATTATCCTCTAAAAGTATAAGTTAACATTGCATAGTTCTTTAAAAGGCTGGGGAAATACAAAACCGAGAAAAGTGTACATGCATCAAGTGGCTAGCTCCTAAGCAATAAAAACATTCATAGTATATAAAAACAGACAATGACTGTGGCTAAAACTAGTCCTTCAACTTTCAAACTGCAAAACTAGTCCATCAACTTGAAAACTTGCCTCTTATGTTGTTGATGGTTGCCCCATTGGGAAATGTGTATTGGAGCCAGACCAGGGCGTGGTGAAAGGATGACTATGGAGGAGCTATGTCCTGCCCTGATTACACTTCTGTTGGAATTGGTCCTTTTTGCAGGGTTATCCCCAAACTTTTTACTTCTTCCTTCTATTTTTCAGGGCCTGTTTTTGTTGGCTATAGGACTCTGGGCACTTTACCACTGCTGATCAGTGGTAAAGTGCATATGCTCTCTGTGTAAATTATGATTAAATTGGTTATCCATGATTGGCATATTTGATTTACTGGTAGGTCGCTAGTAAGGTGCACAGAGTGTGCCAGGGCCTGTAAATCAAATGCTACCAGTAGGCCTGCAGCACTGATTGTGCCACCCACATGAGTAGCCCGGTAAAGGTATCTCAGACCTGCCACTGCGGTGTCTGCGCGCGCAGTTTTAAACTGCCATGTAGACCTGGCAAGTGCACCCACTTGCCAGGCCCTAGCCTTCCCTTTTTGTACATGTAAGACGCACCTTAGGTAGGCCCAAGGTACCCTCATGGGCAGGGTGCAGTGCATGTGAAAGGTAGGACATGTGCTGGTATGAGTCACATGTCCTGATAGTAAAATACTGTCAATTTTGTTCTTCACTATTGAAAGGCTATCTGTCCCATAGGCTAACATGGGAGTTGCTTTGTAGTATCTTACAAGTATAACTTTCCATTGGGACAAGATAGAGAAATGGAGTTTAGGCTCTCTGAACTCAGAATTTAATAACACATCTTTTTAGGAAGATGGTTTTTAAATTGTGTGTTTGAAAATGGCACTTTTAGAAAGTAGGCAATTTCTTGTTTAGCCATTCTGTGTGCCTCTGCTGGGTTGTGTATTCACTGTCTGGTTTTGGAGTGACAGGGGCTGGGGATGTGTATTCACTGTAGACAGTCACAAGGGGGATTGAGGCGTGTCCTGCCTTTCCTGGGTGACTCATAGCCACGCTGAATCTGCCTTGTCTGCATTTAGAGTGGAGGGAGGAATTTCACTAGCACCTGAATAGGGTGTGTCTCCTTTGTACAATGCTGTCTCCACCTTCTGTAGTGAAGCCGGTCCAGAGAGGACAGAACTGGTTTGGACTGGGCTCTGATACCCTTGCCACAAAGAAAACAAAGAGAACATGGGGTTTAATTGTTAATCCTTAAAGCCCAGTGAATTAGATTATTTCTGGAATCAAAAGGAATCCCTACCAAGGAGGAGAGCTGGAGAGCTTTGAGGAGAGTGCTGCCCCTTTGCTGTCTGTGCTTTGCTGGGTTGGCCTGCAGCTGATGCTTCCGCCAAGGAGAGGACAAAAGACTTGTCTTTGCTGCGTATCCTGCTTGTGAATTTTCTCCAAGGGCTTGTGTTTGCTTGCCTCCTGTTAAGAAGTCTCAGGGACACAAAAGACTTCCTGCAACTCTGCTGGTGCTGCTGGACTCTGCCATCTGTGAGTCCTACCCTTGCCTGAGGTGCCTTCCTTAAGTGAAAAGGCCTCAGAAGTGGGTTTTGCAGTTGATCTCTGCAAGAACCGGCGCAAAACATTGCAAAACCTTGCACAGCCTCTCAGAACCAACGCCAGACAACGCGGAGCCTTGCTGAGTCCTGCTGCACAGCTGCAAGCCTCTCGGAACTTACGCTGGACGATGTGGAGTCACGCTGAGTCCCGCCGAACAGCTAACAGCCCCCAGCACCGACGCCGGACAGCGCGAAACCTCGCAAAGCGATGCAACACCTCTGGTGTGTCACGCATCATACCTGTGTGCCAAGTTTTTCCACGCATCACACTCAGACCAAAACCGTCTTGGATTTCTATCCCTCACTTCCCCCCGTAGTCTGGATTTGACGCATCACTTCTCCTGTGTGCAGCAGAAATGCTGCATTGCCTCCCCAAGGACTCAGGAACTGATGCATTGCTGTGTTTTCCTGCGATTCCCTTCTCTGCGCCTGTTTGCGTGTGTATTTTGACGCATCTACACGTACTTTGGTGTAAAATCTTGCATCCATAGTTTTCTATTGACCAAGTTGCTTGAAACCTTTAAAAGTCATATATTGAATTGTGCATGTTGGATTTTTATTGTTTTGGTCTTGTTTGGTTTAGATTAAGATACTTATTTTTCTAAACTGGTGTGGTGTCCATTTGTGGTGTTTTCACTGTGTTAATGTGTTTTTGGGTACAATTACTTTATACATTGTCTTTGGGATAAGCCTGTCTGCTCATGCCAAGTGTTGGACTTGGCCCTTATGTTCCCAACATTTTTCGTTTCCCCCCCCTGGCCTAAGTATTTACCTAATGTGTCTAAAATGTAAAAGGGTAATACTGTGTAATGGTGTCACTGAATAAAGAAACAGTATCCTTTGGACCCGATATCACACATATAATATTCGACCAGTCAATATATTCCATTCAAGCCAATCCTTCTTCACTCTTATCTCACATACACACTTGAGGGAATATTGCCATATAACTACCACAGAGAGTCATGAACCATAAAATATGCAAAGATATACAAAGATATAAATCAATTTATTATAAAAACCAGTGTATCTAAAAAGACGTTTAAGAAACTCAAGGGCAATAAAACCCTATACTATATGAGCACAATACATAGCATGGTAAATAGACAAAAATCACAAATGTTTCAAAGCAAATAATCACATGTTAAAATACAATCCATTAAAAGAAACCAAAGATAAAACAAATTAAAGAGAGTACATAGCACAGACAGGTTCAATTTATCATTAGTTTTTACACATCTGTTTTACACCAATATTTAAGGCAAAGATCCTGGTATGTGTTACTCATAGACCTCCGCCTTTCTAACAGATTGTGTATTAAGATGAGCGTCTTAATACACAATCTGTTAGAAAGGCGGAGGTCTATGAGTAACACATACCAGGATCTTTGCCTTAAATATTGGTGTAAAACAGATGTGTAAAAACTAATGATAAATTGAACCTGTCTGTGCTATGTACTCTCTTTAATTTGTTTTATCTTTGGTTTCTTTTAATGGATTGTATTTTAACATGTGATTATTTGCTTTGAAACATTTGTGATTTTTGTCTATTTACCATGCTATGTATTGTGCTCATATAGTATAGGGTTTTATTGCCCTTGAGTTTCTTAAACGTCTTTTTAGATACACTGGTTTTTATAATAAATTGATTTATATCTTTGTATATCTTTGCATATTTTATGGTTCATGACTCTCTGTGGTAGTTATATGGCAATATTCCCTCAAGTGTGTATGTGAGATAAGAGTGAAGAAGGATTGGCTTGAATGGAATATATTGACTGGTCGAATATTATATGTGTGATATCGGGTCCAAAGGATACTGTTTCTTTATTCACTGTATAGTGCCCTATTCCTTTGGTTACAAGGGGCACCTCTTTGTTTTTTTATTAATGGTGTCACTGTCACTTTTAAAATGGACGCCATTCCTGCCTGCCCTTGTGCCGCCTGACTGAGTTGAGTGGCGGTCTAGATGTTGTTTCCCAGCACTCCCAGCTTTTGGAGGGAAACCTGGCAGCCAGGGTGCCCTACACCTCCCCCTAAATCAGTTAAGACCGGTTCCTCAGGGAACCTTCCAGAAGTTGCCAGCCTTCTCTGGTAGGTGGGGTGAGGGGCGGATATATAGGAGGGGCTGGGCTGCCATGTGCTCAGTGACAGAGCAGGAGAAGTGACCGAGGGGGAACTCTGCCAGGAGGAACCGCCACATTGGGCCTGTGTGCTGGCCCCTGTGCCCATCTGCACCCCTCTGTTGTCCCCAGGGCCAGTAAAGAGACACCGCCGGAGTGGAGGCTGCTGTGTTGGCAGGATTGCAACCGTAATGAAGGATGGCCGTTCCTAGGAACTGCTGCTTCAGGACTGGTGAGCCGTCCTGCTGGCCGCTGATCTCGCCCTGCATTACCTGTCTCCTGGCCCCTAGCGCCTCGTGAGCGCCATACTGAGACTGCCCGTATCACAAGGAGGTGAGGAGTGTGGGCAAGACCTTCCTCTGTGGGCCCTGGACCTGTGAGGTCCCTAGCGCCTTGGGAGCGCTTCCCTGTAATTGACTGTTGCCTGCCTGCACCCTAGCGCCTGGGAAGCGATATATCTAATGTGCCAGGAGAGGGGCTGTCGCCTGCAGCGCTGCGCTGACAGAGCGTCACCACTGGATGCTGCATTCTGCAGCTAGGCGCCATGTTCTGACTGCCCAGGCGGTGAGGAGCCTGCGCGTCTCTGCAGCGCTGTGCTGCCGAAGTGCACGAGGAAATCCCAGTGTGTGGGGTCTTCCCCACTGCCTGCTTGGGGAAGAGCGGGTGCCCACCCCGCGTTGGTGCCAGGTCCTGAGCGCTTTGGAAACCAGCGGGAGCCCACCCCGTGGTCTCGATATTCATTACACGGGAGCCTACCCCGTATTGCCGCAAGACGAAGAAAGTGGCCAAGATCACCGCCGCGGCCTCGGGAGCGCTGTCGCGCGCTGAAGTGAGGAAGCGCGTGTGGCCGTGAAGGAGAGCGGCTTATTTGGAAGTGCCGCGGGAGCCTACCCCGCGCCTTCCTGCCTTGTGAAACCCAGGGCGGGAGCCCACCCCGCACTCTGGGAGTGCCGGAAAAGTCACCGCCGCAACCCGGGGATCTGCGGAGGGCCGCCGCTCTGCCTGCGGCGACCCGGAAGAAGACGGACCTCGGCCGAGCCGGCCGGAAGTAGGTGGGGGCTCCCCGTGACCGGAGGAGAGCCCCGGGCGCTGCCGGAGTCGTGTGGAGCCTCGCCGGCTCCAGGACAAAGTCCCGGCTCTCAGGAGGAGCCCGGGTGAAGACGGGAGAAGCGCCGGTGTTGGCGGGGCTCTCGTGAGGAGAGGAGAGCCCCGCGTGTGTGGCAGCTGGGGCCCGGGTGAGGCAGAGAGGCGCTGCTGACGGCGGGGCTCCCATGAGCTGAGGAGCGCCCCGCGATGTCAACCAAGAAGAGGAGGAAGCCGGCCGGCCGGCCGACCGGAGCCTCCCCGAGGAGGAGAGCAGAGACGCCTGCAGCCCGATAGTCTGGTGAGTGGGGCTGCGCTGGAGAGTGTCGGGGGCCGGCCGAGGCACATTGTCGGTGCCTAGGGCCCCGGGGGAAACCAGCCGTGCTAGTGTTGAGCCCCCTTCCCCAGCGGCGCCGCAGTTGCGGGCCGCTGCCACGTGTTGGGGCCATTTGAGTTTAGAGTCCCGGAGGGGCATCGGGGTACATTGCCGGTGCCCGCCTCCCCGTCGGTCCCGCTGAGAGGACCACAGTGGCCCTACTGGTCTCCCAGCTGCCCCGCCTGGCAGTGGGCAGCTGCAACGTGCAGCCACACTTGCTTTGAAGCCCCTGTGGGGCTCCACCACGGACCGGGCCACAGTGCCCCGGGGGCTACACAGCGACGCCGCAGCGGCGGGTCGCTGCAGCGTAGGAGGCATTTAGAGTTAGGAGTCCGAAGGGGGGGGCCCCAACCCACATATTGCGAGTACCAGTACTCTTTTTGGGGCATTTGTACATTCGAATCCAGAAGAGGGACTCCAACTTGCCCCGTGCCTTGTGGGCATAATTTTTACAGCTGCACCACGTGGGCCCTTTTACTTTCAGAGTCCCTGAGCAGGGGCTCTCCGGGCGCAGTGGCGCCAAGGGCTAATCTACAGCGTTGGGGGCAGTGATAATGTGTGCAGCTTGTCCCTAAGGCCTTTACCCTGCTGATTTGAGGCCTAACGTATTGCTCAGGTTTTCAGGCCTACTGTGATTTGTACCAATGTGAGGCGGAGGATTACGCTTAATGTCAGGATATGATGTTCTAAGTTTATGCCTCATGCAGTTTTGCATAGTGTCATGTTACGGTCTCACCTGGGTATGCCTAATGTTTTTTATGCTAAGGAGGTATGCCTCATGGGTTGCTCATGCTTTGATCCTAATGCTAATGTTTTCCCCTAACACTTACCAGGTTAATGTTCTGCATCGTGTGCTTATAATGATTCTGGCAGCGGCCCGATTGGCGCTGCCCTGTACATAGTCCCCACTGTTTATGTATACCGGGTGCCGGTTGGCGCTGTGTTACCGCTGTGGTTATCATCTGCTAAGCTGTTGCCTAATACAGATGCTATTTTTCTTACTTAAACTGGTGTGGTCTCCTTTTTGTAGGGTGCCTGGTGTGTCGCCTGTGTGTGCTGCGTGGATGCTTTACACAATGCTCCTGGTTTAGCCTCCCCGCTCCGCACCACGCTACCCCGTTTCTAACATTGGTGCTCAGCGGTGGGATAGGACTTGTGTTTGCGCAGTACCACAGCGACAACTGGTTGCACTACAAAGGGTGCACTTGAGAGTAACCACAGATTTGGGGACTGTTTTGCTGACTGTATTTCCTCCTGGAAGTGTTATTTTGGGGATTGTGTCTCCCTGTTGCACTGTGGGTGGTGTATCCCGGGGGTATCTCACCAGGATGGGGTTAACCTACGACGAGGATTGCCTGGGGGAGTACACTGAGCAGGAGGTGATAGACCTCTGCCGAGAGAGAGGGATACCCACAGTAGGCAACACCCGCAGGAAGTTGTTCCTCTATGAGGCCCTGAGAAGGGGGGAACCCTTAGAGCCCTGTGGGGACCTTTCTGATTACCCCTCCGCATATTTAGGGGGTGGATTTGGTAGAGACCGTGAGGGGGACTCTGAGAGTGAGGGGTCCCAGTCCATAACCCTGGAGGGTGGCAACTCTGAGGAGGAAGGAGATGTTAGGGCAGAGACACCGGTAGCGAATGAGGACACCATAGAGAGGGAGTCCCGTGCTGGGTCCAGCCCCAGGGGCACTGCCCCACTCCTTTCCCTGTCCCCAGAAGAGTGGGTAGATAGGAGGGAAGAAAGGGAGCATCAGCTGGCTTTGGAGAGGCTCAGGTTAGGGCATGCCAAAGAGATAGCGCAGCTGAGGGTTGAGGAAAAAAGGCTAGAGACCGAGAGGGTCCTAGCGCAGGAGAGGATGGCGGAGGCGGAGAGGGCCTTCGCCAGGGAGAGACTAGCTCAGGGGGGTAGGTTGTCCCCCGAGAGTGGTTTCTGTGGTCTGGATTCACCAGTGAGGGTGGGATCCAGTGGTGGCAGCGAGAGTGAAGCCAGTGCAGGAAGTCCCACTCCCAGAGTCCGGAAGATGGTGCCTGATCCCCAGGAGGAGGGGGGCAGGTTGGAATTTAGGGGCGGCAAGAAACTGTCCCACCAGTCTTGGGGGGAGTATGTGGACGTGTGTTGGACCGCACTGGAGGAGTGGATGGTGTGTGGCGCAGTGACAGATGGGGAAGGGCTGTTCCGCCTGATCATCAGGGAGCATGTGCTCAAGAGTTGTTTTCCCAGGTTGCGCCACCACCTGTTGCAGTGTGGGCTTTCCAACCCCAGGGAGCTTGCACAGGAGGCAGACCTTTGGGTGAGGGCCAGAGAGTCTGGGAGGGCATTGGGGAGTGATCCTGAAGGGAGTGGTGCAGGGATCTTCCAACCCAGCGAGGTGGGAGAGGTGGAGAATAGCCCAGCTAGGTCCCAGGATAGTGAGAGGGTTGTAGGGCCTCACATCCTATCTATAGGAAGGAGTGAGATGGGGAGGTGTCCCGAGGTGCCCCAACCGCAGTGTCAGGGCCTGGAGAGTTCCATAAGGGAACCCCAGGTTGGGAGCCTAGGCTGTCCCGATGGGCCATCCATGGAAGGGGATCCCCCAGTGTCAGGAGAACCCGGGGCATCTATAATCCGAGCTCCAGGGGTTCTGGGGTCTGCTCAGCCACAGGGTTTAGATCCTGGGCTGGGGTGCCAGGTTCAGGGGCTGCCTGACCTGGAGGGAGGGGCACTTGTAATCAAGGTCCCTACCGGTTTCACTTCCAGGGGTACTTCTCCATTTGGGAGGGTGCGGAACTCTGGAAGGGGGTGCAGAGGGAGGAAGGACTCGCCTCTGGCACCGGCTCAGCCACAGGGTTTAGATCCTGGGCTGGGGTGCCAGGTTCAGGGGCTGCCTGACCTGGCGGGAGGGACGTCTGTAAGCAGTGTCCCTCCGAAGCGGTCTTCCAGGGGTACCACTCCAGTTGGGAGGGTGCAGAACTCTGGGAGGGGGTGCAGAGGGAGGGAGGACTCGCCTCTGGCACCGGGGCAACCTAAGGGTTTAGACCCTGGGTTGGTGGATCGGTTGCAGGGCCACGGCCCTGGACGAGTGAGAGAGTGGTGGTCTGAGGGTGCCCCGCATAGGAGGAGCGTGCAGAACCCCAGAAGGAGAGGTAGGGGGAGGAGAGCCTCGCCCCTGACTGGTAGACAGTGTGAGAGTGTGGTCCCCAGGTGGGAAGACCAGTGGCAGTTTGGGACTGCACGGAGGAGGAGCAGAGTGGTCAACGGGCACTACGGGCCTGGGGCTACTGCCCCCCACTCTGTGAGACAGCCAGGGCCAGAGACATCTGGTTGGCCTAGGGGCCGGTCCTGGCTGCAGCCAACTAGGGAGCACCAGGGGGGTGGCCTAGTTGGTCCAGGAGGAGTTGAGAGAGGGAACCATCGGGTTCCAGAGTGGCAAAGAACCTGCGGGTGCCCCTGCAGTTGTGGGCCCGCGTCCACGTGTTCTCGCCCCAAGCAGGGAAGCCCATCAAGGCATTGATCGGTCTACCCTGGCTTTTGGCTGGGAGGGGGTTGTGTTGGACTTGGCCCTTATGTTCCCAACATTTTTCGCTTTCCCCCCCTGGCCTAAGTATTTACCTAATGTGTCTAAAATGTAAAAGGGTAATACTGTGTAATGGTGTCACTGTCACTTTTAAAATGGACGCCATTCCTGCCTGCCCTTGTGCCGCCTGACTGAGTTGAATGGCGGTCTAGATGTTGTTTCCCAGCACTCCCAGCTTTTGGAGGGAAACCTGGAGCCAGGGTGCCCTACACCTCCCCCTAAACCAGTTAAGACCGGTTCCCCAGGGAACCTTCCAGAAGTTGCCAGCCTTCTCTGGTAGGTGGGGTGAGGGGCGGATATATAGGAGGGGCTGGGCTGCCATGTGCTCAGTGACAGAGCAGGAGAAGTGACCGAGGGGGAACTCTGCCAGGAGGTACCGCCTCATTGGGCCTGTGTGCTGGCCCCTGTGCCCATCTGCACCCCTCTGTTGTCCCCAGGGCCAGTAAAGAGACACCGCCGGAGTGGAGGCTGCTGTGTTGGCAGGATTGCAACCGTAATGAAGGATGACCGTTCCTAGGAACTGCTGCTTCAGGACTGGTGAGCCGCCCTGCTGGCCGCTGATCTCGCCCTGCATTACCTGTCTCCTGGCCCCTAGCGCCTCGTGAGCGCCATACTGAGACTGCCCGTATCACAAGGAGGTGAGGAGTGTGGGCAAGACCTTCCTCTGTGGGCCCTGGACCTGTGAGGTCCCTAGCGCCTTGGGAGCGCTTCCCTGTAATTGACTGTTGCCTGCCTGCACCCTAGTGCCTGGGAAGCGATATATCTAATGTGCCAGGAGAGGGGCTGTCGCCTGCAGCGCTGCGCTGACAGAGCGCCACCATTGGATGCTGCATTCTGCAGTTAGGCGCCATGTTTTGACTGCCCAGGCGGTGAGGAGCCTGCGCGTCTCTGCAGCGCTGTGCTGCCGAAGTGCCACGAGGAAATCCCAGTGTGTGGGGTCTTCCCCTGCTTGGGGAAGAGCGGGTGCCCACCCCGCATTGGTGCCAGGTCCTGAGCGCTTTGGAAACCAGCGGGAGCCCAACCCGTGGTCTCGATATTCATTACACGGGAGCCTACCCCGTATTGCCGCAAGACGAAGAAAGTGGCCAAGATCACCGCCGCGGCCTCGGGAGCGCTGTCGCGCGCTGAAGTGTGGAAGCACGTGTGGCAGTGAAGGAGAGCGGCTTATTTGGAAGTGCCGCGGGAGCCTACCCGCGCCTTCCTGCCTTGTGAAACCCAGGGCGGGAGCCCACCCCGCACTCTGGGAGTGCCGGAAAAGTCACCGCTGCAACCCAGGGATCTGCGGAGGGCCGCCGCTCTGCCTGCGGCGACCCGGAAGAAGACGGGCCTCGGCCGAGCCGGCCAGAAGTAGGTGGGGGCTCCCCGTGACCGGAGGAGAGCCCCGGGCGCTGCCGGAGTCGTGTGGAGCCTCGCCGGCTCCAGGACAAAGTCCCGGCTCTCAGGAGGAGCCTGGGTGAAGACGGGAGAAGCGCCGGTGTTGGCGGGGCTCTCGTGAGTAGAGGAGAGCCCCGCGTGTGTGGCAGCTGGGGCCCGGGTGAGGCAGAGAGGCGCTGCTGACGGCGGGGCTCCCATGAGCTGAGGAGGGCCCGCGATGTCAACCAAGAAGAGGAGGAAGCCGGCCGGCCGACCGGAGCCTCCCCGAGGAGGAGAGCAGAGACGCCTGCAGCCCGATAGTCTGGTGAGTGGGGCTGCGCTGGAGAGTGTCGGGGGCCGGCCGAGGCACATTGTCGGTGCCTAGGGCCCCGGGGGAAACCAGCCGTGCTAGTGTTGAGCCCCCTTCCCCAGCGGCGCCGCAGTTGCGGGCCGCTGCCACGTGTCGGGGCCATTTGAGTTTAGAGTCCCGGAGGGGTCATCGGGGTACATTGCCGGTGCCCGCTTCCCCGTTGGTCCCGCTGAGAGGACCACAGTGGCCCTACTGGTCTCCCAGCTGCCCCGCCTGGCAGTGGGCAGCTGCAACGTGCAGCCACACTTGCTTTGAAGCCCCTGTGGGGCTCCACCACGGACCGGGCCACAGTGCCCCGGGGGCTACACAGCGACGCCACAGCGGCGGGTCGCTGCAGCGTAGGAGGCATTTAGAGTTAGGAGTCCCAAAGGGGGGGGCCTCAACCCACATATTGCGAGTACCAGTACTCTTTTTGGGGCATTTGTACATTCGAATCCAGAAGAGGGACTCCAACTTGCCCCGTGCCTTGTGGGCCTAATTTTTACAGCTGCACCACGTGGGCCCTTTTACTTTCAGAGTCCCTGAGCAGGGGCTCCCGGGCGCAGTGGCGCCAAGGGCTAATCTACAGCGTTGGGGGCAGTGATAATGTGTGCAGCTTGTCCCTAAGGCCTTTACCCTGCTGATTTGAGGCCTAACGTATTGCTCAGGTTTTCAGGCCTACTGTGATTTGTACCAATGTGAGGTGGAGGATTACGCTTAATGTCAGGATATGATGTTCTAAGTTTATGCCTCATGCAGTTTTGCATAGTGTCATGTTACGGTCTCACCTGGGTATGCCTAATGTTTTTTATGCTAAGGAGGTATGCCTCATGGGTTGCTCATGCTTTGATCCTAATGCTAATGTTTTCCCCTAACACTTACCAGGTTAATGTTCTGCATCGTGTGCTTATAATGATTCTGGCAGCGGCCCGATTGGCGCTGCCCTGTACATAGTCCCCACTGTTTATGTATACCGGGTGCCGGTTGGCGCCGTGTTACCACTGTGGTTACCATCTGCTAAGCTGTTGCCTAATACAGATGCTATAATTCTTACTTAAACTGGTGTGGTCTCCTTTTTGTAGGGTGCCTGGTGTGTCGCCTGTGTGTGCTGCGCAGATGCTTTACACAATGCTCCTGGTTTAGCCTCCCCGCTCCGCACCACGCTACCCCGTTTCTAACACCAAGCTACCAAGGGGTTGAGCAGGGGGTTATCTAAAGTGTGTAATCTCCTTATCTTGACTGGAAGCAAGGGTCCCTACTTGGACAAAGGTGCATACCTCTGCCAACTAGAGATCCCAATTTCTAACATTGGTGGTCAGCGGTGAGGATTTAAACTTGTATTTGTACTTGACCCACAGTGATTGGTGTACATCACTAGCCTAGTGCAGACCACTACGTAACCACATACTGTGTTTTTTGGTTCTATTTTCATTAATCCTTCAAGTATCCACACACCATGTTTCTAAGTGGTAATTCAACAAGTGAGGTTGCAAAACTAGAGTTTGATATTGGAATATTGCATGCATACAAAGTGGATCAACTCAAACAATATTGCAAAAACTTTGGATATCCCATGAGGAGCCCTGCTAGGAAAGAGGAGCTGCAGAAGACCTTGAGTGCCTGGTGGGATGCCAGAGAAGCTAATCTGGGGAGAATGAAGATGCAAATGTGGATTTGGATATAGCAGACCAACAAGGGAGCTTTAGGTCTCAGGATCTGCCTTTAGGGAGAGTGCCCTTCAGGCCTGGCAGCAGTGTGTCTTCCAGAAATTTGTCTCCAGAGGAGATGGAGGAGAGACAGAGGTCCAGGGATCATGATTTGGAGGATATGACTGTGAGGCTCCAGATAAAGCAAATGAAAATGGAGCACCAGAAAATTGCAATGGAGAATGAGAGGGCTCATGCCTTGGAAGAGAAAGAATTGATCTTGGCACATGAGATGAAAATGAGAGAGCTTGATGAGGAGCTTGAGAGGCTTGAGGTCATAAGTGTCTTAGCCGAGCAAAAGGAAATGTCTGTTGCTCAGGAACTGAGCTTTGCTGAGCTGGATGTGACATTCGGGAGTTCGAGTCCAGCTAAGATGGTGACAGCATAAAATGTGATGTCTAGTGCTGAGGGAGAAGTACACACACCCAGAGATGTGGCGCCTGACTTGAAGGAGGAGGTTTGCATACACCAGGGGGTTCAGGTTTATGAGGTAGCGCCGATGGTGTGCAGGATCCCTGAGGTGGATTGGGGAACTGGCACAGGGGATCCTATTCCTAGTGGTGGGAGGGACACTCTACTGACTCTAGATGAGAGGTGCAGAGAGAGGGGTTCCCCCATGATAGAAGCCCTGGTATGTGAGTATGGAGACCGCCCAGAAGAGTGTGGGTTGAGTGACAGGAACAGACACTGTCTCCCCAATGTCTGGAGGGTGATGTGGGGCACTGGATGGTGAGGTGAAGAGTAGCTTGGTTAACACCTGTGTAGGGCTGTGTGATTCAATTGTTGGAGAGCATATGTTCATTCCCTGTTTTCCAGAGCTGTGCCAACACCGGGTGGAGTGCGAGTTCTCTGACTCCATGGAGTTTGCGCTGGAGGCAGACCTTTTGGTGGATTCCAGAGGGTCTGAATAAGCTTTTGGTAGTGATCCTGAAGGGGGTGGCTCAGGGTTTCCCCAACAAAGGGAGGTAGGGGAGGTTTGTGGTATCCTAGATAGGTCCCAGTGTAGTGGGATGAGTGCAGGGTCCCATGTCTTGTCTCAGTGGAGAGGGAGTGTGAGTGGACTGAGTCCCAAGGTGCCTGAAACCCAGTACCAGAGCCTGGTTGGTTCCATGAGTAAACACCAGGTGGGAGGCCTAGTCTGGACTGGGAGGCCATCCACTGAGGGAGAGTCCATAGGGTCAGGAGAGCTGAGGGGGTGGCTGTTGACAGCACCCCACCCGTTCTGGCATCTTGCAGTACCACTCCAGGTGGAAGGGTACAGAAGTTCAGAGAAGGGTGTGATTAGGGGAGACAGTCCCCTGTGGGAGGACCAGTGGGTCAGGGGTTTCCAGCTCTGAGGTCAGAGCACCCCAGGACTGACCCTGGTGAGGCCACTTCTGGCCTGGGGGTTTCCATGCACTGTCAGAGGGACAGGAGGCTGGAGACCTGCGTCAGGCAGACCTGACCCCTGTCCAGCCTAAGGGTACAGACTTGGGCTGTCCAGGGTCTACCCTAGAGGTGACATATGTATTAAAAGGAAGGTTTGGGCCTTGCAAGAGGGTTAACTTGCCAGTTTGACATGGCAGTTTAAAACTACACACACGGTCTCTGCAATGGCAGGCCAGAGACATGTTTAAAGGGCTACTTAAGTGGGTGGCACAATCAGGCTTGCAGGCTCAATAGTAGCATTTTACAGGCCCTGGGCACATGTAGTGCACATTACTAGGGACTTATAAGTAAATTAAATATACCTATTGTGGATACCAATGTTACCATGTTTTAAGCAGAGAGCACATGCACATTAGCAGTGGTTAGCAGTAGTAAAGTGCTCAGTCCTAAAGCCAACGAAAACACGTCCAGCAAAAAGGGGAGGAGAAAGGCAAAATGTTTGGGGTGACCCTGCAGAAAGGGCCATTTCCAACAAAGCCAGATTCACAGATTACTTTGCCTCACTAAATAGTACCTTTTGGGCTTGGTCCCTTATCTTTGACTGCTTTAACTCTAATTATAAACATATACAGCACAGGTGTGTCTGGTGGTAACTTTTATCTAGTTTATCAGCTATTACACATGGAATGCCAGATAAGTTTAAGCACTGCAGTTTAATGATTTACGTTGCATTATGACATGGTTTTTTAAGAAAGTTGTTGAAAAGCTAAACGAAAAGCGCTAGTGCCAATCTCGTACTATTATTATTAGTATTATTATTAGTAATTTGTCTTTTTTTCTTCAAAGATTTTTGTTAGTGCATATGTAAAAATAGAAATATTGCTTTCCCAGGCTATCAAATAATATTCATATGTATCCAAAGAAACTACTTTAGATGAGAAGGAAAATACTTTCTAATATGATATTTAACTCCAAGGGCCTCAGTTAAAGTTTTACAGTAAAATGGGGTGTTAATAGCGGGCCTTGTATTACTGTTAGTGGTTGGTATTACCACAGCATTTACCAGCCATTAAATATATGAGTACCATAGTGGGAAATAGCATGCTAGAACCAGTATTGCTGGGTTGTTTCCTGAACATTTTTTTTGTATTCAAGGCCCTTTTCTGCTCACTGATTCCATCTGTTATGAGCAGGTGGAATTTGAGATGAGAAAAGCAAGTGGAAGTACTGGATGGGATAATACAACCTGGGAATGCCACACATGAAGCATTTGTATCACCACTGAAAACCATACAGTAATGCTACTCAACACAACTATAAGAGACCCTTCTTGTTCAAATCCTGCTATGTTACTTCAAGTGTAGGGCCCTTGAACTTCAGAAAGTCTTACATCTACTTTTTTATTTGAAGTTTGTATAGCGGCAACTTGGCCCAAGGGCATTAGAGCGCTTTATATGGAACAGCCAATGCTGATGTGATAATTGCCCTGACAATCCAATAGGGATTCACTGGGCTGTACCAGTGTCTGTGGTCGTAAATATACAGAACCCAGTGCTCACAGACCGGAGTTTAAGCCCCCATCTCATAGAAGCACTGCCTCTAAACAACGGCTTCTTGCGTCCTCTTTCCCTCACCTTTTTTTGTTCATATCAGTGCAGGTGCCCTTCCTGGTCTCCTTCATTGAGAGTGCCGAGTACCCCTATTGTCAAGACACACATGCACTAGTCCCTCTGGGTTTTAATGTGTCCTTTCTAGGTTGGCCATATACTAGTTAGAGTTTTGGCACACAGAGGCAAGTGTGGTCTGTCCCCTCTCTTTGTATAGGTGCACTGGTGTCACTCACAGTCCAGATATTGGGGGTCAAAGGCTCATGCACCAGAAAAGGTGGTATTTGCTCAAACATGTTTCTTACTTGATCATATGTCACAATAAAAAGAGTGTAATGGAATTCTGCTCTGGTTTCCGTTTCCACAAGTCACAAAAGGATTGTGTGTCAGCTATTGAGCCGGCCACCAGGTAAAAAGTGAATTTTCTCTGCTATTTATCCGGCTGCTGGTAGTAGAAATGATTTATTTGCCTGGCAACGTCGAAATAGCAGAACATATTTACTATTTACCTGGCTGCTGGGTAAATGTAGAGAGTGTGCATTGTTTTCCTGGCAGTCATGCACATACTGCCCTATTTACCAAGCCACTGGCTAAAAAGCAGAGAGTTTTTACGATTTGACCAGAAGCCATGCAAATAGTAAAGAAACTTGACTATATAACTGGCCTGTGGCTAACTAACAGACACTATGTACTATTAGGCCAACAGTCAAGCAAATAGCAAAGAAACTGCACCTTTTCCCTGGCTGCTGGCAAAAGAGCTGACATTAAGTACAATTTTGCCAGCAGCAAGGCAAATAGCAAATACATTTCACTATTTACACAAGTGGTGGCCAAATACTATAAATAATGTACTATTTGGCTAGTGGCCTTTCAAATAGCAAAGAAATTCCCCTATTTACCCAGATGCTGGATAAATATCAGAAATTATATACTGTTACGCCAGCAGCCGTGCAAATGGAAATAAAACAAAATTATTCAACTAGTGGCTGGCTAAATAGCAGAGAATATGCACAACTTGGTAAGTAGCCATGCAAATAGCAGAGAAACGTCACTATTTATCAGGCTGTTGCATAAACTCTACTTACCAAACCATTTGCTAAATACCAGAGATTTGGTACTATTTGCCCAGCAGCCATGCAAATACTAAAGATGCTTTACCATTTATCTGACTTAATAACTAACAGACATTATATTCTGTTAGGCCAACAGTCAAGCAAACAGCAAAGAGCCTGTACTTTTTACTCAACTGCGGGCAAAAAAACCAGACAGGAAGTGGAATTTGGCCAGCAACAATGCAAATAGCAAATACATTTCATATCATATCATATCATATTTCTTTATTTTGGGCCGTGGATCATAAAAGTGCATTACAAAAAGACCTACAATATATAAAAACAGATTTTAAAGAGTTAAAACCCACTAAAAACTTAATAAAACTGGTACAATGCACAGGTAAAAGATCAATCAGCATTAGATCCATTATGAATTCCTAAAAAAGCCTTATGCGCCCACCACATAGATATAAAAAAACACGACACAGCGTATACAATTGACATCTGGGTATTATATTTCAGAAGCCTAAATGCTTCTTGCAGGAAGGTAGGATCCTTCTGCATGTGTACCCCCCACTTTTTGCCTGGTGCTAAGCTGGTTTGTGACTAGTCTGACTGGGATCCTGCTAATCAGGACCCCAGTCTATCTGCTTTCTCCCTAAGCTGTTTTGTTATGTACTTAGGTACACCCCAGATTGGATACTGGGGTACCCTTGTCAGTCCCTAGTATATGGTACCCATGTACCCAGGGCATAGGTACCCCAGAGGTCTACCATGGGCTGCAGCATGTATTATGCCACCCATGAGAGACCATTCAAAATGGAACTACAGGCCTGCCATTGCAGCCTGTGTAAGTTGGTGCATGCACCACTTACTTAAGATATAGGTTTACGATATCTAAGGGTCACTGCACTTAAAACCTATAAGTCACCCCTATAGCAGGACTTTACAATCCTGAAGGCAGGGTGCTTGGTTCTAAGTGAGAGGGTGCCCCTGCATGAGCAGGACACCCCTGCCGCCTACGGAGTCAATTCTCCCGGGTTGTCAGTGAAGCAGCGATATACTAATATAGAGGGGCATTACGTGACTGCGCGATGACCATCTCGAAAACGGCTGCAATGAACCCTATCTTGTTTGGTGTCAAACATGTTGGAATCACGGTAACTGGTGTGGGAGGTATGATGCCACCCACCAGGAAAGCCTTCCGTGGGGCTCTTGGTGTTCCCGGTACCAGCCTTATAGCTCAGAACAGCACAAAATGGTTGCTGCCGACCAGAGACACATTTCTGCCCTCCTGCTGCTGAGCCAAGTCAAGCTCGAGCAGAGGAAGGCAGGACAATAGGCATCCTGTCACAGGGAGGTGTGACCACCTCCCAGACAGGATTTAGTGTATTAGGGATGGGTGGGTGCACTTTCCAGCGCCTGAAAGTCTGCATGAGGGCCACATTCGGTGTCCCTGTGCATAGTCCAGTTCAAACCAATCCTGGGAGCCGTTGGCTCCCGCTCTGGCGCAAAATTGGACAAAGGAGATGCGAGTAACCTCCCCCCTGTTCAGACCCTCCCCTGCGAGAGTCCCCTGAATCTTCCCAACCCTTTCCTTAGGGTACTTAAGGGGTTGCCTGGCTGTAGGACCTCAGATTCGTCGTGGACAAGATTCAGAATTGAAACCACTGCACTTCTACCATCTGGGCACTCTGGACTTCGTTTGGGCCTGACTTCGTCTCCCTTCCAGTCTGCTGCATCGTCTGTGCCTGTGCATCCTCTAGGAACCTTCCAAGGCCTGTAAAGCATCAAGGACAACCAAAGTAATCTCCCTTGGAGTGAAGGAGTCACTCCCCTTGCGTTCGCAGGCACCGCAACGAAGAGGACCGGAATGCAGAGCCCGAGCCCCTCCGAACTCCGTGGGCTCTGCAACTCAGGTGGTAGTTTTCATCACTCCTGAGGCCTGCTCTCCCCCCTGACCAAGTTTGAGGCCAGGAGCTTGAGTGGGGGTTGCAATAACTGAACCCCTGGGTACCACATCATCTTTGCAGTTGCAAAGTCTTGTTGACATCTTTGTAGGAAGATCTTTGGGCTCCAAGTAGCCCCAACCCCAAGCACCTCCTGTGACTACAATCTTTGGCCACACCGCATCATGTGCATCGTGGCCTGCCTCTTTTGGTGAGCTGCTTGAGGTCCTCTTGTGACTCCTGTGCCATTGGCCTGTGGGTCAATTTGAAGGTCACCTTTGATTTTCTTGAGCTCTCCTGATTGCTTGGGGCCTTCTCTGACTCCCCTGCTTGTGGTGAGTCTCCTGGACCTTGCTGGTCCGAACCGTACACTTTCTTGACTTCCTATGTTGGTTGCATTTGCCAAGGCTTGTTGGCGCTCTAGCTAGACAGCGACCGCTCAGCTCTCGACATCCTTTGTGGGACAGCTCGTATGTGGCTCCTGCTTGTCCTCAACATTGCCTGGTCCCCACAGCTGTAGAGTCAAGGTCATTGACATCCATCCTGAAGCACCCAACATCGGTGGGCATTCGTCTACTGAGCCCCTGGTCACTCCCAAGTGACCCAGACTCTGTCCCCTCTGCTTTCAGGTACTCTCCATCAAGAATCTATGATTGGATTCCTCCGGACACTTTCTCCTCTTCCAGCAGCGGCACTTTCCTGAAGTCCTCCATTGGGTTCGAGTGCGGTTTCCGACACCACTTCACACCTATGCACCCCCCTTCCCTGGAGTAGGTAACTTGGGTACTTTGGTATCCACAGGTGGGGTGGCTCTCGAACCTTCTGTCATCCACATGGTTTATTCAGGGTCCACTGGGAAGTGTCCCTAATCTTCAAAATTCCAACCGTGACTTGCACATAGACTTGTATGGAGCACAAGGTGATGTTCACACACTGCACACGCACTCTGTGGGGTCCCTATTTACTCACATTGGGTGGTTCCTTGGAGTCCCAGCAATTCTACATCCTCTCGACATTGTCCTGACTTGAGTTGTGGTTCTTATACCACTTTCTTAGTATATTGTTTGGTTCCCCCCGGGTCCCGCTGTGTATTAGTGCTATTTACTGTGACTTCTATGCTACAGTATTGTGTGCTTTGTGTCTATCTCCATGTGGGAGATATTGTAACATACTAGATAGTGTTATATAATGAATACATATTTTTATAACTACTGTGTGGTTCTCTTTTCATTTAATCTAAAGCAACCAGGCTAAAAACCTGAAAGCAATGATTTGTAGAAACAAAGGCCAGAACTGGAAAAGTTATATCCCAGTGACATGGTGCCAGCTGATATTTCCTCATGAGAGAAGGAAAAAAATTATATATCATTAAAAAATAGAAACTTTATACCTAGCCAAATGCCAGTCAATGTTTTTGTCAGATTCCTTTGTAACAATGTTCGGCAAGGAAGTATTAAATATGATCGACTGCGTGGTTGATAATGACATCATCATCCAAGTCTAATCTCTTTTAAAAGCAGTGCCAGGGAGAGTGAATCAAGGATATATCCTGCGTAATCGTATTTCTAAATATGTGATTATTAAAATGCTGCCTCTATGTATCACATTTGCAAACCTGTTGACCCTGTTGATGTTCCATACTCACAAGTATTGTTTATTCTCTTGTTAAAAACCTTATAGCTTTTTAAGAAATAGTGTGGCACTCATTTCATACAGCTAGTACACAGACTAAAGAGTCAAGAAGTAAAATAACATAAGTGCGCTGCTATTGAGTCCCAGCACTGCTCATATTTTCTGCATGGAAATAAGATGCATGCAGTCTTTCAACATGCCACTTTCTGTGTCTCATAGACCGACAATGAAATGACTCTTTCATCGCCACCCCAGTGTTGTGGTATTGTGGTATTAACAAAGAAGATATTTGGGAAGTGTATAGAAACATTTGAAATGTTGTCAGAAAAATCATCATGAGGGAATCCAGGAATAGGATTTTTTTATTGCATTTTCAAGATCAAGGAAGGTTAACTAAATTAATGGGAGGAGAAGACTCCGCTTGGCTTGCACATGCTACATCATCCTACCCTGTCAATTAGTCTAGCTTTCCCTGTGTTCCCCTAGTGAACTGAACAATGATGTGTGCCCTCTGCAAATACTCTATCCTTTTTCTTTTCTGTTTGGCAAGCTGTGACCCAAATTCTCTAGCTCTAGGTGGGATTAGCTATTGGCCCATCACCTCAGGTTATGCTTTGACATGGCCTAGTAGCAGCAGAATAATATTGCATGAGAACGAGACTTTTAACCTTTGTCACTGTGGAGATATTGGAAATTGGCTGTCCAGATCCCAAATCTGTGGTCTCTTGCCTTCATCATGTCCCTTTGGCACGTTAGGGTTCCTCCTGCTCTGATGAAATCCACTTATTCCCAGAGTCCTATATTGCTATTGGTCTCTGAAGTAATGAGAACAGATGGAGAGGGCAGTCAGGCCTGAAATAAACAAAATATTTTGACCAGTCCAGAGAGATCTAACCTGTGATTTGTGGGTTCGGAATCTAGGAAAAGTTACACAACAATAGCAAGAAGCACTTTTCCAAGACTATAGTACTTTGTATGTAAGATTTGTACAGATTTGTATAATGCTTCTTACCACTGATAAGGCACCAAAGCACATTGGGATAATCAGCTAAAAAGCACCCATTTGTTGTGCATTATTGATGTTGTTTGGCCTATGTGGGAAACATTGGGTATCGTGCTTGAGGGTCATAAATGTGCTTCAATCATTTCACAGCAAACTTGTGATTGTGCTTACGCATGAAGTGATGTAGAGAGATTTAGGAGTGGGAGAGTTGCATTTTCAGACACATATCACCTTCTTGATGGTTGTGCTTGGTTGGCAGATTGTGGGTTTATTTTATTAGGTATCATATATCAAATCTTCTGGCAACAATCTTGATGGAGTGCCTACACATGGAGTGTGGCAGAAAAGTGTAGACTAGATGGAGTCAAACTTGTGGATACATACCATCATCCTCTTATATGACCTATGATCGATCATCTGTTTGGGATCAGCAATGGTAATCCCCCCAATAATACCTAGAGCCACACCATGTAA
Organism: Calotriton arnoldi; assembly: GCA_963921515.1. Lineage (NCBI taxonomy): Eukaryota > Metazoa > Chordata > Amphibia > Caudata > Salamandridae > Calotriton > Calotriton arnoldi. The sequence continues at coordinate 364,513 of CAWUFW010011931.1, forward strand.
AAGGCCAAATTCCTTTATGTAGCCATTAAAAAGAGAGATTTCCACAGGAGAAAGTGGTACTATCTGATCAACAATGCCCTCACCATGACTCAGGCTCAACAAACACATACAAATAATGCTATAGGCATCAAAGTAGCCTGGTAATAACCATTTACATTGCTTGCATATCTCACAGTGACTGGCTCAGCTTCTCCCCTGCTGCTGAGTTAAATTTTCACTAATTATGGCAGTCATATTAGGTAAAATAACATTGACATTACTTTCTGAAAAAAGGTTAATACTATAATGACTGCTTTCCAAGTATTAGCCTATTTGTGCCACTTATTCAAGTTAGTTCTTGCAGGAGGACTTTGAAAGTATCAAAGTAGTTGATTTATATATCCAGCAATATCATCACCAGTTCTCGAACAGATGATCTTCAAAAGTAGAAACCAACACTTTTTAAAATATTTATCTTATATTGTAATTATTAATACTGTAATCTCAAACACAAAGACATTGGATGTACACAGTTTATAGGAATATAAAGAAAACATAATCATATTTAAATGAATTTCTTAAATTTGATAGCCCTTATAAATCAGTTCTATATATGACAGAAAACTCTCAGAGCAGAAGAGCTCAGAACTCAATAATCAACCAACAGACTCAATAAGGTATTGTCCAACTGTGTGCTTATCTTAATAAATTGAAAGTATTTTAGTCTCACTGCAAAATGAAATACTGCACAGTTCAAACAGGAATACAGTTACAGGGTTGTAATCTCTTATAAAAAATCTCAGTGAAACAACACCTTGGCATTTACGCCCATATCTAGGAGTTCTCCTAATGTCTACGTCCCACATACAGAGTTTGGACATAGGCATTGATTAAGTGGCTTATGCATAAATCAGCTCAAAAGTTTGTGCCAATACAAATTCACACAGGCAAAGTCTAAGGTTCATAACAGCAGATTTGCATCAGTAAGTTCAGTCTCTGTCTTCTCGCTAGACTCCATTTTACCAACTCAGTGACGATGTGGCTCTTGTTGGATGGTGCATTCTACCACCCTGCTCTTCCAGCAGCAACTTTGACGATGTGGGACCACAAAAGCAGTTTCACTCTGCACAAGGACTGCTTAGGGGATTAGTCATCAGGTCGGAACAGAGGTTTATCATACTTGGTGGCGCAGCCATCCTGACTGGATGCAGACAGATGCTTGGTTGCAGCAGTTGTAGCTATGGGACCTATCACCAGTGGGTGTTCATCTTCAGCATTTGTCGCTTCCCAGGGCAAATCAGAACTTTCACATCAGTGGCAAAAATGACTCCTCTTTCTTGGCAGCCCCAGCCTCAGGCAGCGGCACACCAGTCTCTTAGCACATGCCATGGATGCCAGATGAAACAATGTTGCTCTTTAGTTGAATGCCTTGACTCAGTTCACTGTGGGAACTGCTTAGGGAAATTGGAAGACTCTTCATGACATGGGTTTACTCCTGGCCTCATTCCATCCTAAGTGTTTCTCATGCTGGGAACATGCTGGGTTTCTCCTCCTGGAAGTCTCTTCTACTGCAGGGCCAGGCACTCTCCTTCTATCTCTGAGAAGGCAAGCTTCTAGGTACTATGAAGTGCGTCAGCTCCTCCAGCAAGAATTGCACACCTCTCCTCTTGGATACTGGCTGTCATACGGATACCAGCCCTGGCCAGACTATGCTATAAAGGAAGGGCAAGCATATAACCACTTGTAAGCTTGTGCAACAAAATTAACTGGAATAAATGGCCTACAAGGCGATCATTTGCTGTATCAATTATTCTTACTGATCAATATTTACGTGTCTATAAATGTGACACATCTAACTAAAAAATGTGACTCAATCAAAAGCAAATAACAATAAAGGAAAAACAGAACAGGTGTAAAAACGAATGACGTTGCATTCACTTTGTTTATGTACAATTCCAGGCAAAAGTGCTCAAATTAATTTTAAAGAGGTACAAGGAAATCAATGTGCACTCATCTGTCCAATTTGTTAGTCGTACATGATTTTTCATAGTCCACTTGTTAGACAGATGTGTGTAAACTCCACTCTTATTTAAAGGAACATTCCAGTGAGCGTATCCTTCATATATAGAATATGTTCCCATGTTGGTTATACTGCAGAAAAGTAGTGGAATCTGCGTCGATGTTTCTGTCTCCTAGTGTACTAAATAGGGAAGACCATCCTCAGGATTAACTGCATATGGTGTTTGTTGGAGACTCCTAATTAAGGTTCATCCTCCAGCAGGAGAATTGGAATAGGGTGATTAATCTAATTATTGTGACATCTAGTTGGAAGGTCCTGATTTGCTTGAGGAGCCAGGCATTAGCTGTACTATGTTTCAAAAAGCCACCTCCACTGTGAAGCTGTGCCTAAATCGCAGATGCCATGGGTTCGAACAGGAATGTGGGAAAAGAGTCAAAAGTCATAAGAAAACATAAACCGGCAGTAGAAGCAAAAGGCAGTCAGAAAGCTGTGTCAAAGCCTCCTTTCCTCCTTTCCTCCTTTTGCCCCTCCACCTTTAGACCCCCCTGCAAAGTTTCAATACCTCTGACCTCTGATACACCATCAGACCATTGAGCCAGCATCAGGCAGAATCTGCTATCACTCAGAGGTCAGAGTGTATCAGTCCTAGTTTTTTACTCACTTTGCATACTTTGATTTTCAGCAAATACTTACTAGTTTAGATAGGGGTTTCTGGAGTTTTATAGCATATGACACATGAATAAGGGATAGCCTTATACATGTGGCCTAGAATCGCATAGATATCCTCCTGCTCCCTTTCTTCTTCCTTCTCTTCCTGGTCCTTCTATGCCTTCTGGTGTTGGTCTTCCTCCTGGTCCGGTTTCTGCTCCTCATTTTCTGGATTGTTTTGGTTCTACTTATACTCATCCTGGCCCTGGTCTGACTCTCTCTGGTCATCTAGGCACTGGTTTCCTGAATCTGGTGCTCCTGGTTCTAGTCCTTCTTGAATCTAGTCTTTCCGGCCCTGCTTCTGGCCCTTCTTTATATTGGCCCTTCCAGGGCCTCCTGATCCTGATACTACTGATTCTCCCCACCCTGATCCTGTTGGTCTGCTGGGCCCTTCTCCACAAGGGCCTATTGACAGGTTCTCCTAGGTCTGGCACTCCAAGTTGTTCTGGTTTGAGTCATCCTGATCTTCCTGGCCCTGGATCCTGTCCTCCTGGTACTGCATCAAGTAGTCCTGGTCCTCCTTATTAGGTCCTCTAGGGCTGGGCCTGATCATTTTGGTCCTGGTCTGGCCCCGTTGGTCAACTTGGCTCTGGGTAACCTTGTCCCTTGATCCTCACCATTCCGGTCATTCTACTGCAGTCTCTGGTCCTCCTACTCTACATGGTACTTCAGGTCCTGGCCCACTTAGTTCTGGCCTTCCCAACCTTGTTCCTGCTTATCCTGACTCTCCTAGGTCACCTAAATCTCCTCCTTCTGGTCCATGGTTCTAATGGCCCTGTCCACCTTTTCCAGACTTGATTAGTTTTCCTGGTCCTATCCATCTTTTATGATACTCCTGCCCTCCAGCTCCTTCATATCCTGGTTCTGCACTAAATTGTCAACTTAGTCCTGAAACTCCTTCTCCGGGTTATCCTGTTCTTAGCCACCAATCTTGGTTATCCTGGCTCCTGTCATCCTGCCCCACCTTGTCCTCCTTTCCCTCTTTGTGCTGGTCTTCCTTGTCCTGGTATGCCAGGCCTTGATTCACCTAGGCGTCTGTAACTTGATCTTCCTGGATCCCTTGATACTAGTGTCACTGGTTCTTCTTGCCCTGGTACGTATAAGTTGTGCCCTGCTGGTTCTTGTTGCCTAGATTTTCCAGGTCTTTTTCTCCTTGTCTTCCTCACATTTGGTCTAGTTTGTCTAGCACTGGTCTTCTTCTTTCTGGTACTCACAGTCTGTGTTCTCATCCTGGTTTTGTGCCCACTAGACCTGATGTTTTTGCTCCTGATCCTCCTTGTTTGATTCTTTGTAAATCTAGTACTGCTGGTCCTTTCGGCCATCATGGTCCTTCCTGGCCCAATTCTCCTAGCTCTTCCTAGACCTCTTAATGCTCACTCCCTTGACCTGGACCTTCTCATCCATTGCATCCTTTTCATCTAATTCCTGGTACGTCGACTCCTGGTCCTGTTAGCCCCCTCAGTCCTCCTAGCTTGTTGTGCCTTGGTCCTCTTAGACATCTCCTTTTTAGTCCTTTTCCTCCTAAAATGGATTGCCCTGGTCATGTGCCTTACCCTCATTATCCTTCTGGTACTGCACCCACTAGTGTAGGCCTCTTAGTTCTAGTTTGTTTTGTTTAGGTCCTTCTGAGCCTAGGCATTTTGGTCCTGGTCCTCTTGGACATTTAGATGTAGTCCCTGTGGTCTTTCTGATTCTGACTGTTCTGGACCACCTCCTGTTCTTCCTTACCATGGTCCTGTTACCCCAGGCCCTTGTCTTCTTGCTCCATTTAGTACTCTGGATCCTGGTTCTAAGGTCATGGGCCCCATGTCACTCCTAGATCTGTTCCTGTTCCTCTTGTACCACATACTTCTAATTCCCCTTGCTATGGGTTTCCTTGCTCTGGCCCTCTTGGTATCCTTGCTACTGGCCCCTTGTCTTCCTTGCTTATTCTGATCCCGTGGCCTTAAACACCATTATCTTCAGGCTCCTAATCATTTTGGATCTGGTCCTGATCCTCCTGGCCCTGTTTCTCCTGCTCCTTGCCCTTGTGGTTCTACACCAGCTGTCCATGGTCCTCCTTGTTCTGGTCATCCTGTTTCTTATTCTCTTGCTCATCTTGCTCCTATTCCTGTGGCATGGTCCTCCTAGCTGTAGTCATCCTGATCTTGATGCCCCTGGTCCTGATCCTTCTTATCTTTCCTATTCCAGTCCTCTGGTCCTTGTGACTATGGTGTGATCTCCGTGCCAAGCGGTACTTTTTTCCTGGTTATTTTAGAGCTTATCCTTCTGATTGTCTGGGTCCTTGGTCTCACCTCCCTGGTTCTCCTGGCCGTGGGCCTCCTATACTTGTTTTTCAGCCTTGTCATTCTCTGGATTCTGTGCCCATAGACCTTGATCCTCTTCATCCTTATAGTTTACCTGAACCTAGATCCCATGCACCTGGTCCACCAGCCATCCTAGTCTGGTTTTCCTTGGTGCTGGTCATTCTGGTCCTTCTTGTCCTATTGTGCTGATCACCATAAACCTTGTTTTTTAGACATCCTGCCCCTTCTTTGTTCACCAAGTCTTAGCCCACCCTGGCCCTGTGCCTTTCTGGTCCTCTTAGCCCTGGTCACCTTGTCCTGGTTCTCCTCATCCTGAACCTCGTACACCTGGTACCACAGGCCATGGTCCTGCTGGTCCCCTCTGTCCATTTGTCTTCTTGCGTCCGGCCCTCTTAGTCCTCCTAGTTTGGGTTGTCCTGCTCCTTCTGGATATGCTCTTTGTCCTCTTGGACCTACTGGTGCTGCACCCACTGGTACTGGCCCTTTTGATTCATGTTCTGCTTATTTAGATACTCCTAAGCATGGTAATTTCTGGTCCTTTTGGCCATCACTGTCTAGTTCCCTTGGTCATCCTGACTCTTATTGGCTTTTTTACTCCTGATCCTCCTCACCCTGGTCCTGCTACTATAGATGACTGCTCTGCCCCACTTGGTAATCTGAGCCCTGGTCCCCTAGTTCCTGATCTCCATGTCCCTCTTAGCCCTGTTTCCAGCCCTCCTGGTAATGATCCATTTAGTCTACCTAGTCCTTATTGCTCTAGTCCTCTAGATGCCCTTTGTCCTGGTCACCATGTCTTCCAAATACCTAGCCTGCTTATCCTGGTCCCCTGGTTCTGCTTGCCATTGCTCTCCTGGTCCTCATCTTTATAGACCTCCTCAATCTGGTACTGATCCTCCTGGCCTTAGTCCTCCTTATCCTTATGGTTCTACCCCACCACAGATCATCCTAACCTTTCCTTGTTCTGATGGTCTGTGTCCTGCAGTCCATGCTATCCTCAGAACCCCCTGACCCTTTACATCCTAGTCCTGGTCTGTCTGGTACTCCTGCCCCTCTCCTGTGGATCCTGGATCTCCTGTTTCACAGGCTCCTGGTCCTAGACCTTTTTCATCTTCCTTACCCTAACTCTGGTTCCTAATCCTTCTGCTCCCAGAACCCTGGTCCATGTAGACCTGGTCTTAATTCTGGCACACCTATTCTGGTCCCCTTCTATCGGATCTTCTGGTGTTGGTCCCACTCACCTTGGTTTCTCTAGCTGTCTTAATCCCCCAGTTGTCCTCGCACCATACTAGACTTACGAGTACTCCAGGTCTCCTGATTTGCCTGTTTCACCTTGTTCTTGTCCATCTGACCCTTGTTCCCTCTGCCATGGTTCTACTAGTAACGCTCCACCTGGGTCTGGTCTTCCTTATCCCTGAGGCACTGTTCCTTCTAGTTTTCATGTTGCAGGGTAGCCTGGTTCATGTAGTCCATGTCTCTCTGGTTTATGGTCTCCCTGAATCTGACCCTCATGGAACCTCTGATCCTGGGACCACTGGGTCTGGACTCCCTGGTCCAATATATTCCTCTTGGTCCTGCTGATCTAGGGTCTCCTGGTCCTGTAAGCCCTGGTCCTTTCCAGTCGTGGTGTTCCCAGTCTTGGTCCATTTGCTTCTGGCCCCTTTGTCCTTCTTCTCCTGTCTGTGATCCTTCTTCCAATTGTTTACCTGCTACTGATTCTCCTCTTTGATCTGTCCACCTGGCTTTCTGGTCAGATCATCTCGGGCCCTCCTAGCCCTCCTCGTCATGTTAGCCCAGGGGCTTCTGTACCTTCTACTAATGGTCCTTCTGTTCTTTTAAGTCCACATCACTGGGTCCTGATACTCATGTTCTATAGTCTCCTGGCACTCCTGATCCTTCACACACTTGTCCGGGTACCCCTAGTCCTATTTTTCCTCATCTATTTGTTCCTGGTTTCCTCTGGTCTTGGTAACCCTGGTCCTTGTGGATTAGGTTTCTCTGGTCCTCATGGCTCTGGTCGTCCTAGCTTTCCCGGTGGTCTAACTCTTGGTACTTATCCTGCTCCTTCCTTCCACAGGTCCCTCCCACAATGACTTTGGTCAGGTACAACCTCCAAGCCGGTCATTCAGAATTTTTTGGGGGGCTTCCACATTTTGTTTGCTGAGCTAACACGTCAAGGGCATAAATGAAAGCCTAGTAGAGACAGGACTTTGCCCATTTAAAACACTGCTTAGCATGTTAAAAACGAAACTACCATTCCCAAGATACATTGGGAGGGCTACTAAAACTTCAGTGTGGGTGAATAGTCCACTCATGACTAGGGGCAAATAAGCATCCATGTCTGAAATACAGTTGCCACCTGGCTGTGTTTACCATATGACCGGCATTTTAATGTCCCTGTCGACACAAAAATGAAGAAGAACACTTAAAGCCTTCATTTTACCTCTTCCCAGTACATAGTTTTTAAAAAAGCAAGTATTTGAAAAAGGCACTTTAAAATGTGTTTTTGAGCTGCCTTTATGATGACAGATCGTTAAAGTAAACATAGACAGCAAAGTCATGTTAAAATAAATACATATCTGTCCTGATGTAGCATTGTGCCAAGAGTGCAGTTGTGTATATTTTACGAAATATGCTTTATTTTGTTTTAGTATGGAAAATCTAATAAAAGTATTTGAAATTGAAGGAAAAAAAAAAAAAAACTTTCGCGATGATCCGATTTGCTGGAATTGTAAAGAAGAAACTGGCGATTTAGCCCATCTTATATTACATTGTAAGGCTGTATTGACCTTTTGGGACAACGTTTTTGATTTTCTTTCAAATGTATTCAATTGTAAATTAAAAAGAGAATTTTCCACTTTAACAACTGGTTTTCTAATGGTTGATACATGTAATGATGCGGATAAAGCCCTATTAGACCTCTTACTCACATCAGCAATAAAAATGGTACTAAATAATTGGAAGGATACACATAAGACCTCATATAAAGGGTGGATGAACTGGATTATTCACCTCAGGGGCGCAGATAATATCGCGCTACAGAATTCTCCATGGAAACCCTCGACCAGATCTATGTGGAATACTCTAGATATTTACTTCACCACATATAAACCACCGTGATCATTTCATAGGTAATATCTCTAAAAAATTCTTTTAGATATCTTTTCATCCACAGCATAGGTTTTTATTAAAGATGCATAAAATATGGTTGGGATCAATTCACGTATTGTCCTCACTAAATGCCGTTGTTGCAGAATTCTTTTCCTCATATATGTATTTAGATACAATATCCAGTTGAAGCAGTAGGCCACTCCACTGTTTTATATAAATCCTTTTGTCTATTTATTATTGTTTTTCTTTCTTCATTATTTGTTTATTTCTCTTTTGTTTTCTCTCTCTTTTTCCTTCCTTCTTTCTTTCTTTTTATTATGGTGCATGGTTTTAGTATGATCATCCATAAGTGTACAATATCCTACTCTTTTGGTGCTTTGTACTCACACCTTTTGTTTATATATTGTTTGAAATAATAATTCTTGTGGTTATATTGCTAAGTTTTATGCTCTGCCCTGATGTAGCATTGTGCCAAGAGTGCAGTTGTGTATATTTTACGAAATATGCTTTATTTTGTTTTATTATGGAAAATCTAATAAAAGTATTTGAAATTGTAAAATAAATACAAACACTTTTATATAAAGTCCTGTTTGAATAAACAGCCTGAGGCTTTGCAGAATCTTAAAACATCACCAAATGGCTGGTATGTTTTTCTCTGGGATAGGAGGCTACCCTAGTCTGAAACCAACTCTGCTGGGTAAACAGTGTGAAAAAAATGTGTTTATTCAGCTGGTAGCTGAGTGAATAGACACTCTTCCCGTGAATTACCCTGATGCATTGTTTGCCTGTTTCCTGCTTTCACTTCATCTGTTCCAAAGAAGACCCATTACTGATTCTCATTCAATTTACCTTCTGAAAGTGCCGCAAAGCACCAATTGTGTATTGTAAGTGTCCCTGCCTCTGTGGCTTAGATACAACCTATGTCTCTGTATTCTCTGTTTGCTGCCTCTTGTTGACTGCTGCTGTGTAGTCAGGTCTAAAATACTAAGGAAGCAGAATCCCCCTTAAGAAGCCCAAAAGTATCACAAGGTCTTCCGTAAGAAGTGCAAAATTAACTTAGCCTTCAAAAATCATCAAATGGAAGATCATGAACAGCAGCCATGCCAAATACCACACATTACTGGTGAGCCTAAAGCATGATAGTGTCTTTTCCTGCGTCCCCACCCTAAAATGAAATGTCACACATTTTTGAGCGCCTCTGTGCAATCATTTCCCTAAGCGTGGCGGTACAACATGCATTACTTATTGATTTTTTTGTGCCTCTGGCAAACAGAGTGTGAGCCGGACCCAGAGAAGACGTAACTGTAGTTGCCATGGAAACTTTGGGCCTGGCTTGTTAAGTGTATGTATGGCTGTGCTCTCACAGGCCCCTTGCATGATCTTGGACCCTTGTGGCATCTCGTGCTGTGATTGGGCTGCTTGATGTGTTGTCATGAGCATTCTCTTTCCTGCTCAGACAGGATGTTGCCACCCGACCTTGTAAACATCACACACTGGCTGGATCATCTTGCACATGGGTGCCATTGTCTATAACAGACAGTAGCGGCTGGCACAGGGAACAGGGGTGGTGAGGCATGGGGAGGGGGAACAATATATTAAAAATAGAAAACACTTACCTCTGTCCTCACAGCCGCCGGCCGCCGTCTCTTCTCCGTTGTTTCAACCCGGAGCCAGGAAGCAGCAGGAAGCACCCGGGCTCCCAGGCTCCCACAAGCCAATCACAACACTGCAATGCAGCGTTGTGATTGGTCTGAGTGCTGTGGTTCCGTGCTCAGACAGGGACAGGGAGCCTGGGCATATTGCCCAACAGGCTGTGTAATGCAGCCTGGTGGAGAACATGCTAAGTGTGCATGACTGTTTGGCCCTTCCCAGACGGCCGGCCAAGCAGTTATGTGCACTAAGGGGCATATTCACAAGGAGCTATCGCCGAATTAATGGCACTTTATCGCAGCCAAAGTCGTGATAAATTTACCTCCCCATTCACAAGCCGGTGTTAACAGCCCACAGCACCAGTTTACCCGCGATAGCAGCCGCAAAAAACATCGCCACAGAGGACCCCCGCAAATATCGCTAATGAGATGCAGAGTGGGCGTTCCCGTGACAAAAGTCGAGACAACAGCACACCTCAACATTCACAACGACCAGCCACATCCGCGATAAAAACACAAAACAGGCGATAAGGCGCGTTAGCACCAGGAAATCTACACCTGCTCTGACCTGGTGTAAACTCGGACAGCAGCCTGCAAACCCAAAGGGAGCACAGCCCAGGGCTACATCGGAAGGGCAACAGATGCCATGGAGCCACCCATCATGCGGCCCGGACACCCAAGAGGGCCACAACACCCACAGCCACCACCCCCAGGACCACCCCTTCCTGGCAACCCCCGACCAAAGACATGCCACATCAGACACACCTAAACATGTACAAAATATTCCGCTTGATGCCTCACAATCACAACTGGTGACATGGATGTGTCATCACAGAAATGACCAGCACACATTCACTTTCGAAGCAACAAATGAAACTTTATTAAAATGAACAACGAAATGAAATGAAGACACATGGCCGCTCCCCTCCGGACAATACGTAGGTCACAGCCTGTAAGACAAAAAACATGATGAGAAGGTGTGTCCTGCGCACATCAGAGGACAGAGAGAGAGCGAAGGAGAGAGAGAGGAAGAGTGGGAGGGAGAGAGAGAGGAAGAGAGGGAGAGAGAGGAAGAGAGGGAGGGAGAAGAGGAGAGAGAGAGGAAGAGAGGGAGAGAGAGAGAGAGAGGAAGAGAGGGAGAGAGAGAGAGCGCCGCCCCTGCGCACCCAGGCCACACTGCTCACCTGCTGCCACCGGTGTGTCTCCAACCACGTGCCGGTATGTAGGGCAGTTCACCAGGTCACATATCTGATTCAGAGCCGTCAGCTGAAACAGAGCCCAGATACATGACTGGCACAGTACACACACTTGCACAAGACAACATCGCCTGCCTGCCCATGCACACCCAGGCAGAGGCACCCCAACCTCTCCCGCCGCCCATCGGAGCATACCCGCCCATGCACACCCAGGCCTCAATGCTCACCTTCCGCCACCAGCGCGTAGACAGGAGGTCCCACCACGTGCCACTGCAAGCCACAAGCCCGGGGTCCGCGGACATGGCACCCTCCACATCATGCAGCCCCGCTCCGCAGGCCACCAGGTCTCACGTTTGGTGCTGGGTCTTGATTACTCCATGGCAGTGGACATACCAGTGCACCCGGCACCATCGCAGGCTGCACACCTGCTCAGCCAAGCAGAAACAGGCAAGTTGGCGGAAATGAATGCTATTGCCTGGCCCTCCTGACCACAGTCCCATCCACGTCCTCGTCCCCGGGTGTGTGCCCTGCCCCACCTGTGGGTGTTGCAGTACCGGCTGCGGCACTGTGTGCCACTGTCACATCAGGGGCCGGAGGAGGATTGTCGGCCGCACTGTGTGGCAGTGGCACATCAGGTGCCGGAGTGGATACGCCTGCCGCACTGGGAGGCACTGACACACCAGGGGGCGGAGATGTGGATGGTGTGGGGGCAGCAGCATTCATCATCGCCACGCCTTGTGGCAGCAATGCCATGATGAGGACATGCATGGCACGGTAGATCCCAGCTACATTTCGCTGATGTGCAGCGGCGGCTGCCATACTTTCCGCCTCCATCCGCACCATGTCCTCCATGAGCCTCCGCATGTGTGCCAGCTCATGGCTGGCATCGCTGGGGCCACTCTGAGCGGACAGGTATTCTTCCCTCCGCGTCATGACTCCGGAGATGTCAGTCAGGGCTCGCTGGAGACCATGGGGCGGACATAGACACCCAAGGATGGCGTCCAGTTTGTTAGCCATGAGCTCGAACCCTACCCACACCTGCTCGGCCGTCTCCCTCTGGCCCTCCAGCACACGGCGTTGGAAGGCTATTTGTTGTTCCTGGGGGTCTTGGGAGGGTGCCGGGGCTGTGAGTGCCTCCTGCTGGGTGGTTTGGGTGGTGGGTGGGGTCTCATGGATGTAGCTGTGCTGAACTGATCCTGGAGGTGAGTTGTGGATGAGGTCAATGAGGTCTTGGATGGTTTGGGTGTCGATGCTGGTGTTGTCCTCCTCCTCGTCATCAGTGAAGAGTGGCTGTGACTGCTCTGCAGGAGGTGTTGACGATGCCCCTGCGATGTGAAGGGGAGATGGTGTATTACAATGTGTCCACATGTATGTAGCCGCATGGTACAGGTTGACATTCAGACAGCATGGCATTGCACATTCTGAAAGTCTGTGGGTCTGGGCGAGGACCCAGAGTGATTGTGGGTGTGCACTGTGCCCTGCTTGCTTGTGCATGTGTGCCATTGTGGCCATCTCCCCCCGTCTCCGTAGTACCTGGTGGTCACTCACCCTGTTGCGGTTGTGTTGTGTCCTGTCGAGCAGTGTCCGGTCCCCCGACTCCGGCCACAGTCTCCACACTGATGACTGTCGACACCAGCTACTCCATGTCATCCAGCTCCAGCTGTGGCGCTGGGCCCCCACCTCCGGTCTGCGTTGCTGCCTTCAGGTTGGCGGAGAGTTTCTCCTTGGTCTTCCGCTTGATGTCATTCCATCGCTTCTTGACCTCGTCCATTGTCCGCTTGTGCTCTCCGACGGCATTCACCTTGTCGACGATGTCCCGCCATATTCCAGTTTTGGTGCCCAATGACACGTTGGAGGTGACGAAGAGTTGTTGATGGTGTTCCATCACCTCCGTGACTATGATCCTGTTCGCCTGCGGACTGAACTTGGTCTTCCTGATCTTCTTGTCCTTGCCCTTCCCTGTCCCCGAGGTCCCAGGCTGGTCGTCCGGGGTGCTTGTGGGGTTGCGCTCGTCCTCTGCGCCTGCTCCAGCTGCCTCCATGGTGCTTGTGTGTTGGTCAGTTTGTGTGTGGGTGTTTTTTTCTACTTTTATGGATTTTTTTGAGGCCTGGCGCTGCTTGTCGCTGGTTTCCTCATCGCGCTTTGGCCCATCGCGTGTTTTTTGGTGTTGTGGTTTGTGTTTTTATCTCCATCGTGGTGGACTTTGTCCGCGGTTTCGGCAGACTATCGCATGATACCGCCTTGTTGTGAATTCCACGTTGACACGGGGTTATTTTCCCGCGATGGGCTGCGATATTGAAAGTTGCGTTACGCTACTCTTGCGGTAGTTATCACACGTTCTTGTGAATATACCCCTCAGTGTGCACAAACCACTCCTCCCCCTGTGCCACCAGGCCTGCCCTGCCCTAACCCAGCCCCGAACCTACGAAAAATAAAACGATAATAACTACGTTATTATCATTTAACTACGTTATTATCATTTTATTTTTCGTTTTTGCCGCTCTGAGAGCAGTGGGGCGATGCTCCTCAATCTTAGTGGAGGAGCTGCCCCTCATAACAGACAGCCTTTCAGCCTCTCAGCAGCTTGCTCCACTAAAAGAAATAGAGTTGAGGTGCATGCAGCAGGGCATCTGACATCCGAGCAGCACGGTCAGTGCCACATCAGGCCCCACTCAGTCCTCACTGTAAAGCACAGTGCGTAACCACAGCTAGCTCCATTTGCTGCTGGCTTCTCTGCGCACCACGTTCACTGAATTGAATGCTCCCTGGACAATACTATTGCCAGCAGTAAAGCTCGATGGGTCTAGCAATCCACTCCTGCTCACTATCAGTCCCTCTGCTACTAGCTAAGCAGTGTGTTCCACTCTGTGCTCAGGTTCAGTCACAGGCTAGGCAAGTGTCTTCTACATAGACATCATTTAGGGGCCGCCAGAGGTCGCACCTGAGAACCCTGGCTTGCTCCTTGTGATCCCTGCTACTGCCCTTGCGACCCCTGGCTTCAGAGATCACAAAAGCAGTGGCAGAAATAGAAGGAAAACAGGGCTCGATGAGCCCTGTTTTCATTGTGTTGTTGGGCCAGAACTGAGACATTCTGACTCTAATTGTTAGAAACGGAGATGACAGGTCTAACACTAATGTAAACGCTTCAGAATGATAGCTATTTGCAAATAGGCATCATTCTGAAATGTGTACAATTCCCACCCCAATTAATAAAAATATGGCTTTCTTGTTGGCTCATTTCAAAAGTCCCATTTCGCTTTATGGACGCCAACAGCAGCAGAGTTTGTTTTGCTATGTCAGCTGCTGCTGAACTTTGCATGTGCCTTTTCAAGGCATCTACCTGCAGGAGAGGAGAAAAGAAAAGGTATTAAGGCAACCATTCTGGCATCTAATGGCTTCACCTATTGCATATCATGGCACTACCTCAATTAATATATAAGTTGAATAAAAAAAGATTTGCAACTGCTTTAGAAACCTGTTGTGTTATTTTATTAAGCTTACATTTAATGTTTACCCTTTCAAAGTTTTTGCTTTCTTAGTTCAGCTGTGTCACAAACTTAGGCCAAATATGTGATGTCCCTTCCTGTCATGTCATCACTGGCTGAACATTTGGATGATGTCACTTTCATTACCCCAGGAATTTTGGTGAAGTGATGTCCATGGTTTTCTATCTCAGTTCTTCTCCACTGTTCTCTGCTAACGAGCACCTTTGAAGAAATAATGTTTCCTTATTTAAATGACCTTTATTATCCTTTTTGCCACACTTTTATAAGGTGTATATGCAAGTTGCATTTCGAAGAAAACTCAAAGGTTCTGCGAGTGGTGCATGAGGCCTGTAAAATACAGTCCCTGCCGTAATTTTAGTACATAGAGTGATTTGTGCAGAGTACCATGTTTTGTGAATCCATAGTTGTGACCAGACAGTTTTATCAGTGTCACTGGAATGGAGTCCTACTTGCCACTCATGTAAAGATCAGCTTCTCTGCACTTATTAGCGTTAATATCTCAAGTGTAAGTTGTGCATGGTTGTGTTTGTAGCCTGGGTGGTGCATACATGGTGTGTGTGAGTGAGACAGAGTAATGGAGGCCTGTGTGATCCACTTTGCATACACCTGGCCTGGCCTTTGCACAAAGACGCAAGAGAGGCTATTTTCCCAAATAGTGGAAGTATACTGATAACATTTCTGAAGCTGGAGTGTAGAGGTCTATACACTGAAATGTGGGGAGTGGAGACAAGGCTCTTTTAGAAATTCGATTAGGCCTTTTGCTTGGAAAGATACTGCTGATTAGTCTTCCTGAACACTGCCCCTTGGTGGATAGTTTAGGTGAGGTATGGGACTGCAGACTGTTGTGCAAGGTGATGGGAACCTTTTAGGTAATGCTCAGCTCTTTGTCTTTCCCTGATTGCACTTTTAGATTTCTGATAACAGACATGTGCAAACACCTTACACCTCTTTGGGCCTCTATTGTTGGTGCCCAGGCTCCACTAAATTTTAAATTATGTGATCCTGACTTCAAGAAAGTATGTGGGATTTTTGTTAATTGTGTGGCTAAAATATTACATTTTATATGGCCTGATTATGTTTCACCAGTTAAATTGTCTGAATTGTTGGGCTTGATCAATTGACACTAAATAGGAACACGAATGGAATTCCCATATCATAAGAACATCCATTGAACAAAAAGAATTTCCCTGTAAGTTTCTAGTCTTGGGAGTTTTTGTCACATTGCCTGCTCCATACTATGATGGTAGTTTACACGTAGACTAGAGTGCTGGTCCTTAAATACGGGATGAGAGAAGTCAATTTTTAACACCTATGAGTTACAATTTTAATGGGTCGGCCCACTAGTTCATCTAGTACATCACTAGGTACAGTTGTCTCTTTTTTCTTGGATATTCTATGGGTCAAACAAAGCCAGGGCTAAGGTCAGTTCTCGTCCCCACAGATTAAACTTAAATGTGAATCATGTTCAGTGACAGAAAGGCCTTAGCTGGCCCTTTTGAAAGGGATGGTGTCGACCTCTACCTTTTTATGTTCCAGTACAAAGGAAATTTTGCATCTTGGTTGTGGTGGATAAGACAGGGTTTTCAATATGAGACTTTGTGACAGTTTTAGAAGTATTTATTTATTAATTACATTTATATAACATATTAACAGCCCTATATTAACAGTAGATACATTTCACCAAACAGATACAAAGATTAATAGGAAGACAAATTCATAGGGCCTGTTGTACTATGCCATCGGAAAACTAGAAATATTCAATTTGCACACCAGCTGGTTAGGAATGCAACTTGCGAGGTGGCGACCTGTGTACTAATAGGTCGCATTGCAAATTGTCCATGTGCAAAGGGTCACAAAAAGACCTTCCCAAGCAATATTAATTAAGCAGGTTGCAGTTTCAGATACTCTACAATTCGCAAAGAATGCCTGGATGTTGTCCTATAAGGAACAGCAGACCTAGATCTGTGCGTTTTTTTAAAAAGCATCTTGTCTCTGTTTAAGAGGCAAGTTCAGCTTTTTTTAAACCAAAGAAATGTTTTCCACTTCTGGTGTAGCAATCAGTGGTCGTTGGAGCATTGCCTGCTTCGCATGGATCGCTGACACAATTCCTATGGGGTTTGTCCTATGGGGACAGCTTCCCCTTTACGAATAAGGTACCGCCCCAATTCTGGGGGTGGTATCTGATCAATGGTTTCCAATGACATTTATAGTCTTAAATCATTGTTGCATTCCTTTGTGAAACACAAATATGAGGGAGAGGAATGCATCTTTTACTCCCCCTCTTATTAGATATACGTAATGTATCTCAAAATCCCTTTTGTGAATCAGAAATAATATTACTACCCATAAAAGAGCTTTCATGTATTTTAAAAAAGGCTTTTTGTAATCACTGTTAGATAGGGGGTATCTAGTTGGCAGAGGTGTGCACCCTGTCCAAGTAGGGACCACCACCCTAGTCAGGGTAAGTCAGATACACAACCTAAACTAACCTGTGCTCACCCTCTGGTAGCTTGGCACAGAGCAGTCAGGCTCAACTTAAGAGGCAATGTGTAAAGTATTTCTGCAACACTTATATTACAGTAACTTAATCAAAACATCACAAAAAACTCCACACAGGTTGAGGAAAATAGAGAATATGTATCTGATCAATTTAAGCCCAAAAAGGCAAAAATTCAATAAGTAGAAGTAGGGATATGAATTTTGAAAGATTAAATGTGAAAACTGTGCTTAAAACTCACGAGCGGTCAAAAGGTTACTTGAGATCGTGATCAACCAGTGCAAATTCAAAGTTTATGCTGACCGCGATGGATGGCAGGCCTGCTACATGATCCAGACAGGTCCCGCCGAAGAAATACCTTGGAGGGAGCTTTTATCGGTGTCGAGAATCTACTGCGTCGTCATCGAGCTGTGCAAAGGAGTCCAGCGTAATCGTTGAGCTCCGTTGAAGTGAATGCTATGCGTTGTCATTGAGCTGCGCAGAACATTGACGTCGAGCAGCGCAAGATGTGGATCTGTCGTCGTCAAGCAGCCTCTACATCGGTGTTGAAGGGTGGTGTGGCAGAAATTCTAACACAATTAAGGCAATGCCTCACGTTTTACAGAAATCAGCCGCAGAACCCACTTCTGAAGCTCAGAATTGGAGTAGGCACCACAGGCAAGGGCAGGACTCACAGATGGCATATCCAGCAGCATCAAGAAGATTGCAGATAGTCTTTTGTGTCCCTGAGACTTCAGTAAAAAAGGAGGCAAGCCAGCAAGCCCTTGGAGTCACTCTGGGTTGTAGTGAGAGGGGTCCAGTTCTTGTCCTCAGCAGGGCCGAGATCAGGAGGGCAGCTCAGCAAAGCAGAGAAGCAGTTCCTCAGAACAGTCAGTCACAGCAAAGTTGCAATACTTACAGTACAGCAGTCTTTACTCCAGCACAGTTCTTCCCAGGTCCAATAGTGTACTGTTCTGGTAGGGTCAGAGCCCTAGTACTTATACCCAAAAGTGCCTCCTTTGATGTAGGGGGTGACTTCAAAGAAGTACTCTGAAGTACACAAGGACCCCTTTCAACCCAGACCTGTCTGCCAGGCTGTCTGTGGGGGGTAATCAGCCCTTTGTGTGAGGACAGGACATAGCCTATTCAGATGTACGTGTGAGCAACCACTCCCCCTTCCTGCCTAAGAAGGCTATAAGAATGCAGATGAGTCCTCTGTCACACCCAGTCCTTTCTATGTTTGTGGCTGTCTAGAGGGAATGCATAAAGTGTAGCTGTCACTTAGCCCAGGCATGTATTGGAGACAGGCTGCAGTCACACAGAACAAAGTTACGAGCAGAGAAATGCCCACTTTCTAAAAGTAGCATTTCTACAATGTTAAATCCAACCTTACCACTAAAGAGGATTTATCACCACCATTCCAAAGATATGAAACATGATG
This sequence comes from Calotriton arnoldi, assembly GCA_963921515.1. NCBI lineage: Eukaryota > Metazoa > Chordata > Amphibia > Caudata > Salamandridae > Calotriton > Calotriton arnoldi. Next base: position 382,902 of record CAWUFW010011931.1, read on the forward strand.
TAGCTACTCCTTTCTGATCATGATTACAGCTTAAAAGGTGTTTTAAGGAATCACCAATGCTAGCCTGTGAGAGGAGTAGGCCTCACAGCAGTTAAAAACAAATTTAGCTGTTTGTCACTACCGGGACATATAAAACTTAAATGTACATGTCCTGCCTTATAGTTACATAGCACGCTGTCCTTAGGGGGTGGGGGCTATGTGTAATAAAAGGGGAGGTTAAGGCTTGGTAAGTGGTTTTAAATACCAAATTGAGGTGGCAGTAATCTGCACACACAGGCCCTGCAATGGTAGGCCTGAAACAGGTTTGGTAGGCTACTTTTGTGGGTGACACAATCAATGCTGCAGGCCCACTAGTAGCAATTAGATTACAGGCCCTGGGTATATGGTATAGCACTTTACAAGGAACTAGCAGGTAAGCTAAATATGGCAATTAGATGTACACAAATGTTACTATGTTTAGGGGAGAAGCACATGCACTTTAGAATTGGTCAGCAGTGACAAAGTGCTCAGAGTCCTAAGGCCAACAAAAAGATACAGCAAAAAGTGGAGGGAAGCAGGCAAAACGTTGGGGGAAGAACACCCTAAGGATGACAGGTTAACAGTCACAAACCCTGTTTTTTGCGAATCGCAGGCCCTGTGTCTCCACAAACCCTTTGTACGTGGGGTCTCTGATTATTTAATTTATTTTGTTGTTAATTTATTTTAAGTTAATTGCTTATTATTATTGCTTCTTCATTATCTATCAATACATAATGATAATTTATTCATGTTTTTATTCTACAGACCAGGCCCACTATTTAAATCCGGCCTTCATGAATTCGGTGTCCCATTGATCACTGACCAGAACCTTGTCGCACATCGGACCACTTTATATTCAGAACTGTACCCTGACTGTGTATGGTCTCTTCAGACCTATAGTATGCAGCGACCACTTGCAGGTTTTTACAGGTAATTACAACATGTTCTTATGCCACGGTGAAACATAAACCATTGGCAGACTGCAATGGTTTTAAATGCCAATTTGGGGACTTTAAATATATACTTATAATTAAAAATTGTACTCTGCACTACCCTTCTTGCTCGTCATCGTTCGCCCTGCATTGCCTTTGCATCACCACGCATGACCTAAATTATTAGTCAACATATAACTTTTTTTCCTTTCTTGCATATCTTAAGTGCCATCTCTTCTGTTATTGTTTTATTGTAGAGATGACGGATGCGCATAATGTCAGGCCGTTAATAACTGATAAGGCTCTTTAGCTGTAGCCCAAGTTTGACTGCATCACTTTACAGCCTATCCAGCCTGCATATCACTGCTGAATAATTCTTCCTTATTTCCTTATGACTTGATAAAAATAGAAGCCAAGTAAAAAAAAAAAAACATAACCCTCGTCTTTTGTTTACTGACGCTCGTTTGTTATGGGACACCGGGGCACTCCCTTCAAGAAAGATAAATTAAAAGCAGTTGCTTTAGTAACAGCTGGTCTGAGCAGGTGGCGTCTGGCTTTAGGTGTTCGTTTTATTGATCTATTCAGTATGTTTGGTTGGGGGACTGTGAATGAAATAGATATACGCTAAACCCAACCCGCTGGATCAAAGCCGTGAACAACGTACGCTTATTTCAGAGGTCTGCTCTATTCAAATAAACTGTTTTCTCTAGTGGCACAGGACAATGTAATGTTTTCAAACGGGAGTTGACTAAATCAGAAAAGCAAAAATGGCATTGAGAAAAAAGCACATTTAAAGTGCATGATGCAAAAAGTGTATATTGATGATTGTGCTCGACTTTTGAGAGATTATTGTAATTTCTTGAAAACAATTCTGTGAGTTAATTCGATGAACCAGAGTGAGGATTTAACCGCCAGCAGAGAGCTGCTCTACAGCAGAGCTTGGGTCCTCTCTATCTCCAGTCCCCGTCTGCCACAGAGCAAGGGGGGCCGTGAGGCAGGAGATACAAGCGATGGGTCAAGATCTGGGGCATCATACAGCAGGTGCCGTGGCACAGTCACTCGGGGAACTAAGGGGCTCACAGCACGCGTTTCATGGCGCTCTTTTATACCCAGGCAAGAGTGAGGGCGGTCATTTTCCAGACTCCCACTATACAGTGCTTTAAATGGGAAAAAATAAGTGCAGGTACTCATTAAAATGAGCTAAAGGTGTAGCGAGGGGGCGGGGCTAGGGGCGGGGCTAAGGGCAAGACATGATGATACTTAACAACTTCTATATTAGTTGCAGCACATACCAAAACACATGAGAAATGTGTTTATATAAACAAAGCAGGTTAACTCATTACACAAAATGAAAGAGAAATGCAATAATATGTTAACATTTCCTTTTTTGCAATAGTTGCACCTTCTTAATGTCATACTGTTAATTGCTGTTTGGCACAATACTATATATTTTTGAGCACACGAGTAGGAAGAAACTGAAAATACCCCCACATCGCACCAAAGCTCTTATGGCACCAAGCACATGAAACAACTCATCATGACCCTCCCCAGAAGATATCTCTTGTCTCTTCCATCAATCTATCCATTCATCCTTTCATCCTACCATTTACCTGCTGATGTCCACCATTTAACCTTTACATTCTATCGTCTATTCAGTCTTTCATCAATCATTCAGTTTTTCACCATTCCGTCTATCCACCCTTCATATCCAAACCTATCCATCCATCCATCCATCTCCAAACCTATCCATTCATCCTTTCACTAATCCATCTCTTTATCCACCCTTTCCCTCATCCATCAATCCTTTCGCTCATCCATCAACCCTTTCACTCCTTTATTCCATCCACCCTTTCACTCAATCCCTCCTTTCACTCATCCATCATCCACCCTTTCATCCATCCTCCCTACCTTTCATTCATCCATCCAATCTTTCACTTATCCACCCATCATCCGCCCTTTTATCCAATCATCCACCCTATTTCACCCATGCATGCTTTCACTCATCCATCCATCTATTCATCCATCCATCCATCTATACATCCACCCTTGCTCACTCATCCATCCACTCACTCATCCACTCACCCACCCACCCACCAACCCTCCCTTTTACATTATTTATGAATCTTTGTCACCGAGCAGACATGTCCAAACAAAGTGCCACACATTTTCTTTAAAGTACCTCCTGAGAGTGTTTTGATTCTCTCTCTTTCTTTCATTTTTTTCTTACAAAAACAGGCATACACACAAACATAGCAGACACACAAAAGACTCAGGTATGATTAAAGCCATCTTTTCTCATCACCTACCATGGCTTTTTTAATTGCCACCAGGGCCGGACTGGCCGTAGCCTGATTGCCACTGCCAGGGAACTGACATGATTCCTGTGCTTGCAGGAGATAGTGTGAATGTGATTGACAGCACAGGGCCTGAATGGACCCTGCTCTGTCAAGCACAGCGTGATGGTGAGCACCCGGACATTATTCAAATGAGCCCTGCTGAATAGCTCAGCTGGGGCTCAGTTCGGGGCTACAGAAGCGGCGCCTTAGCTTCCAGAGACACGTTTCACCCCTGCTCACCAGCACATTCAATTTTTTCATGTCATGAGTACCGGTACTCTCCAGGGCAGTAGAGAAGTGCCGGTACTCAGAGTGATAAATCAAAGAAGTGCCGGTACTCAGTCCCGTCGAGTACCGGCCCATTTAAAGCACTGCCACTATGGCCAACTTTCCACACCGCTGGCCCGGTTCAATTACTGATACATCCTTCAGAATAGAACATTACAGTCACCCACTTCTAAAATGGCTTGACATATTCTTTAACATGTGATGGATAAAAAGTGACGTTTAAAAAAATCATGCCACTTCTATCGGACATTTTTACGGTCTCTTCGCTGTGCATGAGAAATGACAAGTACTCCAAGGGGACCATCTGCTACATGCAAAGTAAGGATTAATGGGGCTCATTTACCTGAGGTGAACTATGGTTTAAAGTAAACTGTTACCATGGCACCAGGGGCGTAGCTACCATTGGTGCAGCCGGTGCGAGGCCCATAGGTGGGAGGGGGCTCAGTCTGATCTGCACCAGCTGATGTAATTTCAGAGACTGCCTATTCTGATTATTTTTTAGTCACAGTGCACACCAAAGGCTTGGCTCTGTTTACTTTGTAGAGGGAGGAGTACAGAGGGTGTAGAGGATGAGGGAACAATAAGGAAGATAGAGGAAAGGGATGAAAGAAAAGGAGAGGCTGAAACAATGGGGAAGAGGACAGGAAAATATACCAGAAGAGAAGGAAAAAAGGTTGAACGTCAAAGACAAAAGAGATAAAGATGAGCAAAGTGGGCAAGGGAAAAGGAAAGGAACCAGAAATAAGGAGAGAAGGGAGCAAGAAGATGAGGATGATTGAGACACAGAAGGAGGGAGAAGAGAGAGACTGAGGATGGGGATAGAGAAGAGAGCATTAAATGGATGAAGGAGATGGGAGTAGAACAGGCTGGTGATAGGGAGTTGAAAAGGAAAGGGGATCACCATGAGGAACTTGGGACGGGTAAATTACATTAATGCAACAGGTGCAGTGACACCGGAGTCCAGGGGTGTGATGGGCGCGCGACTCTTCATTTACAGCAGTGTTTTAATACCGACTGCGGGACCTAGTTCATTGCTTGCACTGGGGCCCAGGACCCCCAGGCTACCCACTGCATGACAAAGTAACACAAGAAGGGAGTGAAGAGGTAATGCTCAAAAGAGCAGAAGAAGTGGATACGTCCTCCTCAAGTTATATTGTCAAACAACAAAGGGATCCACCCTTATGGGAAAGTATAGAAGTGTTCCTCCAGACTACGTGTGTCTCCTACAATGGTGGAAAGCACACAGCTTTGTTTAAATACCCCTCACCCACCAAAAGGACCCTTGGTGGCATGCTTCATCATCGGGGTCTTCCCGCCCCGCTGCGGGACGGGGCGTGCTGTGACCTACGACTATGTGGGAGCACTGGTTATGAAAAACAATACTATGTGTGGTGTAGGAGTGTGAGTGGAAGGGTCAGAAGTGAGTGAATGGTGAAAAATTAAAAATACCTGGCTCCGTGGAAAAATACATTTTAATGTTCCTTTGAGCTGGTATCGTTAAAGTGGGGAATGAGATGGAGATACTATGCTTTAATGAGCAGTGTCTCCTGTGTCGACATGTTTGAAGCCCTCCCTGGCTTCTCATCAGGACCTAGAAGAGATCCCTTCTACACTCAAATCAAAACAACTGTGTATTTACATATAATCCTAACTAAGTGGTGCACATAAATTTAACATGCACAGTATACTATACCCAAGTAGGTATATTGCTGAATGGGTTTCTTATATCGCCCAGATAATGCCCCATGAGCCTTCAAAACGGGAGGGAAGGGGTACCTATACTCACACAAATATCAAGGTTACCTCCTCACCAGGACACTGCTTCGCGCCGCGGTGAGGCAGTGTCATGGTGAGGAGGTAACTTGATATTTGTGTGACTATAGGTACCCCTTCCCTCCTGTTTTGAAGGCTCATGGGGCATTATCTGGGCGATATAAGAAACCCATTCAGCAATATACCTACTGGGGTATAGTATACTGTGCATGTTAAATTTATGTGCACCACTTAGTTAGGATTATATGTAAATACACAGTTGTTTTGATTTGAGTGTAGAAGGGATCTCTTCTAGGTCCTGATGAGAAGCCAGGGGAGGGCTTCGAAACATGTCGACACAGGAGACACTGCTCATTAAAGCATAGTATCTCCATCTCATTCCCCACTTTTAACGATACCAGCTCAAAGGAACATTACAATTTATTTTTTCCATGGAGCCAGGTATTTTTTAATTTTTCAACATTCACCATTCACTCACTTCTGACCCTTCCACTCACACTCCTACACCACACATAGTATTGTTTTTCATAACCAGTGCTCCCACGTAGTCGTAGGTCGCAGCACGCCCCGTCCCGCAGCGGGGCGGGAAGACCCCGATGATGAAGCATGCCACCAAGGGCCCTTTTGGTGGGTGAGGGGTACTTAATCAAAGCTGTGTGCTGTCCACCATTGTAAGAGACACACGTAGTCTGGAGGAACACTTCTATACTTTCCCATAAGGGTGGATCCCTTTGTTTTTTGACAATACCCACTGCATGACGTCAGACAAGGTAGAGGATACTGGCACGAGAGAGCGATTGGTGTGCAAAACCATCCGTGTTATTGCCAGGCAGGGGAGAATTCGAGACACCTGCTAACCTTTACAGAACCTCCAGCAACCCTTAGCAAAATACCACTGTGGCACATGAAAAGTACGAGAAAACAACTGGAAACTGTCCACTCAGCTGACAACAAAGCCGAGTATCAATAATGACGGCCATCTTGGAATGTGGGCTTATTCGAGATTGACAAGAGATGTCCTCCAGGATAGCACAGCTCTTTAGAATAAAGTGTCAACATGACTTGGAGTTGTCAGAAATCTGTCAGCTCGCCTGCATTTCATAGGTATGTTTTCTCGGATTTATATATTTTACACCTCGAAAGAGGGGCCAGTCCTGGACCTTCAGCTATCGAATGGCACGGGGAAAAATTATGAGACTAGAGAAACTGTAATTGCTGCAGCCCTGCCTGTCCGTAGTCACTGGGAACTGCACAACAAAAAGAAGACAAGCTACCTAAGTATTTAATGCCATATCTACAGCCTGATACATACCTAACCACACATGAACAACATTTACATGTTAAAGTGATACAGAATGAACTCTTATTGTCAGGCCAGGGTTCCCTGCAGTGGATAATTACAGATGCCATTAAGCCCTTCAAGTGTGAGAAAGTTCAGCGTACCAAGCAATGAACACTCAATATACCCATGTCAGATCAGAAAGTGAAAGCCAGTTAGGCATCCTTGACTCTCTGGGTGGATGTTTTTGAGTTGTTCAAGGCTAAGCTATATAGAATGAATTGGCTGAGTCTAGATGGAGTACAACACCGTAATGCCAGCAAAAATAAATTATAAATGGCCAGCCAAAGTGTTGGAGTATATATGCATCTATGTGGTATTGGTACCCCGCAAACCTAGCTGCAAGGTTTGGAAAACTGTACACAGTCAAAGGCAGGGATATTATCAGATTGAATTTAGACATGGGATACTGGTTTCTGGGAATATGTTGCACTATCACAACATAGCGCTCCTTAAATATCTGTGTCATCAACTCTTTCTCAGATAGAACAAAAGTGGGGGAGGTCTGATGGATCAGGGATGTTATTCCAGATGCTGGGTGCTTAGATGGAGAAGGCCTTTTGTCCATTTTTTTCTTTCTTGCACTTCGTCCTCTCCAGGCAGATGGTATACTAGCTGTGGTCATGCTTTCATCTCCCATGACATAGGTGGCAGTGCTGATCGTGATGCCTATGTAGATGATGCAGCCAGCCTTGAAGGGGGTGTGGGCTGGAAGGGGAGCCGCTATTTGTTGCTTACTGTTGTTGCTCATTATGAGGAATTCAGTTTTGGTGAGATTATTAACAGTCTTAACAATTCATATGTATCAAAAGTGAGAGCCTGATTCGCAAACAGCCCTTTGTAGTATGTTTTATAGCACTACAGTAGTACAAAAACCATACGACACAATGCTATTCGCGAACTGCTCTTTTGTAGTACATTACACTTTTGCAGCAACTTTTGTAGTAAGTCCCTATCTCCATTGTTTTCCAAGGGGGGGTGTTGCAGTACGAGTGGTTGGCCATGTGTAGTGCTGGACGTACTACAAAAGTGTAAGTTTCTACAAAAGTGTAAGTTACTACAAAGGTGTAGTTTGTGTTTACCAAAAAGTAGAAAACGTGCTCAAAAGTTTAACTTGCCATTGTGATTCAGGCCCTTTATATGGTAAGTACCCAAAGCACATATTACGTAATCCCAAACACAGTACTCATTATATAGTAAAGGTACAATGAGTCACTAACAGAAAAAAGCTCCCTCGTGACCTATATTGCTTTCACAAATTGAATATCAATTCAGCATGGGCTAACACACTATAGCATAACAATACCACCATTTAAAGAAAAAAGGAAAACACATTTTTATTTGATTTCATCATTGTTTATTTCATTTTTGTAAATATATCAAAATCTTTTATACTTTTTTTCTTATTTGCTTGAATATAAAAGTGTAAATATAAACATATAAAAAGATTTTTTGCAGTTGTTACATACAATATAAAATTCAAAACAATTCATTTATTAACCCCTGAGTAGACAAAGAAAAACCCTTTTAATTTCTTCATTCATACAGACATTCAAACTCATACATACTCATACTCTATTCACAAATACATAGATCAAGGGAACGGGAGATAAGGAATAACACAGTCTCCACGACCATTAAAGGTGACTGCAACCAGCAGGATCTAAACAACATAGGTCGACGCGCGTTTCGGTGGTTTAAAGAATAGTAGTACCACCTTCCTCAGGACCTTAGCCGAATAACAACAAAACATATAAGAACCCAGGGGATACTTGTTGAAAAGTGTGGATAAATAATGAAAGCTAGTGCCGATATTGTCCAAAAACGGTCTAGCAGCCAGATGAACCGCCGACCGTTATTATCAAAGATGACAGTGAGTTGATTGATAAGAACACATCCAATATCATGCGGTCCACCGGTAACTGATGCCGTAGCCAACCGTTTATATACTTGACAGACCACGTCCTAGAATATAAGTATACAAAACGCCCTAAACAACTCTGCGTGCATACTCTCTCTCATGGGATAAAATGCTCCTAGTGTCTCAGAAACACACACCAGTCAAATGGATATTTCTTCTAATAGTCATATTGTATTCAACGTCTTCAATGATGTTCCGCAGTTTGTGGTAGATATATCACAATCGGTCCCACATAGGCTCAGCACGGGTGGCCTCGCGTTCAATCATCTATCATGATGACGGCGTCCAAGTGGTGATTCGACGTAGTCACTAACTCCTTTAGAGAGGTTACCGGACATATTCTGAGCAGATATAAAACACAATACAATATTAAAAGTAGCGCATGTGGCTGAATATACCACACTGTGAATGTGAGGTTCTAATTTTCAAGCAGCTTTAATGTTCACTAAACTCTAATGATTGAGTGCAAACCTCAGAGGGGCTTATTTACAAGCCCCTTGCGCCACTTTTGCGTCATTTTTAATATTGTAAATAAGCCCCAGAATGTGTGTACAGCACATAACCAGAAAAGACAAAGCAACAATACAAGGCAAAGCAGGTACAATATCTGAGCCTTTAGTATTTGCTTGCAAAGGTCTAGGGATGAGAACTCTATTAATCACAATTGAGGATCCTAAAACATCTGGGATATTTTGCATTTCTTAAGTTAGTTTAAAGAGGTTTGCAAACTTAAATAGTCATCATTAGCAACAACATCATGGCTACCAGTAAGGATTGTACATGGGAGTAAAGTAGAGGTACTCTGACCTTATGGTTCAAATTCGCACAAAATGGTAATGGCTGCGGAGCACACATGGCTGAGAGTGGACAACAAAGGCCAATACATCAGGGGCTAGTTGAGTAGCCAGCCAGGCGCTGGACCAGCAGGCTAGGCTTAGTTAAGGCATCAACGTGAAATTAATTAAAAATGATACTTGGTCTAAAGAGGTGTGTGCTCAACAGTCTGTGTGATTGCTGTCTCTTCATTGTCTTCAAATTGGCATGTTGCACAGCAGAACGCGCATGGGAAGGCAATATAATGAAGCAGACATATTTGCCTAGAAATTCCATGTAAAGAATTGCAAACATGAACCAAAACAAGTTAAGTCATTTAGGCAGTTAACCAGGCAGTGGAAAGACCATGCCAGTTGTTTATTACCTTAAAATCATTTATTAATCCCCTGCTTTGAAAACTCTTTACCCTGTTCACAGACGTTTTATGTCAAACTAGCAGCTTTTTCTCATCTCAAAAGCCAGAAATGTTGATAACAACTTTATATTTTATATGGACAGCAGAGAGTCCCCGTTATACTGTTGACTATGATCCCTCCTGGTTTCTTTCTTGGAACATTTTACTCGTGTTATGAGGTTGAAGATGAGGACATGCTGCAGAAAGTCAAATAAATTCTCCTGATGACTGTTGCCAGTGGCTGTACTGAACAAATTACTTCCTCATCTGGCCGCCACCAAAATGGATCCTCTGAACACAAACCTTACATCTGGCATGGTCCTCTAGGACTGGAAGCAGGGGGTAGCCTCAGATGGGCCGAAGAAATTAGGTCTGGACCCATTGGATCCCAGCAATTACACACTTATTTACTCTCCTCTCCCCACTGGCCAAGAGCTTGGAGAAATGTATATCAAGACAGTTGGCCATTCATCGGAACTTTTTAAAACTACTCCACTAGTGGCAGGCAGGAGTCTGACGTATGGAGGACTGAAAGCACCTTAATCATACACCTATACGTGGATCATTCAATTCTGAACAACAGTGGTGTGATCTGAGTAATATCGCGAGAGCTCTCCACTGCATTTCACACTGACGAACATGGTCTGTTGCTGCAGAGGCTGTATGGAGTTGGCTTAAGAGTATTAGTGCAAGACTAATTTTCCTCCTTCTTGAAGTAACGGTACAAAGCCTTAAGCCTTCCTCCATTTAGATCTGCTAAAACTGAAGTGTGGTGTGGGTTCAATTAGAGTTCCTCCCTCTCATGAACGTCATTTAATATGTTCGTCTGGCCTCTTTAATTCTTTTTCAGTTGTTGTGGTCTGTTCTATGCAGACAACCCACAGCACATCAATAGTCTGGATAAACAAGCTTTGCCTCTGCTGCCAATGCCAGGTTACGTTTGGCAGCAGTTAATAAATGGATGTGCTAGCTTGGCTTAAAAGTGAATGAAAATAAGACTGAGTTGCTAATTAAGGAACACACCAGGATTGTTGGTGTTCCTGCCTGTGCCCTAAGTGGAAGAGTTCCCCTTAGTCTCGGCTGACTACATAAAACACTTGAGGTGCTCATGGACCAAGAGCTCTCCCTCCAATATCTGGCTAATCCAAGGTAGCTCCTCTTATGGCAGACTGTGGGTTCTGAGGAAGACCTTACCTGTTTATTACAGAGTGAAATGCACAGTGCTGTGGTTGCAATTTCTATTCTCTGTAACAGTCTCTGCCTGGGCTTGCTGTTTTCTAAATTTCACCTAGTAAAAAATGACAGACACAGGGCTGTCCAAAGTATGAGAACATTAGATCACATAGCAAAGGTGGGAAGAGCTTTTCACTGGTTTCCAAACAATCAAACATTACAGTTCAGAACTCCCTGTATTGTGCACATTGCATTCTATGTGTATGTATGTTTGTATGTATGTATGTATACATATGCTATTTCTATAGCACAAACCTAGCCAAATGGCAACATGGCCCTGTTCAGGGTCAAAGACAAGCATAACAACAATGATTTATAGGAGGGGAAACTGGGAAGTGGTTGGTTAATGCATTGTGATGTAGCATTCTTTAAAGAGTTGAGTCTTCAACTCTTCCCTAAATTGAAGCAGCGTTGGGGAAGTCCTAAAGGAAATGGGGATGTTGTTCCAGATCCTGGGTGCATTGATGGAACAGGCCTGTTGTCTTGTTTTTAATTTTTTTACACTTCTTAGTCTGCAGTCTGATGGTGCCCTTGCTGCAGGTGCGCCAAGTACCACCAGAGATGGCGAACATGTCTGCAAGATAAGGAGGTTGGTGGTTGTGTTGGCTTTGTAAATGATGCTGCTGGTTTTGAAGATGGTGTGGGCTGGCACGGGGAGCCAACTGAGTTCCATCATGATGGGGTTATAAGATCATATTTCTTCTGGTCCTAGGTGAGACCTGCAGTGGAGTGCAGGATTGTATTACAGCTTGTACCTCACAGGTAAATCTGTGTGTTTGTTGGACCACATAAGCATCAGGATTGTGCCAGACTGATTCTATGTACACCCTCAGGATATGTTGGCCTATATCCCTGGTAGCCCACAGTGCACCATCTGCAACCCTAACCTTACAGGGTAACAAATGTGTGTGCCACCTCAGAACATGAAAACCCTGATCCTCCAAAGAAAACATAGGAACAGATCTTTTACCCTTTCGCTTGGCCTCTCTTGCTTACCCAAAGAAATACACAAGAAATATTCAGCAAAGTGTTTCAATATTTATTAAAGCATTGTGATTCTTGTATATAACAATTGTGCTGTGATAATCAACTGAATGAAACAGATTAGCGCAATTAGCATTACCAGAATAGTGAAAAAGATGAGCATTTCCACCATTGTGATAAGACAGTGAGTGTATGCGGTCATAAAAGTACTGCGTATTGTGTATTTCTACCTTGCGCTCCCTAACCTAGTGTTGCCTAGGGTGGGAGATCCATCTTCATTGAAGGCGGGTCCACTCTTTCATCTGGAATCCCAGGGCGCCGAATCCCTGTAGCAGTATGCTGGGGAGGACGCTGTCTTCCATTTTGCCTCGCGATTTCTCTTCTGGCGCCTGCCGAGTCCCGGCGAAGTCCGCCCTAGGACGGTCCCGATTGACCGAGATTTTTTTTTTACTCCGGAGGTTCCTTGTTGCTTCGACGCCGTGTTGTTTTCGGCGCTTTATCTTTGGAGTGCCTCCAGCCGTTACTCCTCGGTCAGCCCTGGCCCCTTGAAGTTTTTGTGAGAACTTTTTCATTTGGAACCTCTCTATCATTAAGATTTCTCAGTTAAAGGCATTTTTAGTCCGGACCTTCTCTACTTTGTGGCACGTTAGAATTTTCCGTTCCCGGCATCCAGTACTGCCACGATCGCCTTTATAGGAACACTTGAGAATCTGTTCGACTGGACTCTTATTGATACGGAGCTGCTGATTTAAGAAGTGTGCATCTGGCACTCAGCCTATGTCTGTATTCACATTGTATTCTCCTCCCCACCTTAGTGCTCCCCCCAGATCACCGAGCTACTAGTGCCCTGAGGAAGGTGATGGCTACTCGTTAGCCTAGCACCGAAACGCGCGTCGGCACCGTGCAAGACAGAAACCATAGGGCGGCGTACACCTGAAAGCACCATTTGGATGCACTGCTGCCCACTCACTACTACTACTTTATAATTCTGTTGGGTTTCTGCCTTATATTTATTGTACTTGTGTGTAATCTGTTTTATTGACATATGTGAGAATGTGGAATGTATGAGATGGTAAGATTGGTCATGTGTTTGTTTTTTCTATTTTAATAGAGCTCTTTTGTGTGGGGTGGGAGATTTTTCATGTTTGTTTATGCACTCAAATGATTTCAGGTTTAATTGATCTATATGTTTATTGTATATTTTGTATGTTATTCTTCTTGCTCCGTTCTTTATAACCAGAAGTCTAAAAGATTAATAAGTATAATAATAATAAAAAAAAATCATTTGTATTTCATTTTTTTGAATTACGTCCTTATTTTCAAAATCACTGTTATTTGATATTCTTCTTGTGTATTTACTTATGTTTGGAATTTCGTAGTGTATTTTGTTCTCCCCTTGACGAATTGAATCCTTTTCCTTATTCATTAGAGACGTTATTACGTCCTATTTGTATTCTTTGGCAGGTGACACCTTCCTCCCTTGCTTCCGAGGGTGGGTTATTCTCTAGTGTGGGAGATCTGCCAAATCTCTGCCCAGGTGGTCTAATTCCCCATTACCTGCAGAAAAGTGTCATCAGGCTGTCCGTCTAGGTGTAGAGGTGGACAGCCCTCGTTTTGGTACGCAGGAATCAGCAGAGCTGGAATCCAGGCATGTAGTGACCTCGCAGTGTCAGCTGAGTGCTCCTCTCCCTAAATAAGGAAGTGGTTCTGTATATGTAATAACAGCACCAATTGGTCTTGGTGCAACCTCTGTCAGGCCGCAATTATTCTAATTAGATAGCATTGTCGCATACCGGACAATAACATAAATAACATTTGAGCAGTGAACTTTATCACTTGTACTAAATGTTCAAGGTGTCGTGATAGTGGGCTTATAAAGTGCAGATGAAAGCAATGCAGATTCAGAGAATGTTATCCAGCATGGTCACGCATGCAAATGTGTTGCAAAAGTCACCGTGTTAAAAACAGAAGGCAACTTAAGAAATGTGAGCATGTAAATGGTGGCATTTCTAACCGGGCTTATCCTGACCATGTGACACCCATTCCTTGGATGTGTGTCGATGAAAGCTATCCGTAGACTTATGTTTAAATGTAAGGGTCAAGAAGTATAAACAAACACCCTACAAAATTCTAAAAAGCATCATGCTTTTTTAACAGTAAAGAGCATAGTAAAACCCATCTAAAAATCTGGTATAAACATTAAAAGCTGTATTTAAACCAAATTAAAAAAAGCAATTTTGTAATTAAAAGAAAGTCAAATAAAAAAATGTCCCATGACTTGAAACTGCCAGATGATTTATGAATTCCGAGAGGTAGATGAAACATTGCTGTTCCCAGCAACTGCAGACGACACTAGAGGCACCCATTGGATCAGATCCATCAAGTAAACATGTTCCTATCCATCCCCATAAGCAGCCGTCGAAGGAGGAGCAGCCAGTGCCAGATCCACAGAAGATGAGCCAATATCCATATCACTAGGAGCACAAGCGTCACAGGACGGCTCATGGAATGTATTTAGGAGCAACAGCAAGCGTAAAGGGCAACAGTACAAGTGGGCCGTTAACGGACTCTCCAGTAGGTCAATGTCCAATGACCGAACAGGTTGCATTCCTAGGCATATGTCCAGGGCACACTCAAAAGGGCACAGAAGACAGCGGACTATGGGCTGCATGCAGCATAGCCACACAGACCGATAGGATAAGAACTAGTGTTCATTTAGTTCCTGAAGCAAAGGTGTGCCAAAACAGTGTATTATGCATTCATGACACAGGAGCACATGTCGAAGTGCTAGTTCCATTTGGCCATTTAATCGGACATCCATTCTGGAGCACGAAAAGTAAAAGCAAAGTCCTGACAATCAGGAACAGGACCAGCGGAAACCCTCCAGAAATGCTTCCCATCATGAAGTGTATGAATGATGGAATAACTCTGAAGACTGCCTGGAAGGTATTGAGCAAGCCAGAGCTGATTTTTTTAGAAAAATTGCACCACTCCCAAAGTACTAGACATGCTAAACATGCACTGCACAAGTTCCCCAAAATGCAGTGGGAAGTATCTCAGAAGAGGATCTTGCAACCTGAAGATCTAACATCTCGTTTTCAGATATTAAGGCCACATCCTTTTCTGGAACAATAAGGCTTTAAGTCTGCTCAAAGCATCATAGTTCACATTCGAATGCTCCATCGAAGGGCAAATCTTCGCCTACCTAACTGTGCGGGAAAGTGGAAACAGTACTTGTGTGAAACAAGTCACAACTGCAGAAACCGTCTCCAGCTAGGCGATGGCATATTTCATGCTGCAGCAGCCCTAATTGTTCAACATCAATTAACTCCCATTCAAGATTACTCTGAAAGCCGTATGAATCACTGCAGCTGAAGAAGCATTCTGAAAGAAGGACACATTTTCCATCGAAGCATTACATGCACCATGAAGCAAAACCTCCCTATACTCTAAGGAATGCCCTAAAGTATTCAGTCAGTCCAGCTAAGAAAGACTTCAGTCTCACTATTCTTACAGTGATATCTAAAAGGTAAGATCCATGACTCATGCACATATCCTTCTCCTAGCACTTCATATCTGCCTACTTGATGGTGTTGTACACAGTAATGGAAGTGGAATGCCGAAATTGGCAGAGAAATAAACCCATGGATTATCCAATCTGCAGAAGGTATCTCCGCAACAGTAAATGGTAATTTTTCCAACTTCTCTATGTGCAACATAGTGTACATCACGTCCTTTCTTGCCATGTTGTTTGCTGTTCTGTAAGACTGTAAGATAAAAACAATCTTGTGGCATTAAGTTGTCGCCATGGTACGCAACCGGCACAAAGTGTCGGTAGAGTCCAGTTTAATAACATAATCGATCTAAGCAGTGGTTGTTCAAGCTGTAAAAATGACATGCCATTCTGTATGATCTCTATCGCAGATGACACAATGTTACCCAGGGAGTATATCCTAGTAGACAATGTAGTGATGCCATTATCAAATACTGCTAGAGCCCTTTCTAAAATAGCCCGGTCTTTTTTGTGCAGTCTCTCAGCAGCCTCCTGCTGAGAAACCTTCCACACTTCATTATATATTTCATACAAAAAGCAACTTTGACATGGTTTAGGAGGACCTAACAAAAAGTCCTGTAGTCCCATGTCATCAGAAAGAAGGGAGAAGTGCTGTTTCAACTGGATCAATTTTGAGGGTTTTAGCCAATCAAGGCACAACTTCCCAACAATGTAAGTTGTTACCACCCCCTAGTGTTGTGTCTGCACTTTAAGTGGATTGGGCCTGCTGATCTTAAAACCTTGAGTGTCACCCAGGAAATATGCATGAAATTCGTTAGTATTTAACAGTCACACTAACCATCCCTCCATATTGGTCCCTGAAGAGTTGTATGAACCGCTGTGAAGCATGGTGTCTAATATTTCCTCTGTGTAGTTTGTGAACTGTTGCCAGTTTGAAAAATGTGCAAATGCAGGAATGTTAGGTGTATTTAAATGTTTTATCTTAGCTAGGCCAAGACATGATGTTTGCTGCACAGTTTTGTCCAGGAAAATCATTTGATGTGCCCGGCATGCTCTAAACAATACCTTGCTTCCCTGAACCTGCTAATCTTTAGTTCCCCAAATGGATTTTAAAACAACCATGTCTCTCCAAAAGTCAAACCCTTGTGTACACCTGGAAATGAAAAGATTTGGAATATATCAGCTTTGTATTAGTGATAATTTCCTTCTTTGCTGCCGATGGTGTGAGCCTGTAATAATAAGACACTGGTTCGGCTGTATTGTAAGCAGAGAAATATGCAAACTTCTATGCAAATGTTTGTGAGCTACCTCGTAGTGGCATAGAGCAGTGTTCCCATTGTATCCAATTAAATACTGCATGTGGAGTACTTGCTTCATGCAGGAAGTGGTGACATAATGTTGAAAACAGAACATTTCATCATAATTAGTCCTGTTATCATACATTTCCTCATATTAAAAACAGTTGAATACTCGAGATCTTCTATCATTTCATGCACTGTATCAATGTCCCAATCATCAGAGACAGTACCAGAGGTAATAAAGTCATTTAACGAACTGAGTAACACATATGGAATTTACAAAAGTTCAGTAAGACCGAATATATCATACAATAACCTATTCCAAACAATTCCATCAGGAACCGAAATAGCGGAAATGTTCACCAGGGAAAGGTCTCTTCGAACTTTGTATGATGAAGAATAGGGTGTTAAAACCAAGTTAACCAATTGTGCAGCAGAGGGTTCTGGGAGATAGTGTCCATTCAGAAGCAGGAAAAAGACTGTCACAAAACCAATCCAAAGATTGAGGAAAAGTAATGAAATTTTAATCCACAGATACACCCATCGAGGAACAAGTTACGTCTTCTTCTGCCAAAAGGAAAATATTTGCAATCTACCTTGAAGAGGGGGAGGTGGCTCAGATGAATCTGAAGAGAAGTCATCAAAGTCGGTAAGGTAGCCAGAGGCTGTTCAATCTATTTTTGGCAGCTCTGGAGGCTGTGTAGGATTTGGAGTTGTCTCGAATTGTAGTACATTAATGTAGACACCATCCATGCCGGGTTTCAAAATAGAAATATGTCTTTCTGCACAGGCTGCATGTATAGTGGTTGTTGATATAACAGGTAGAAGAAATACTACATTATTTGCTATCCCCAGCCGGGGAATAGAAGCTGCATAGCTAATCAAGGCTTCCATTGGGACTTCCTGTATAGTAGTGAGAGGAGATAGGTAAGTACTCCCACGTGCCTGCTGTATAGAACTGGCCAGTCAGCAACATCATGTGGTTTGATGAGATCTATTGACACAAATCTATTGTTTTTGCAACCAGCAAGGGGCAGTAAAAGTAGAGTTCTGGTATCTTCAACAGCCAGGACAGGTACAGGCGCTCTGTATTATGGCCCAAATTATTTCTTTTTCCAGAGCAGTTCACCAATCTTGGGGAGCCAACAAGGAGTTGTTGGTGCTTCCTTCACTTCTCCAGTGGTGGTGCATTTTATTTGGACATTGCTTTCTTCATGCCAGAAGTTATTCAGTTTGTAAAACAGCCAAACATTCATTGATGTCAAAACGGGCTTCTGCTGCCACTTTGCTGGGACTGTCGAGGTCAGGTACCCACATCTTAACCCCAAACAGGATCTTGTAGAGAGTCTGACCACCCATGGATTTTCTTAGGCAGATTTTTGAGGGCTCTCTGGAGCCCATATAGATGATGGACCCAACTGCGTCCTGAGCCAGATACCCTCACTGTTAAAGACTGCTTTAAGTCTTGGTTCTTCCTTTCCACTACCAAATTTCCCTCTGGATGAGAGGGGGAAGAGTATGCATAGTCACACACAATTTTCTCATGGTGTGTTTGTAAGCCTTAGAGGCGAACACTGGCCCCTGGTCTGAATTGAATGTGCAAACTGTGTATGTCCCGATAAAGATTTGCGGATCTTTGATAACAGCTCAGGCATCAGCCGATCACTGTGACCAATCCCATAGGAATCGAGAGCAGGAATCCACTGCAACCAAGATGTATTTGTTAGCCCCATGTGGTTTTAAGGAGCCGCAGTGATCCAGACAAATAAAAGCGAAAGGCTTATTCGATATTAATAGTGATGTCTGTGGAGGGTGTACTAAAGTGGAACCCTTCATTTGCAGGCTGATGTCACATTTAAGGACAAAGCCCCAAGTCCGTTTGTAAAGACTTGGCCACCAATAGCATTGCTTCAATAGTGAAATTGTAGCTGCCACCACTGCTAGTGCAGATGCTAAGCCCTCCTGTGTTGCTACGATTAAACTTGACCTGCAATCTGAGTTTGGTATTTCTCTATCCCCCATTCCGAGAATATGAGCAAATGGCTAGTGAGTGTCATTACGTGCAGTGTTGACAGCCATCATAATGTCTCTATCAATCCTCACACTGGAATGAGTAATCGCAGAGAAAGCAACAGTTTGCACTGTTTCTTTTGTGGTTCATCAGCCATGGAATTCACTGCAACGTGTAATCCTACACACTGATGACTCAAGGTGTGAATCACATGAGTCCATCGTGAGCATTCTTTCAGTTTAGCCACCTCACCTCAAAGCACTTTGTGCTTTATAGTGCACCCTTTGGAATCTCTGAATCCATTCTGGCTCCAGTAGTGTAGATACTCATTGTAAAAATGGACTAAATAATATAAATCACACACGATGAGTGTGGGGAATCCAGGATTCGTATTCTCAAGTGCCAGAATTAGACCTTTGAGTTCTGCGAGCTGTGCCGTGCAATTATCTAGTGACTACGTGTAGGTCTTTTCAGGATGATACACCATCCTGGATTCTACCCTAAACTGCTACACATGCAGCTGAGTATTGATGTTTTGTCCCTATGGCCGACTGTGCAGAACCATCAGTAGAGATGATGTAACCATACTGATCAAGAGGTATGACTTCATTAGGCAAAAGGTATTTATTTTTGTATTGCAGGTATGTTTGTGTCTGTAGTGTAGAGTCAAATCTCTAATCTACATCTATTGCTGTGAGAGACTTGGCCCACTGTATACATTGCAGATATAAGGCCTTAGTGTTAGGAATGCTTGCCTCTGTAACAGCCTCTAAGGCCAGCACTGGAGTCACTGCAATAAATTCATTTCCCCTGAGCCAATGCTCTCTCTCTCACCACAGCAGTGTGTACTGCTGTCAATATCTTTTCTGTTGGTGCAAAACGCATCTCAGCATTGGTGTATAAATGCAATTTATATGCAATTGGTACAGTGTCTCCCTCATTGAATGTAATATAGGTTTAACCTGATACACCCGCAATGACACGGATCACCAGGTTTGTGGTGTTGACACGTGTGTAAGTGTTTTGAAGCTAGCATGTCAGCTTGTACTGAACGCAAGATCTATGTGTGTTCAGTTGTCCAATGTGTGCTTGAAAAGTCTGGACAAATCAAGTCGTAGAATGGTTTAACCCGTTCTGCATAATCAGGAATGTAGGTTCTGCCAAAATTTAGGAATACCAATTTGGATTGAAGTTTCTTCAATGTATTTGGTGGTTATAGGAGCGCAAACGTCTCTAAGAATGCGTCACAAGGCTTTTGCCTTCACCTGACAGCTTGTATCCCAAAAACAGGACATTGAGGTGGGCAATGTTTGATTTCTTAAAGGGGATTTTGTAGCCCATGTCAGCAAATCCCAGAACTATGCGATCTACTCTTGTCAAGTGTTAAGAAAGGTTATCATTCGTCAAATAAATGTCGTTGAATAGGACAATGCCTGGTCATCAAATTCTTGTAAAAGTTCTGTAACCCAGGATGAAAACAACCAAGGGCTGTTCTTATACCCTTGGGGCAAATTATAGAACTATTTTTGAGAAGCAAGAGCACCAAAGCTTGTCAAGTACCTGTTTTAAGGCACTATATATAGCAGAAAAATCCATTCGAGATATCTAGTGCTGTTTTGTATTTTCTATGCGCTATATTATTCATTAGTGCTGCACTGTGCACGTTTTGTACTGCAAATGTTCATGTAGCTGTAATTAAATGTCTGTAATCTAATACTAGATGATATGAATGATCTGGTTTCATTACTGGAAACAAGAGATTATTCATAGGAGAGGTGAAACTTTCTATTACACCTTGGCATTCAAGTTGTGTGAGAATCTTTCTAACTTGTTTTTAGCCTCATTTTTAACGGGGTATCGTCTGTGAAGCTGTAGGGTCGACCTCACTGATATTACATGATAAGGGGAACCATCATTCCACCCCACATGGTTGCGGTATAACGCAGGAGATAGCACTAACGCCCTCTTCCTGGCATATGAATGTTTAACTGATTCTGAACAAAGGTCGGAAAAAGCAGGTAAAATTACAGTTACTCTCTCTGGGCAATCCATTACGAATTCAGGTGGCCAATACTTTTCAGCTAAGAGAATATCATAGCTGAATGACAAGTTCTCCCAAAATAGAATATTACGTATCTTGGTACATACCCCTCCAACTGGAGTTCAATCTCGTACAAAGTATGCAGGACACCTACCCTAGTATCTGGTGTTTCCACCTGGATATAGTCTCTCTACGCTACTGCCACCAGACAATCCATCAAGTTCCTTGGAACTATCGTGACTTCTGCCTCGCTGTCCAGCATTGTCAGAGCCCACTCCCCGCTGAGAAGCAGCGTCACCAATATCTGTGACATGCTTGACTTTCAATCCAGCTACCTTCTTCTTTTTGAATTGAGATTTTGACTTAGGTTTGTCTTCCTTTTTTATTTTGTAGTCAGACGAGCATTGTGAGTCCTTCTTCGGCTTCACATACTCCTCTGATCTGCGCTCTGACCGTCCACCTCTCTCCAATCATTTCTTGCACGTATCCTGAAAAGAACGAGATGAACATGTATCAGTATCCTGATACCTGTTAGGCATCTTAATATTATCAAGGTTACACAAATTATAGCGCTTTTCAGTGGACTCCTGCTGAGGAGATCTGCCCCATGAATAAGTCTTTTCTTTATGTTTTCTATTATCCCACTTCTTCTTAGAAGACTCGGGTGCTGGCTTTGAGTAAAGCCTTTCAGAATTACTTTTAATTTGTGGTTTTGTAGGTCCGGCTCCCAAATTATCTCTACATATGGATGCATAGGTTTCTTCAATAATTTCAGGTAACTCTTGCTCTTGTTCTCTCAGTGTTTAGTGAGTCATTGGTGTACTGCCAACGCTACTGCTTCCCCTTTAATGTTACTCAGAATAATGGTGGATACTGCGCAAAATTGCCCATCAGTTTCATCCCAAAATCCAGGGCAGGGGCTGCCCTGTACTCATTTTGAATCTTTTTAAGCAACGGCAAATGAGGGTGTACCATGAGTCCTGGTATATACTGCAGCGAAGACTGTGCCCCAAGTGGCACATTCCTCCACCGGAGGAGCCATCCCCTTCGGCAAGCATATTGTATGAATTCTGTTGGTTTTCCTGGTGTCCCGTATGGGGAAATACTGCTTCAAGCTGACTTGTTTTTTGTGCAATCCAGAACTGAATTTCCTTCCGTCTGGGGGGTATTTTCACATAACACCATTAATAGTCTGTGGACTAATGCTTGGTGTAGCCAAATATGGTTGAGCAACCTGAGCAGTCGTTGCAGGATTTACTGTAATTGTTCAGATGACAAACTGTGTCAGACTTCTTTTTATTCTGATTAGACTATTATGTTGTCTACGTAATTGTGGTGCTATTATTATTAGCTATGTTTGGATGGGGTGTGTAACCGGCTAAGACTCGCCATGTTGCTCCCTCATTGCTAAGGGAACCTAGTTTAACTTCTTCTATAGAGTGTGGTAAGGCACTTTCAAACCATTTTTGATGTTCTTGGTAAATTAATGGTATTTCTAGAGCTTTGTAAGCTGTAAAGCTATTTGGAACGTCAGTTGCAGTGTTAGAGTGAAACAACCTTGTGCGGTCGTTTGCTGCCGGGCATGTAACCCATGAATAGAATATCTCTGTCCTAAATGCTTCATGTTCCTCAATTGCGAAGATAACGTCCCCACCTGCAAGTGCGAGTTCATGTTATAGCAGCTTCTGAGTAATTGCATGTCTGCAGTTCTCAGGTATATTTAATGCTGACGGTTCAGCCCTAAAAATGTATTGTAAATTCAAAGAGGGTATTCCTATGGGGAAATCCTTTGTAAGGTTCAAGCTTGAACAGCCTACAGCCAATACATAAGGTTAACCTATTCAGCTGAGGAGGTCTTTTCCCTAACACCTAGGAGGTATCCTATTAAGAGGTGAGTAGGAGTCTTTGGGTATACAAAAGAAAACTACTCAGGCGATCCATTAAATAAGAGTCCAACCTATAATGTTGACGACGCTATGTGGTACAGCTTGTACCTCACTGGTAAAACTGTGCATTTGTTGGGCAACATAAACATCAGGATTATGCCAGACTGATTCCATGCACACACTCAGGATGTGTTGGCCTATATCCCTGCAAGCCCACAGTGCACCAACTGCACCCCTAACCCTACAGGGTAACAAATGTGTGTGCAACCTCAGAACATGACAACCCTGATGACCCAAGGAAATCATGGCAACAGATCTTGATCCCTTTCGCGTGGCCTCTCATGCATACCCAAAGAAATACACAAGAAATACTCATCAAGGCGTTCCAATATTTATTGAAGCATTGTGATTCTTGTATATAAAGTGTGCGCTGTGACAATCAATGAAATGAAACAGATTAGCACAATTAGCGTTACAAGTATAGTGAAAAAGATGAACATTTCCACCATTGTGCCAAGACAGTGAGTCTATAGGAAAGGATAGGATAGGATAGAATTCATAGAGCACACTCAAACCTGCAGGAGCCAAAGCACTTTAGCAGGACAGATAGATCAACACGAGCAGAACAGCCAAGAAATCAGAGATGCTAATATGAAAAAAGCCAAGTATTCAGATATTTTTTGAAGGACAAATGGGAATCTGCTTAAAAAATGTGGGTAGGCAATGTGTTACATAATTTGGCGTTGGAAACTGAGAAGGAACACTCTCCCCATCTGGTTATCTGAAATCTGGGGATCATGAGTTTTTTGCAGCATGAAGATCTAAGTAGGCCTGCTCGGAGAGTACCAATGAAAGAGTGCATTCAATTGGCTTGGGCCCATCTGGTGTAGAGCCTCAAAGACTAGTCACAAAGCCTTGAAGGAAATTCCCTTCATAACTGGGAGCCAATGGAGTGAGTGAATCCCATCTCTAACCGAGTGCTGTTTGGGGATGTTCACAATAAGTGGGGCGTCGCTTTCTGCACCATCTGAAGTTTGTTCAGGGAAAAACTGCTGATGTTGAGGTACAGTGCATTGCAATAGTCCAGCCGTGAGGTGACAAGGGCAATAATGACTGCCTGGTGCAGTTCTGATGGAATGTAAGGAAAGATCTTTTTGCAGGGTCCTTATGATGTGAAAGCAAGTGGTAGTTGTACAACTAACCTGTGCATCAAAACTCAGGCTGTTATCAAAGATGACACTGGGGTTTTTAGCTGATTTAACAGGAGTGGGGAGAGGTCCAGAGGCTTCCGGCCACCAGATGCTAGACCAGATAGAATTGCGAGAGCCAAACAAAAGCACTTCAGTCTTGTCTGCATTAATCTTCAAAGAATTGTCTTTCATGCAACCAAAGGGTAATGCTAAATATGCACTGGTTATATAAGTACTGTGTATAGTGTACTTCTACCTAGCGCTCCCTAACCTAGTTTTACCTACGGTGTGTGATCTGCCAAATCCCTGCCCGGGTGGTCTAACTCCCCATTACCTGTGGGTAGGCTGCCCGTCTTGGTGTAGAGCTGGACATCCCTCGTGTTGGTACGCAGGAATCAGCTGAGCTAGAATTCTGACATGTAGTGACTTCGCAGTGTCAGCTGAGTGCTCCTTTCCTAAACAAGGAAGTGGTTCTGTATATATAATAATAGCACCCATATGGCCATGCCTCAACCCCTTTCAGGATGCCATTGTTTATTCCAGTTTGATAACATTGTCGCCTACCGGACAACAACATAAATAACCTTTGTGCAATGACTTTATCCCTTGTACTAAATGTTCAAGATGTTGTGATTGTGCGCCTACGAAGTGGAAATGTAAGAAATGCAGATTCAGAGAATGTTATCCTGAGTGGGCACACAGGCAAATGTATGTCAAAAGTCACAGAGTTAAAAAGAGAAAGCAACTTAAGAAAAGTGAGCATGTAAATGGTGGCGTTTTTACCCTGGCCTATCCTGACCACTTGACATGATGAGTAAAAGAAGTCTGAAATTTCGAAGGTGTTACAACCTTATTCTCTGCCCCTCTCTTTGTGCTCCATCAATCTTGACTACTAATGGCTAACAGGATTAAGAGGATGAGCACAGGAAGGTGTTCCTTCTGATTTCTAAACCCTAGCCTCTGGAACTCTTTCTTTTGTAGCTCAGAGAACAAGAGAACTTCCTGTGTTCTGGCAAGAAATGTAAGACTTTCCTCTTTAGCCTCCACTTGCCTGCACCAGCCCATTGTTGCTACTTTTTTCATGTTTAAATTTGGGAGCTATAACTGTTTTAATCTTTGTTTTCATATTTTTCTTCTATAATGCCAAGACACGTTTTGGTGCTAGTGTGTTGTATAATTGAAAGAAATATTCAATAAAGTACAAATACTGTGTCACTCTTGATGAGAGCAAGACTTTACCACTGGTGTGGGGGATGAGGATCTCAGCAGATGATCACAAACATCAATGTACAATAAGGTTGCATTCTCAGCCACCCTTGTTCATACTGTGGTGAAGAGTACAGAGGGTCCAGGCTACTCCAGGCTCTCTGTATGTGCAAGACTCTTTGGGGCAGATGTACAAGGTCATTGTGCCACAGGAACGTCACTTTTAACGAAGTTCCTGTGGCACAATGCCCTGCTCCATATTAACAAAGTGGCGTTAAGCCACTTTTTGTAGTTTAACGCTGCTTTGTAAATATGGCAACCTTTCAGGCAGGTATCTGTGTGAAAGGGGCGTGCAATGTATGATGGTGTGGGCGCTCCACCGCAACACCCATTGCTTTTTGACACTGCCCAGATTAATAAGGAGGTGTAAATCTGTGGCAGTGCCAAAAACTAACGCCATACTTGAGCAGGCGTTAGAATGGCAAAAATGAGGATAAATGCTTTTATTTCTCCTCGATTTTGCTTTTTCTATGTGTGCTGGATTCTGCAACACACATAGAAAGAGCAAAACACCATTAATGATTGTTTATGTGGAGGAAAGTCACCGTTCCTGCACATAAACAATAAATAAATTATGATGATTTGCTACTTCTGTGTGTGCTGCATTCTGTAGCACACATGGAAGTAACAAATAGCCATTATGGATTGTTTATGTGCAGGAAGGGACACCTTCCTGCACATAAACAATCATTCCCTGCAACTCAGGCACCCTTGCACTATGGTGCAAGGGTGCCTGCGTTGGCGCTAGGTAGCTAATTTTAGCACCAGGGCTAGAGAAAACACAGGGGGCACTGTATTGTAGTTAATACGTCTCATCCCTGTGTTTTGAAAATGTCGAGCGTGGTGCTGCCAAATTTGGCGCAGCTCTGCTCTCCGACATTTTGTTGTACATATGCCCCTTTGAGTCTGGCTAGATGCTTCCACACTGAGAAAGAGCAGCAGAAGGACAAGCACGAAGAACTTCAGGAAGACGTTGGCTTAGTCCCAGCCGTGAGGAAGCAGGCAGCTCCTGGCTCCTCCCTTTGGATACAGTTTTGCAACAAGTGATCCTAGCAGGTCCAAATCCATGTATAGTTCTGTGAGTTACAGGGCAGCAGCAGATTATTTTCACAAAGGTGGGCATTTGACAGAGAGCCAAAGACCAATCATAATAAATACTTCCTTGCTCTATCAAAGCAGCAGAATATATGGCTCCGAACAGGTTTCTATCCTCAGAGAGGTATCTGTGTTACTAGGGGAGTCTGCCTGCATGTAGGAGCTCAGGATGAACCCTATGTGAAGGTCTGTGAATTTCCTCCAGAGTACCATCTACAACTGACTCAGGTAGTGGCGGCTCACAAAGTTTGAAAGCACTATTTTCAAATAAAACAAAACGACAGAGTGGCCCTAGGGCTCTGAACTTAATTTAATATAGAGAGGCCAGTGGGCAACTACTGTGGCTGCACCTACTAAGTCCAAAAACACTAATCAGCTGGTGCCAGCAAGGGTTTGTGGAGAGGAGATAAGGCCACCTGTGGAACCCACTGGAGGCTCTCCACATGCTCAGGGCACATAATGGGTGTCCCTAAGTTGCACCAGATCTGCAGTCTGAGAGGTCTATATTAATTATGGGCCACAAAAAATGAAAATAAATATAAAATGGTGGGATACTACACCAGCTGTCCTGGCAGTAAAATTTCACTCATGCACTTACTTTGGTATTTTTTTTGGGATCTGGAAATTCTTGTCACAAGTGTGTACTGAGCCTGGAACTGAACTAGCATTAATGAACTATATACTCAGTTGCTGGAACCACATAGCAGTAGCCCGTGGCCCATTTATAATTATTATTCTTAGATGGGTTGAACAAACCACGAGCTTCCATGAGGAAATTCAGAACACAATGTGACTAAATTATAATTAATAGGACTAAATCGTACCTTTCGCAATTCATTTCTCACTAAATTTGATCACCTAGCCATCTTTGCTCTTTCTTTCCTCCCATCCATCCCTGCTTCTCTTCATCCGTCCTCCCTGACCTTCATCTGTCCTTTGCCCCTCCATCATACACCCTTTATTCTTTCCATCCATCCATCTTGCCATTCTTCCATCCATCCATCTAATTTATAACTCCTCTATCCATCCTTCCACCTGTCCATGCCACCTTTCCATATCCCCAACCATCCATCAATCCCTCAGTCCATCCAATCTTAACTCCATCATTCCATCCTTCCCTTCATCCTTTCCTTTCATGCTCCCTTGTTTCATTTGTTCCCCCATCCTGCTGCTCTGGGCTTTTATTGCCTTGCTGTTGTATTTATATTCAAAGACCAGTGTCTCCGATCAGTGGCAGTTGGTGACCCACAAAAATGGTGAGTCGGCATTAATAAAATTAAACAATATAAAATAAACATTTACATTTTAAAATGAAGAAAAAAAAAATTCACTTACCTTTTCAGCCTGCAGCACGTCAGCCAGCTCGGTGTTCTCCAGCTGGCTCACAATTTCTTCAGCGTGAGGTCACGCAGCTCCTTATCCAATTCAGACACTTCTCTCATGCTGCATGAGAGAAGAGTCTGGATTGGCTGGAGCAGGTTGCTTCAGCGCTCCGAAGAGCATTGAAGGCCTGTGCCTGCTCTCCAACCTGGCTGTCTCTGACGTAGCTTTGTCGGTAGGACTGGGAGGGTGTTTGAGCTTCAGAGTTTCCGACAATCATGCTGGCATATCATGTTAATCATTATATGAAAAGCAGCGTATAAGGGGGCAAGGGAAATGAAAAGGAGTTTAGATTGTGAGGGAGTACTTAAAACACAGTATTTTGTAAACTAACAATGTTTTAAGACCTTGAAAATAGAGTCAAGAGTGTGTGTGTGTTTTTGTCTGAGTGAGTATTCAAAAATCACAGGTGAAATCCCAGCGACACCTTCCCATACCCAAATGCAAGCTCCTGTACCCAAATATTTATTTATAAAAAACATTTATTAGGGAGGTGTAACACCCCAAACACCCCCCTGAAGCTACGGTCCTGTGTGGGAGTTCATGACACTCTTGCAAGAGGTCCTGGCATCAGCACAGATTGCAAATACCTGCTAAACCAGCCGAACCATGCCATGCTAACAGGGAGTTTAAAATAGGCACGTTATTACATGAAACATTAAACTCATTAATTTAATGATCTATGACAACTGCACAGGGTCGGACTGGGACAGAAAATAGGCTTGGGCACTAAAGTAAAATTGCCACCCTTTAGTGAATAAGATAAAAATCAGGGCAGTTTTAAACTTGTGAAGACAAGCTGTATATATATTTTACAAGGTATGGGAGATTGCATGGATTTATGCTTGGAAGGAGCCGAGTCTCCACATTATAGATCTGCTCTAGAACCTTGAGTCGATGGTACTTTTCTCAGCATGAAAACGTGGGGGGATAGAGAAATCGTTAGCGAGTCAATCATTCAATTTCGATTTGCTAGTTCTCTTAAGAATCACAGACTACCAAATGGGGTTAGTAGATTTATTACAAAGCCAAAAATAACTGAACATACAAACACCTCAAAATGAGGGTGTAGAAATACATTGGGACTAACACAAAGCCAAATCTACAAATGAAATTAAGGTGGTGCAACATGCACCAGATAATTAATTCAAGAATCAGG
Source organism: Calotriton arnoldi (assembly GCA_963921515.1). Taxonomy (NCBI): domain Eukaryota; kingdom Metazoa; phylum Chordata; class Amphibia; order Caudata; family Salamandridae; genus Calotriton; species Calotriton arnoldi. Next base: position 411,794 of record CAWUFW010011931.1, read on the forward strand.
ACACAAAGGATTAAGGAACAAATGTCCAAGTCCCCCTGCATCGAAGGTTCGTGGGAATAAAGCATTAATCTGTCCCTACACTAGCATTAATGTGACATCCCTAGTTAAGCATTTTTCAGGGCAGGGTTAGTGAAGGTGTCAGCATGTGGAGTCTTCCTCAGAAGCCCCCCCACATTAGTTGGGTCAAGCAACATAAAGCTACTAAGACAGAGCTCGTTCTAAGATGCTCTCGAGAGAGAGTCAGAGAAGTTCCTGGGCTCTTTCCCTAGTTACAATACATCAATTGCACAGGTGACTTTCCAAGCTCTTTTACAGGTCACGTCATCTGGTCAGGCCACATTCTCATAGGTGCTGTCAGGGCCGGACTGGCCATAGCGGGCACCGGGCGTTTCCCCGGTAGGCCGCTCGGGTGGGGGCCGGTTTTGGGCCCCTGGAGGGCCAGTTTTGTTACCGGGGGTCAGCAATATCGGCCCCCTGTAACAAACTCGGCCGAAACCGGCCCTGGTAAACTGCTCGGCTGCACTCCCCCTCACCCCAGGGGGGGCCGGCTGAGCAGTTTGCCAGGGCCGGTTTCTGTTCCCAGTCCGGCCCTGGGTGCTATTCCACTGGGTAGCGATGCTCCTGAGCCGTGGTGAGATGACCTTGATTCCCAGACTCTCTCCGGTGAGAAAGTACGACAGTTCTCCAAATCAGTTTCAAGGCTCAATGTATCCCCTTCTCCCCTTGCCTAACTCCTAAAACAAAGACATTATTCTAGCTAACAAGGATGCTTTTTCCACCTTCAACAGAAACCTAAGAAAGAACAGAATCCAATGTGCCCATGGAATTCAATTATTAATTCAAATGTGAGAGCTCCAGGAAAAATGCATTTCGGGCCTACAAAATTCAGCTAACATAAGAGAAATGGAACAAGAACTTTACAAAGTTATATAGATAATGAATCATGTTCAGTTAATAATTTTGCCTACATATAAAATGATACAATCAATAAGCACATTCAATAATGAAATAATTGTCTATGGCACAACACATGCGTTTCAGTTAATATTCTCGGCTAGATACATTCCTTTTCCACGTTATTTCTTCATGTATTCCACATTTTGGCCTAAACACATCAAGTTCATGTTATCACGTTACAAGATTCTAACACTTTGGTTAATACAACAAAAGTTTATATGCGGATGCAGCCTACGCGTGTAATTATAATGCACCGCTACAATGAAAAAGGGATTTTGCGCAACATCACTTGCTGCAGTCAATTTTTGTGGTAGTGTCCTAACATGCCAATAAACAGGCCCAAACAGTCAAAAAATGGACCATTCATTGATCTGTCAGTCCAGCCCTTCGGACACTGCCAGTGCCAGATTGCCCTTTGGACCAGTCTGACCCTGCAAATCGTCTTTTTTTTTATTATCGAGCTGTAGGTACGAGCATAAACATAATGCAAAAGCACATTTGAAATATTTTGTCTGTCTTTTGATAAATAAAGCTTTCACCCATTGCGCATTTCTAATTGTGGACGTATACACTCTATCGAGTAGAGAATCGAACTGAATTCTCTATTCTATTAGTGAGGTTTTGCTGCCATCTGCTGCACAACACAAATAATGGCAAGCAGAGAGATCTAGGCTCAAGTCTCACGTCTGTATTATTAGAACTTTTAACAAATGCACGATGTGAATGTTTTTGTGGTATGTCAGTTCAAATCTAAAAAGTAAATATTTAATGTGCGAATAAACTAATCTTAAAAGTTAACAATGTGTTTTTTTACAACGCCATTTTAAAACGGATTATTCTAAGCGCAATATGTATAGAGTACATGGCCACTCTTATGCTGATAAATACTCTTATGCTGATAAAAGATAACGCGTGTTTTAGGCACCGTCAGTCAAACAGGGTTTATAATAACATTTAGACAGTTTCTTACAGCGCTTTTCTCAGGGGTAAACACGGTTCAGCTCATGCAACTGGCTATTTGGTGTATCTTTTCCCCTATTTGAAAGGGCTTCCGCTGCAAAGCATGATGGGCTGTTCCATATCTGAAAACTAAGGAGTCATCACAATTTTTGTCAAATTCGTTCCTTTATCTTAGGCACATATTAAGACGAAAAACAGTAATTGCTTTTTTTAACTGTAGTTGCTTCCTGCTAGTGATTTAAAACACAGTTTTTTTCTACGCATTAACAGGGATGTTTGGCAATTTTTTATTGTAATAAATGCATAGAGCACGTTTACACAATTGCGTAGAGCATTAATTATTTTACTTAGGTTTCTTCTTTACGTTACAAACCATTGCTTTTGATTATTGTTCCTGAACGTTTTAGTTTCGATCCTCATATAGGGCCTAATTATGACTTGTGGCAGAGCGGCACCGCCGCGCCACTGCCTCGCCGAAGGTAGCTACTGTCCACCCGTCAGATGACAACCAATTTTTTGGTCTGGCGGGTGGGCGGAATCGCGATCCCGCTGCGGTGCGTCTTTCAAAAGCACAATGGGAACACCACACGGGGTTGCTGCACGGCATGGACTTGAAAGTCCATGCTGTACAGGAACCTGGGTGCATGCACAAAGAGTGGCAGATCTTGTGCCCCCCTGCATGCATCCCCAGGCTGAGTGCGCACAGGGGGCCCTGTAGGGACCCCTTTGTTTTAGCACTGCCAGCCTTTTCATGGAGGAAAGACCTTCATGAAACCGCTGGCAGCCCTGAAACTTGTAATATGCATGTTGGTGCCGCAGTGGCACCACCTGCATATTACATAGCCCCTGACCACAAGGCCACCGCCAGGGAACGGCGGTTCCCTGGCTGAGCCGGCGGTCCAATTACGGTCCGATTGCCCAAGTCGTAATAGGGTGGTCAGACTGCCGGTGCGGCAGTGGCTGGACCGCCAGTGCAGCGCCACCACGGGTCTTGCGGTCCTCAGCCCGCCGGACTCGTAATTAGGCCCAGAGTGTTCAGATGTCAGCAATGCCCTCAAAGCTTATATTTTAAAGGTAGCCACGGTTTATGGGAATGTTTGTTATTTTTTTTTTAAACTTACGTATTCTATTTACTCTCCTCTTAAACATTTTTTGAGTACACACCTATTTAAAACATGCCTTGTCAGGTGAATTTTGTCACCGATACTTCTTACATAACTCATGAACATGGCCCTATGTGCCACACTGCACAGAACAAATTTGTAAAAGAATAAGTGCCAGGGCCCTAGTCAGGAGGAAACTGCAGCTTGTACCATCCATTGCTTATCCCAGCATTGCCAGTGACAGTACCAACACAACTAATAACCCGGACACTCTTACAAGTTGACAATTCATATTATTCCAGGCCCTCAAAGCTATTAGAATAGCTTGGGTGGCAGGCATCAGTCTGTTGCGGGGTGCCACAACTCCCAATGCGGGAATAAAAACACAGACTCTTCTTGGCAATGCAAAGATAGTATTTACTAACGGTCACGACAGGGAAAAAACCTTCAGCACACAATATGGACTGCACCTCAGCCCTGCTCACGCTTTCTCTCAAATTCCTTCTCGCAGGCAGGCCTTTTTATACAAAGTATCACAATGCTTTATTACACATAATAAATAATAGTTGATTTGAAAGTTACAAATTTAAGATGGAAAAACACTCAAAGACATGAGACCTCATAAACCTGAATTCCTGAACTAAACCATTACACGTTCTTCATTATACTTCTGACAATGCTTATTGACAGAACATTCTTTGGCCTATGAATGCATGTGTGTTTCATGGTGGATGCAATTTATTTGAAGAATGTGCTGACAGCATTATGTGCCTGAGACCTTCATGTGCTCAGAACTTAGGGGCATATTCACAAGGAGCTATCGCCGAATTAACGGCACTTTATCGCAGCCAAAGTCGTGATAAATTTACCCCCCCATTCACAAGCCGGTGTTAACAGCCCACAGCACCAGTTTACCCGCGAAAGCAGCCGCAAAAAACATCGCCACAGAGGACCCCCGCAAATATCGCTAATGAGATGCAGAGTAGGCGTTCCCGTGACAAAAGCCGAGACAACAGCACACCTCAACATTCACAACGACCAGCCACATCCGCGATAAAAACACAAAACAGGCGATGAGGTGCGTTAGCACCAGGAAATCTACACCTGCTCTGACCTGGTGTAAAGTCGGACGGCAGCCAGCACCACAAAAGGGAGCACAGCCCAGGGCCACATCATAAGGGCAACAGATGCCATGGAGCCACTCATCATGCAGCCCGGACACCCAAGAGGGCCACAACACCCACCCCCACCACCCCAGGACCCCATCCCACACCCGGAACCCCCGGACCAACACAGACGCAGCGCAGACAAAGACAGCGGAACCCCAGGAAACGTACCAGCCGCACAGACCCAACATCTGACAATGTCACCCTCCACTACAGGCTGAAAGGGACAACCAACCTACGCATCCTGACCATCATCGCCTAACAGGCCTACGGCAACAACACAGCGGACAACCAACATCCCACCCCACACAAAGCTGATGGCGTGGCTGCACCTGTTGGCCCCTGGGACCCCCATCCAACACCCGCCAGAGTCGGAGGAGTCTCACAGCCAGCCACATCCAAGTCCCCCACACCTGTCCTGGACATCACCATCACCCTGGTACCCCAGTCCCCATACGTACAACACAATGCGCAGGATCCGCTGGAGACCAAGCAAGGACCATACGCCATAGCAGGATGCACGCACGTGTTGGGGGCAATACACAGCACACATGTACTACCTGTGCCCCCTGGTGACACAGCACACAACCACCGCAACAGGAAGCACACGTCCCACACCAATGTGCAGGCAACAACAGAACACCGTGGAACACCCAACAATGTCGCCTTCAAATACACAGCCAGTGTGCATGATACCTTCATCCTCCGACAGTCCATCATCAACCAGCGTTCCCAGGATGGCAACAAGGGAAATGTACAGCCCCTTGGCAATATACAAATGAACACCCCACACACCTCAACACCACAACCATGCAACTCACAACTCTGGCAATGCACACGTCACAAAATCACATACAACAGGCACAACAATATGCCCACCCACCAGACACGACAGAACAACTTACAATGTCCACATGGGCAAGCCCTGAAAATGAGCCAGCAACGGCATGGCACCTCAGCCACATACTAGCCGAATGTGGGGAGAGGTGGCAACCAGGCATGTGTGAAGGATGCAGTAGAACCATGATTGGGAAAGTACACAATGCCAACAGTGCCGGAGATGTGCTGGACACCTCGCAGTATGCAGAACACACCCATATCCATGGCGACATACACCGCTTGCGTATGGAGTGTAGTGGACAGTGGATGCCACCATGTCACCCCAGCCAGTGGGGGACCTCGCGGAAATGTTGCCTGTTACGCCCCCCCCTAAGCGACAGCGGAGTGGGATGGCCCGGCGTACGCCACGCCAGCGTAGGGGTGTGAATAAAAACCACGTAGGCCTGGGCGTGGTCCACTTCCGGAAAGACCCACGTCTCTGCCAGGGCGGCGCCTCCCACCTCGCCACGAGGCCGACGCCATCCTCGTGAGCGGAGTTGCCTGAGATGCCGTGCGCCTGCCGGGCCCCAGCACGCTGGTCCACGAACCCGTCAGGCCTGCCCCTGCACAGCCAGGCCACACTGATCACATTCCTACACCAGCGTGTGTCAAGGAAGGCCCACCACGTGCCGGCGCAAGCCACAAGCCCGAGGCCCGAGACCTTGGCAGCCACCTCAGACCATCACGGCCGCAACGACACCGGCCCGCTTTATTCCTTTTTTGTTGACGTACTCCACTGCCGCCCCAGGCCTACTCTTCGGACCAGTAGGTCCCACATGTGGAACTGTGTCTTGAGTCATGAATGGCAGTGACCCCATATCCCGGCCAGTGGCCACAGCACCAGACCCCCCCAGTTCAGTGAGGCATAGTTCCATATGGGCATCTTGCGACATGTGGTGCCACTAACCCTGTTCAACGCCAGCCTGCTACACGTGGTGCCACTGACCCTGTTCAATGCCAGCCTGCTACACGTGGTGCCACTAACCCTGTTCAACGCCAGCCGGCTACACGTGGTGCCACTGAACCTGAACAATGCAGGCCGGTGGGGCCATCCAACCTATGCCGGAGACACTCGGTGAATGGGCCGTGCTGACCACTGCCTCAGGCCTACACCACGGTCAGGTAGGTCACACATTTGGAACTGAGTCTTGATTACACCATGGCAGTGAACATTAATCATGGCAGAGAACAATTCACAATACATCCTCCGATGTGGTGGCAACAAGTCTGTGCATGGCATCACAACCACACGTGTCTGTGTGCCTACGGGGACCACTGCCCTCGGCCTAGGCTGCGCATGAGTGGGATCGCAGATTTGGAACTGAACATCGGTAATTCAAGAGGAAGAATACATTTCTTCGCATGCACGGAGGGGCGTAAGAGGATGACACGTTGCAGTCCGGAGGGAACAGGATCAGCGTCACGGAGGTGATTGAACACTACCGACAACTGCCACTGTGTCACTAACTCTGTGCCTCGCGAGCCAACGACCCGTGGCTGTGGGCCACTGCTGACCGCTGCCTCCGGCCTACACTGCGGTCCAGTAGGTCACAGAGCCTTGATTTGGCATTCTTGGAGTTCACATATGTGTACCGGCATCATCGCAGACTGCATGCCCTCACAGCACCTGTGCCACTAAGTCTGTTCCCCGACATTCATGGACACTCACTGGTCGTACATTGGTGGCGTTTGAGTCTATGGACTAGGGGCTAGTTTTCATCCTCATGTAGCTGATCCCGAATTGTTGGTGCAAACGAGGGTTGCGCTTTCCACTCCTCCATTTGCTGCTTCCAGATAACATCAGACCTTCCGCATCATGCCCTGGAGGACACCTTCCACTGTCCCCCGAAACCCTCCGCAACATACACCTCGGACATTGATGGGGACCCGCTCAGGTCGCATGGCCCATCTGACTGCACCGCAAGTCACCGTCCCGTGGCTGGGTGCCTGTGCCGGCCGCAGTGCATCCGGGGCCACTAACTCTGTGCTGGTCAGGCCTGGGACCCCTTCTTCTGAGACATTGAATGGCCTCTGTGGCGATGGTCTTGGGGTCATCAATGCCATGTGTCTGTGGCCCTGCGCTGTCCGCATCCTCCGGCCCCAACTGCGGACCTCCAGGGCCCACACATGGCATCGAGTCTTGACCGGCCCGGACATCGCATCACCGCAGGAGGCACACGCCACCACCGCAAGGACCACCTTCAACCGCCATCTGCCAGAGTCGAAAAGGTGGTCCTGACAGACCTAAGGAGTTGCTCAGACCTGTCATGGATGCCATCATCGGCCTGATACCCTGCTCAGCACTCCAGGTGCCAGTGACTCAGTGCACCGCAAGCCATTGTCCGTTACTGATTGTGTTTTGTGCTGTTGTGAGGTTGCGCAGCAATGTCACCTCATGCAGTGGGGAAGACCTGGGACTATGATGAGGAAGATGTGTCAAGTGTGCGGAAGGGAGAGGGCACAGACAATGGGAGGGCAGGAGGCAACAGCCCCAAGGCAGGAATGCAGACTGGTGGTGGTAGTCAAGCTACACACCCGGATCTATTACTGGGTATTGCGCTGTGGACTGCGGACGCAACTGTCACCTCAGGCAGTGTGGGAGACCTGGGACGTTGATGAGGAAGTTGATGCAGGTGTAACACACCCCACTGCATCTGCATCAGGACTGACCCGAAGGGACACAATCCTAGCAATTTCTTCACATGAGCGCGCTCTTCTCTAGTGCCCCTACCTCAGTGCACTGCAACTCAAGGAACGTCCAGACTGAATATTGGGTGACATCTGTCCTTACTCCGGATCCCTCCATGTTGCTCTGCATTTGACTCTGTTATGCTGGTGTTTTCTGTTTCCATTGCACTGGTGTCCACTGTTCAGGTTGTTGGCAGCACCAAGCACTCCGTGCGGGCTGGCTTATACTCACCCAACACACATCCAGCACAGGCGTCACTGTACATGTGGCCCTTCCAATAAAGGGGCCGGGCGCACGTGCCCGTAGCCAGTTCAACATGATATGTGCATGTGTCTCTGTGGAGGTGTGGGTCTCCTTTGTGGGGTGTGGGGGGTCCCTGAAGGGTATTGGACACCCACGTATGTGTTCTAGTTCGCATTCCATGGGTTCGGCAACACCCTCACCTGTTGGGCCACCTCCTTTTGGCGTTCTGCCACCTGGCATTGGGGTGCCATGTGTGGGTGGGTGAAGTGTTGTGAGGCAGCCGTGATTGCGGGTGCTTCATGCTGTGTGGTCTGTTGCAGGGGCTGGGTTCTCCTCTGAGTAGCTTGTCTGCCCTGGTCCTGGTGGTGGGTTGTGTGGGATGTCCATGGGCTGTTGCATGGCGTCGGTGTCTGGGCTGTGGTGTTCGTCTCGGGCATCACTGATGGGTTGTCTGTTCTGACCTGCTGGAGGTGTTGTTTGTCCCTCTGCATTGTGAAGGGGAGGTGCATGTTGGCATTGTGTTGGCGCCTTGTTCTTGTCGACATGCAGACTGTGTGACGATGTACATTGTGACTGTTTGGGCGGTGGTGGCTATTTGAGTTGGGACAGTGTACATTTGGCCTACATGGCTGATGTGGGGTTGTAGGGGTAGATGTGCATCTCACAGTTCCCTGCTCTGTCCGATGTGATTGTTCTGTTACTGTGCCTGGTTGGACCCAGTTGTGTCCCCTGTTCTGCAGTGTGGGTGTTGCACTTTGTGCCACATTGTCATGGTATGTGCTGTGATTGCTATGTGTGTGTGCTGCAGTGTGCCACGGGGATGGGGGACATGTCCCTGGGTAATTGTGGGTGTGCAGTGTGTTACACCTCATTGTGCATGTGTGGCATTGTGCCCATCACCCCCGTCCCCCAGTCCCTGTTGGATCCTCACCCTGTTGTTGTTGTGTCAGGTCCTGTCGGGCTGTGTCCGTACTCCCTACTCCTTGCACCCTCTCCACACTGATGACTGTGGCCTGGCTTTCCTCCTGCTCCTCCTGTGGTCGCTGGACTGCCACCTCCTGTCGCCGTTGCTGCCTTCCTGTTGGCAGCGGGTTTGTACCTGGTTTAGGTTGTCAGGTCCTGCTGGCGCCTCTTGGCCTCCTGGATTGGCCGCCTGGGCACTCGCGACTGCATTCCAGGTGGTCTGCTTGTGGGTCAGTTGCTGGTAGTGTTCTGTCGCCTCCGTGGCCTTGGTCTTGTTTTCCTGCGGTCTGCACCCCGTCTTCCTCTCCTTTTTCTCCTTGGCCTTCCCCGAGCCAGTTGTTCCTTGCTGGTGGTCTGTGGGGGTTGTGGGGTTCGCGTTGACCTCTGCGCTGGGTCAGGGTGCATCCATGTTGCTACGTGCTTTGGCTTGTTTCTGGTGTGTTGTGTCTGTGGTTTTTATGGTGCAATTTCCCGCCAGACGCGTGGGATTTGCAGGCCTGAGGCTACTTTTCGCTACTTTTTGTACCGCGATTGGCCTCATCGCATGATTTCTCGCGTTCGCGTGTCGCATTTTTTCGGCGTGGTGTTGATTTTCACGCTGGCATTTGACACGTTATCTGGTGACTATCGCATGGTACCGCCTTGTTGTGAATTCCACGTTGACACGGGGTTATTTTCCCGTGATAGGCTGCGTTATTGAAAGTTGCGTTACGCTACTCTTGCGGTAGTTATCACACGTTCTTGTGAATATACCCCTTAGTTGCTTCCCTGCACCCATTGTTTAATCAGACCATGATCTGTTTAAAGGCACAGTGTGTGCCGGAGGACTTGTGTGCTTATGTTGTAAATGCTTTCAAGTCTGTTAAACATGAGTTCGCCTTTAACTGAAAACCCATCAAGTTTCCTATTTCACTACATTCGTAAGTGAACTTTACGCCTTACTCATGTCACTGTGGCAGTTGGGTCTAAACTGGTTCTTAACCACGAACAGCTGTGTGGTTTCTGCTTAGGCTTGATGTTGCACAAAATTTTCATGTTTCATATTTTCTACAGCGTGTTAATTATTTATATTTCCTACAACAAGTCATTGTTAATGTATATTGAATTAATAAGTAGCTGTTGTGATCATACCTAAATTAGGCAGACAGCACCACCATATGGCAGACTACAATAAGAGCCGGTGCTGCCAATTTAGTGCCAGTGCCGAGCACCGGAAACCATTGGCTCAAATTAAGCACTGCAAGCAATGCAAAAATGTCAAAATTTAAGTGGCCTGTTCACCATGATGATGTCCTAGATGACATGTGGCAACTGGCATACATTTTAGCATTTAGCTTTGGTGAAGTTTGGTCCACGATTTCAATGCTTACAGAAATCAAGCCTTTCTTTCTCCCTACTGGCACTAGTATGTATTCTTGGTGCATTCACTAGTATGAGTACATGGGTCACTAATGGGAGGTTCCCTCTGAAAAACTTTCTGTGGCAGATCATAAGGGGAGCCAATTGGGTCTCTGCCTTCTTGGAGTGCCCAATAACAGTGGAGGTGGCAGGACCCTCTTGAGCAAGTATGGGGCATATTCACAAGAGCGTGCGATAAACATTGCCAAAATAGGTTAACGCAAGTTCACATATCGCCGTCTATCGCGGGAAAATAACCCCGTGTTAACGTGGCATTCCCAACACGGCGGTAACATGCGATAGTGTCTTGATAACACGGAAAATGACCGTGATGAACTCACCGGGACTGCAATAAAAAAACAACGCCGAACGTGAAAAAAGGTGCGATGGGCCCAATCGCGATAAGACAATCAGCGAAAAGCAGCGCCAGGCCTGCAAATCACACACGTCAGGCGGGAAAAATCACCATAAAAGCGAAAAAAAAAAAAAAAACTAAAACCAAACCACAGTGAGTCACAATGGAGGCAGCCGAAGCAGGCACAGAGGATGGCCAGAACCCCACAAGCCCCACGGAGGTCCAGCCTGGGACCCCGGGGACAGGGAAGGGCAAGGACAGGAAGAAGAGGAAGACGAAGTTCAGTCCGCAGGAAAACAGGATCCTGATCACGGAGGTGGTAGAACACCATCAACAACTGTTCGTCACCTCCACTGTGTCATTGGCAACAAAAAATACAATATGGCAGTCCATCCTGGACAAGGTGAATGCAGTCGGAGTGCTGAGGAGGACAATGGAAGAGCTCAAGAGGCGCTGGAATGATGTCAAGCGCAAAACCAAGCAGAAACTCGCCAACAACCAGAAGGCAGCAATGCAGACTGGAGGTGGCAGTCCTGCGCCACAGGAGGAGCTGGATGACATGGAGGAAATGGTGTCCACAGTCATCAGTGGGGAGACGGTGGCAGGAGTTGGGGGACCGGACACTGCTCAACATGACCGGACACAACAGCAACAGGGTGAGTAACCACCAGGGACTGGGGGGACGGAGGAGATGGGCACAATGGCACACATGCACAATCAAGAATAGCACACTGCACACCCACAATGACTCTGGGTCATGCCCCTGATCTCCTTCGCATACTGCGGCACACATAGAAACAGCAAGTGGGCCCCCGTCCACAACGTGCACAGAGGGGGCCCTCCCCACACATCACTAATCTCACAACAAACCCATGCACATGTGCCGAACCCAGCAAAGCGGCGTGTCAGTGAGCCACACTGACAATGCAAGTGACACTGCATGACGAATAGCCTGGCTGTAGTCAACATACCATGACATGTTGCACGCCACGACACTGAGGTGGTTGAGTGTGGACCACATCCGTAAAGGAGCAGAGCAGGTCACACTCTGACACATCCACCTGCACAAACAACCCCTGACCTCAACAACACACCTGCGGACAAACCATGCCCCACAGTCCCAACTCCCACCAAGAGCCCAATTTACCCAAGTATGCAACATCTCAGCACTGTAGAAGCACAGAAGTCAAGGCACACCGCCTGAAAGGGATAAGGGCCAGCCACATCAGAGCTGCAGGGGTGACTTACCCAAAATGCGGCACACACACATGATATGCAGAGCACATCAACATTGAAAACAATGTGGTATGAACTGCAACACGTTCACAACAGAACAGAGCACCCAAGTGGTGCCGCTTGTGTGTAGAAACTGGCCAATCACATCTGGCATAGCAGGGAAACATGGGATGAAAATGTACGAGTACAAACACACATCCGTGATGATGTCGGAATGTCCACTGTCCCTCATCAAATAGGCAGCTCCTCCCAAACAGTAACAATGTACATTGTCATGCAGTCTGTATGTAAATGTGTACAATCCGTCAACATACATGTGTACACAATGTAAAACTGCATCTACCCTTCACATTGCAGAGGGAGAACCAACACCTCCTGCAGAGCAGACCCAACCTCTCTTCACTGATGACGAAGAGTGTGAGAAGTTGGCCTGGCATATGCTGTCCACTAATTATAGTGGGCACCTTGCACCAGTCCAAACAACCCCTTATTGGAGATAGGTTAAAGACAACCTTTATTGAAAGCTATCCTAGTGGTAGCTATGGAGAGCAGCCTTCAGGCTAAGTTTTGAAGGAATGTAAAGCAGCTTGTTTTACCAGTCTATAATCTCTTGAGTGACCAAATGAAAGAGGACCACACCAGGTATATATTCAAAATATATGTATTTATTGCTAAACACACCCCTCTAGTCTCTTTATGAGGCTAGAGTTCGAAGTACATAAGTTATAAGTTAGTTATCAACAGTAATAGCACAAATACACGTTTGAGCCCTAGGGGCGTACCAAACCATATACCAATAAAGTGGTATAAGAACCACGACTGAGCTAGACACAAGGCCTAGAGCCTGTAGAAGTGCTTGGACCACAAGGAACCACCCAAGGTAGTGACACAGGGGACCCACGGGGACGCGTGCAGTGTGAGAACACAGCCGCGAATCGCTGTTGACTTCTATGGGGAAAGTCGCGGTTGGAATTTTAAAGAAAAGGGACACTTAGAGGAGGACTTGGAGCAAACCCCTTTAGAACTGGGTCGTTCTAGAGTCTATACCCACGGGAGCACCAGAGTACTCGAGTTACCTCACCCAGGGAAGCCGGGTGCATAGGTGTCTTTCGGGGTCGGGTTTCGTCGTCGTTTTCAATGGCGATTTGCTGCAAAATGCTGCTGGCGGCCAAGTCGAAAGTGTTCGGGTGGATCCAAAGGTGGATCGAAGATCTGAAGAACCTGAAAGCAGAGGGGACAGAGTCTGGGTCACTAGCCAGTGACCAGGAAGGCGATGAGCAGATGCCCACCGATGTCGAGTGCTTCAGGTAGGTTGACAGTCGTCTTGACTCTTCAGCCACGAGGTCCAGGAGGTGTCGACGATGACTAGGAGCTGGATTCGAGCTGTCCCACAAAGTCTGTCGATTGCAGGGGTGTCGGCGACCGGATTGGACCCAACAAGCCTTGTCAACGGCAAGCCTCGTGGAAATAGAAGAAGGACAGTGGTGCAGACCAGCAAGGTCTGAGGGACTCACCCAGCAAAGGTAAGTCAGGGCACGCCTGGAGCAACCAGGGAAGTCCAAGCAGAAGAAGATTGGCCTTCGGGAGGGCCTACTAGCCAATGGACTAGCGACCGCAAAGGAGCCTCGAGTGGACGCACTTAGAGCTGGCTCACGGGACACTCGTGGAGTGGAGGCCAGTGATCTTCGGTGCAGTCGGTGCTGGAGGCTGGGGCTACTAGGAGCCCAAAGCACAACTTCGTGGGAGACCCAGAAGAGGATGCACTTGCAAATGTGATTGGTGTCCAGGGGTCACGGTTCCACGTTACCCACGACAACTACGGGCCTCAGCTTTGATGGGGACTCAGGGCAGCCTCGGGGAAGTCTGGAAATCCACCTCTGGTGATGCAAAGACTTCGGCGTCCGGCGGGAGCTTCAGCGATGCAGACCGGACAATTGCTTCATTGGTGCCTGCCAAGCAGGGGAGTCACTCCTTGACCCCAAGGGAGATTCTTCGGTCCTCTAATCTTAAAGTAGAGCGTCGAAGGTCCAGGATTCTGTGTCAGAGTTTCATCCAGGTAAAATCTAAAGTCCTAAGGACTGGGGTCCCATACTTATACCAAGTTAGGGGTTGGACATACTCTGGGGACCCACCTATGGGAGGGTCAGGGCAGAGGGGGGTTACACCCCTTTCCCTTTGTCCAGTTTCGCGCCAGAGCAGGAGCTGGAAGCCCGTGAGCCGGTTTGAACTGGGGTATGCACAGGGACACCAAATGTGCCCCCAGTGCAGGACTTCAAAGCACCAGGGAGTGCTCCCGCCCAGCCCCAATACACACTATCCTGTCTGGGGAGGTGGTTACACCTCCCTGGGACAGGAAACCTATTGTCCAGGCCTCCCCTGCCGGAGTTTCGGTCAGCAGCAGGAGGCCAGACTCGTGTCTGTGGCAGCGGCATCCATTTTGTGATGCCAGGGCTCTGGAAAGAAGTTACCGGGTAGGCCGGTGGGTACATGTCTCTCCCTCTAGAAGGGTGGAATGCTACCCCCGCCGCCAGAACTGGCGGGGGGGTAGTATTCCAAGATGTTTGACACCAAACTCGACATGTTTTGGTGCAGCCAGTCCAAAGTTAGCTTCTACCGCGAGGATATAATGCACTTAAGAGTATATGGTCAGGCTGCACTGCAAACAGCATCAGAGGAGGTACTCCGAATGCTGCAGAGGGGCTCTGCTCATGCAGGGACACCCTCTCACATAAAAACCAAGCACTCTGCCTTCAGGATTGTCAAGGCCTGCCATAGGAGTGACTTATAGGTTTATAGGTGTGTGCAATGGTAGTGATATAGGTAGCCTATACCACTATAAGGGGTGCATGCACCACCTTACTCAGGCTGCAGTAGCAGGCCTGTGGTGTCATTTTGGCTGGCCTTCCAGGGGTGGCATAATACATGCTTCAGCCCCTGGCAGGCCTCTGAGGTACCTATGCCCTGGGTACATAGTATACCATATACTAGGGACTTATAAGGGCACTCCAGATTCCAATCAGAGATGTGCCTAAGGCACAGGGAAACCATTTTAGAGAGGAAGCAGCTAGGCTGGGGTTCTGATTAGCAGGGCCCCAGCCAAACTAAAGTCGAAAAACAGTGAAGCATCAGCAAAAAGTGGGGGTACCCAAGTGAAGCAGATCCTACTCTCCTACACAACCCCCCAAACGTAGGGACATTAAACTAACCTTGCCCAGTTAAGTCTTCATGTTCTAAGTGGAAGTACCTAGAGAGTCCATCTGCATTGGCATGGTTACTCCCAGGTCTATGTTCCACTGTGAAGTCCATCCCCTGTAGGGAAATGGACCACCTAAGCAGTTTGGGGTTTTTACCCTTCATTTGTTTTAGCCATAAGAGGGGCTTATGGTCTGTTTGAACAAGGAAGTGAGTACCAAACAAGTATGGCCTCAACTTCTTCAGAGCCCAGACCACAGCAAAGGCCTCCCTCTCAATGGCTGACCAACGTTTCTCTCTAGGGGTCAGCCTTCTGCTAATAAAAGCTACTGGCTGATCCTGACCTTCATCATTCAATTGTGACAGTACAGCCCCTACCCCCAATTCAGATGCATCTGTTTGGACAATGAACTTCTTGGAGTAATCAGGACTCTGTAGATTGGGAGCAGTGCACATGGCCTGCTTTAGGTCATCAAATGCCTTTTGACAGCTAACTGTCCACTGAACCTTTTTGGGCATTTTCTTGGAAGTTAAGTCATTCAGGGGTGTCACTATTGATCCATACCCCTTGACAAATCTCCTATAGTACCCAGTCAGGCCTAAAAAGGCTCTCACCTGAGTCTGGGTAGTTGGAGCAGTCCAGTCCATGATGGTCTGGATCTTGCTCTGCAGTGGTTGAACCTGGCCTCCACCCACAAGGTGGCCCAGGTACACAACCTGACTCTGCCCTATCTGGCACTTGGTGGCCTTGATAGTCAGGCCTGCTTTCTGCAGGGCCTGCAAAACATTTCTGAGGTGGACCAGGTGATCCTCCCAGGTGGAGCTAAAGACAGCAATATCATCTAGATATGCTGCACTATAGGCTTCCAGACCTGTAAGGACTGTATTCACCAACCTCTGAAAAGTGGCAGGTGCATTCTTCAGACCAAAGGGCATCACCACAAATTGATAATGCCCACTAGGGGTTGAGAATGCTGTTTTTGGCTTTGCATCATCAGCTAGTCTGATCTGCCAGTAGCCAGCTGTCAGGTCAAATGTGCTTAGATACTCGGCTGAGGCCAAAGTGTCTATTAGCTCATCTGCCCTAGGTATTGGATGGGCATCACTCCTAGTGACTGCATTGAGACCCCTGTAGTCCACACAAAACCTCATCTCTCTTTTCCCACCATTGGTGTGAGGTTTTGGCACAAGGACCACTGGACTAGCCCAAGGGCTATCTGAGGGTTCAATAACTCCCAAATCCAACATCTTCTGGACCTCTGTCCTGATACAGTCCCTGACATGGTCAGGTTGCCTATAAATCTTATTTTTAATAGGCAGACTGTCCCCAGTGTCCACTTCATGAGTGCACCAGGTGGTCTGACTGGGTGTCAGTGAGAATATGTGCCTGAACTGATTGAGCACCTGTCTGCAATCAGTTTGCTGCTGGGCAGTGAGGCTGCCTGCCAAGGCTACACCATCCACTGACCCATCATCAGGGTTCTGTGAGAGCAGGTCAGGGAGTGGGTCACTCTCTTCCTCCTGTCCCTCATCAGTAGCCATGAGCAAGCCCATGTCTGCCCTGTCCACATATGGTTTTAATCTGTTGACATGGAGAACCCTGTGGGGACTCCTGGGTGTTCCTAGGTCTACTAAGTAGGTAACCTCACCCTTCTGTTCAACAATGGTATGGGGTCCACTCTATTTGTCTTGGAGAGCTGCTGGGGCCACTGGCTCCAACACGCACACCTTCTGTCCTGGCTGGTAAACAGTCAGTACAGCCTCTTGGTCATGCCAGGCTTTTTGAAGTTCCTGGCTAGCCTCAAGGTTTTTAGTTGCCTTTTTCATGTACTCAGCCATCCTGGAGCGGAGACCAAGTACATAGTCCACTATGTCTTGCTTTGGGGGCTTGAGAGGTAACTCCCATCCTTCCTTCACCAAGCACAATGGGCCCCTGACAGGGTGACCAAACAAAAATTCAAAAGGGCGGTAGCCAACCCCCTTTTGAGGCACCTCCCTGTATGCAAATAAAAGGCAGGGCAAGAGTATGTCCCATCTTCGCCTAAGCTTTTCTGGTAGCCCTTTAATCATGCCCTTCAAGGTTTTGTTGAATCTCTCAACTAAACCATTGCATTGTGGGTGATAGGGTGTGGTGAACTTGTAAGTCACTCCACACTCCTTCCACATTGCTTTCAAGTATCCAGACATAAAGTTAGCACCCCTGTCTGATACAACCTCCTTAGGGAAGCCCACTCTTGAGAAAATTCCCAGGAGGGCCCTTGCCACCACAGGTGCTGTAGTGGTCCTAAGGGGAATAGCCTCTGGGTACCTGGTGGCATGATCCACTACCACCAGGATAAACCTGTGCCCAGATGCTGTTTGGGGATCCATGGGACCAACAATGTCAATCCCCACCCTTTCAAAGGGAACCCCCACTACAGGTAGTGGTATCAGAGGGGCCTTTGTAGTGCCACCTGCCTTGCCACTGGCCTGGCAGGTTACACAGGAGCGACAAAACTCCTTGGTGTCTTCAGACATGTGGGGCCAGTGAAAGTGAGGGACAATTCTGTCCCAAGTCTTGTTCTGGCCCATGTGACCTGCTAAGGGAATGTCATGGGCTAGGGTCAATAGGAAGCCCCTGAACTTCAAAGGTATAACCAACCTCCTGGTGGCACCAGGCTTGGGGTCTCTACACTCTGAGTACAAGAGTCCATCATCCCAATACACAGTATGGGGACCACTAGCTTTCCCAGCAGCCTCAGCAGCAGCTTGCTGTCTGAGGGGTTCAAGAGAGGGGCAGCTCTGCTGCTACTGGCTCAGATCTGCCCTGGAAGGGCCCCCTGTCCCCAAGAACTCAACCTGGTCAGGTTCAAGCTCCTCTGGGACAGTTCCTTCCTCAGGACTGAGATCATCCCCCTCAAGAGACTGATCTTCCTTCTGAGCCAAGGGGGAAGGCACTGCCTTTACCCTACTACTCCTCTTCTTGGAGGGCACTTGGTCCATTATTCCAGAATTCAAGGCCTGTTCAGTGTTAGACATTTTGGCTTGTGACCTGGTCACAGCAAACACATCTGCAGGGATGCCCAGCATTTCTGCATGGGTCCTGAGCTCCACTTCTGCCCAAGCTGAAGTTTTTAGATCATTGCCAAGCAAGCATTCAACTGGTAGGTCTGCACTTACCACAACCTTCTTAAGGCCAGTTACCCCTCCCCAGGAGAAGTTAACAACTGCCAGAGTATGGTCTGTTCTGACATTGCTAGCATTGGTCACTTGGTATATTTCACCAAGTATAATCTGCCCAGGATCCACAAGATCTTGTGTCACCATGGTGACACTTGCCCCTGTGTCCCTAAATGCCAAAGCCTCTTTTCCATTGATTAAGGGCTGTTGCCTGTACTTGCCCAGATTACGGGGACTCACAGAGGAGGTCACATCCATGCCTCCATCACAGACTAGGACAGCCTGAGTGAGTTCTCTGACTAGGTCAGAGCTCATCTCCTTACCCAGGGTCAACCCTACTAAACCCTTGGCTTGTGTAGTCCCACCACCAACTGTAACTGCACTAGGGGAGCAGGTGCCTTAGGGGCATTGGTGGGGGCTGGAGTAGAGTCTTTGGACTTGGTGCAATCACTGGTCCAGTGGGTCTTTTGATTACAGACCTTGCACCATGGTTTCTTTTGGCCTTTTCCTTTGTTAGACTGTGAATCCCCACCTGAAGAAGATTTTTGGGGGCCTTGTGAAGACTTCTGGTCTTTACCCTTCTCCCCACCCTTTTCAGAGTTCTTAGAATCTTGCTTCTTTGAGTCACCACCTTGGTTCTGTACCTTCTGCCTCACCCTGGTTCTGACCCATTTGTCTGCCTTCTTTCCCAATTCTTGGGGAGAGGTCAGATCAGAGTCCACCAGGTGCTGATGCAACAGCTGATTTTGACAATTATTAAGAATCTGCTCCCTCATGATAATATTGTACAATCCTGTGAAGTCACATACCTTACTGCCCAATAACCAACCTTCCAGAGCCTTGGCAGAACAATCAACAAAGTCCACCCAGTCTTGAGTCTGTGCTTTTTGGGTATCTCTGAACTGTAACCTGTATTGTTCAGTTGTTAGGCCAAACCCATCAATCAGAGCACTCTTCAAGACTTTGTAATTGTCAGCATCCTCTTCTCTTACAGTGAGGAGCTTGTCTCTACCTTTGTCTGCAAAGGAGAGCCACAAGATTGCTGCCCACTGCTCCTGAGGGACCCTCTGTACTTTACAGGCCCTCTCCAGTGCAGTTATCCATTTGTGGATGTCATCCCCACTCTGGTAGGGAGGGACAATCTTGCTCAGGTTTCTATGGTCATAAGACCTTTTCCTATCTCTGGGGAAATTGCTGCCACCATGGGACTCTAGTCCCATCTTTTTCTCTCTTTGTAGAGATCTAGGGACTCCCTGTCTATAGCCAACTGCTGTTTTCTGAGCTCAAGCTGGGCTTGCTCATACTGAATCAGTCTCTTTCTCCTGTCATGAGAGGATTCTCTCCTATGAGAAGAGACAGAGGTCCCTATTGAGGTGTCAGAGTGGTTAGACTCCTGAGAAGGAGATCTAGCCCTTCTTGGCACACTCTCAACTCTTCCTGGGGGGACAAAGGTGAGGTCATCCTGATCCTCCCCTTCATCCACAGGAATAGCTGGGTTTTCCAGGGCAAGGTCATTGTCACCTTCCTGGTCAGTTCCAGAGGGGGGGTCCTGGGTGTTGCCACCCCTGGCCCCTTCCTCATCTTCTGCCCCACCCTCTGCACATACCCCCTCAGACCCTAGGGGCCTGCTGAGATCATCAGCTAGTAGCACCTCCCTGAGGTGTTGGGTGCTGGCACTTTTGCCTGCCTTCAGCTTCCTAGTATTGCATAATGCTCTCAATTCCAAGAATGGGAGATTATCATACTTGGAGGGAAGAAGCCCACTGGCTTCTGGCAAGGACTCACTGGGTCCTGGCTTTGAAGACATTACTAGTGAGGTGTGGGGTATGCACTACCTACTCTAGTGTGGCCTACTAAACTCTCTTGAGTTGTAGAAAGGGTGTGCTATCCCTTAACACACAACTCTAAGTTCAGTAGAACTTACTGTATACTAAGCTTGATTTATATGTACCTAAGGTACCCTTAGTGGTTTTCAGTTGATCAATTCAATTGAGATTATCTGGTAAAACAATAGCAAGCTGGAATCCCACACGCTGCACACCAATGTGAGAAGTTGGCCTGGCATATGCTGTCCACTAATTATAGTGGGCACCTTGCACCAGTCCAAACAACCCCTTATTGGAGATAGGTTAAAGACAACCTTTATTGAAAGCTATCCTAGTGGTAGCTATGGAGAGCTGCCTTCAGGCTAAGTCTTGAAGGAATGTAAAGCAGCTTGTTTTACCAGTCTATAATCTCTTGAGTGACCAAATGAAAGAGGACCACACCAGGTATATATTCAAAATATATGTATTTATTGCTAAACACACCCCTCTAGTCTCTTTATGAGGCTAGAGTTCGAAGTACATAAGTTATAAGTTAGTTATCAACAGTAATAGCACAAATACACGTTTGAGCCCTAGGGGCGTACCAAACCATATACCAATAAAGTGGTATAAGAACCACGACTGAGCTAGACACAAGGCCTAGAGCCTGTAGAAGTGCTTGGACCACAAGGAACCACCCAAGGTAGTGACACAGGGGACCCACGGGGGACGCGTGCAGTGTGAGAACACAGCCGCGAATCGCCGTTGACTTCTATGGGGAAAGTCGCGGTTGGAATTTTAAAGAAAAGGGACACTTAGAGGAGGACTTGGAGCAAACCCCTTTAGAACTGGGTCGTTCTAGAGTCTATACCCACGGGAGCACCGGAGTACTCGAGTTACCTCACCCAGGGAAGCCGGGTGCATAGGTGTCTTTCGGGGTCGGGTTTCGTCGTCGTTTTCAATGGCGATCTGCTGCAAAATGCTGCTGGCGGCCAAGTCGAAAGTGTTCGGGTGGATCCAAAGGTGGATCGAAGATCTGAAGAACCTGAAAGCAGAGGGGACAGAGTCTGGGTTACTAGCCAGTGACCAGGAAGGCGATGAGCAGATGCCCACCGATGTCGAGTGCTTCAGGTAGGTTGATGGTCATCTTGACTCTTCAGCCACGAGGTCCAAGAGGCGTCGACGATGACCAGGAGCTGGATTCGAGCTGCCCCACAACGTCTGTCGATTGCAGGGGTGTCGGCGACCAGATTGGACCCAACAAGCCTTGGCAACGGCAAGTCTCGTGGAAATAGAAGAAGGACGGTTGTGCAGACCAGCAAGGTCTGAGGGACTCACCCAGCAAAGGTACGTCAGGGCACGCCTGGAGTAACCAGGGAAGCCCAAGCAGAAGAAGATTGGCCTTCGGGAGGGCCTACTAGCCAACGGACTAGCAAC
This sequence comes from Calotriton arnoldi, assembly GCA_963921515.1. NCBI lineage: Eukaryota > Metazoa > Chordata > Amphibia > Caudata > Salamandridae > Calotriton > Calotriton arnoldi. The sequence goes on from CAWUFW010011931.1 coordinate 433,336, forward strand.
CGCGAAGGAGCCTCGAGTGGACGCACTTAGAGCTGGCTCATGGGACACTCGTGGAGTGGAGGCCAGTGATCTTCGGTGCAGTCGGTGCTGGAGGCTGGGGCTACTCGGAGCCCAAAGCACAACTTTGTGAGAGACCCAGAAGAGGATGCACTTGCAAATGCGATCGGTGTCCAGGGGTCACGGTTCCACATTACCCACAACAGCTACGGGCCTCAGCTTTGCTGGGAACTCAGAGCAGCCTCGGGGAAGTCTGGAAATCTACCTCTGGTGATGCAAAGACTTCGGCGTCCGGCGGGAGCTTCAGCGATGCAGACCGGACAATTGCTTCATTGGTGCCTGCCAAGCAGGGGAGTCACTCCTTGACCCCAAGGGAGATTCTTCAGTCCTCTAATCTTAAAGTAGAGTGTCGAAGGTCCAGGATTCTGTGTCAGAGTTTCGTCCAGGTAAAATCTAAAGTCCTAAGGACTGGGGTCCCATACTTATACCAAGTTAGGGGGTTGGACATACTCTGGGGACCCACCTATGGGAGGGTCAGGGCAGAGGGGGGGTTACACCCCTTTCCCTTTGTCCAGTTTCGCGCCAGAGCAGGGGCTGGAAGCCCCTGAGCCGGTTTGAACTGGGGTATGCACAGGGACACCAAATGTGCCCCCAGTGCAGGACTTCAAATCACCAGGGAGTGCTCCCGCCCAGCCCCAATACACACTATCCTGTCGGGGGAGGTGGATACACCTCCCTGGGACAGGAAACCTATTGTCCAGGCCTCCCCTGCCGGAGTTTCGGTCAGCAGCAGGAGGCCAGACTCGTGTCTGTGGCAGCGGCATCCATTTTGTGATGCCAGGGCTCTGGAAAGAAGTTACCGGGTAGGCCGGTGGGTACATGTCTCTCCCTCTAAAAGGGTGGAATGCTACCCCCGCCGCCAGAACTGGCGGGGGGGGTAGTATTCCAAGATGTTTGACACCAAACTCGTCATGTTTTGGTGCAGCCAGTCCAAAGTTAGCATTCTACCGCGAGGATATAATGCACTTAAGAGTATATGGTCAGGCTGCACTGCAAACAGCATCAGAGGAGGTACTCCGAATGCTGCAGAGGGGCTCTGCTCATGCAGGGGCACCCTCTCACATAAAAATCAAGCACTCTGCCTTCAGGATTGTCAAGGCCTGCCATAGGAGTGACTTATAGGTTTATAGGTGTGTGCAATGGTAGTGATATAGGTAGCCTATACCACTGTAAGGGGTGCATGCACCACCTTACTCAGGCTGCAGTAGCAGCCCTGTGGTGTCATTTTGGCTGGCCTTCCAGGGGTGGCATAATACATGCTTCAGCCCCTGGCAGGCCTCTGAGGTACCTATGCCCTGGGTACATAGTATACCATATACTAGGGACTTATAAGGGCACTCCAGATTCCAATCAGAGATGTGCCTAAGGCACAGAGAAACCATTTTAGAGAGGAAGCAGCTAGGCTGGGGTTCTGATTAGCAGGGCCCCAGCCAGACTAAAGTCGAAAAACAGTGAAGCATCAGCAAAAAGTGGGGGTACCCATGTGAAGCAGATCCTACTCTCCTACAAAGAGGACCACACCACCAACGACCCCGATGCCCTCCAACAGCTCATGGACGCCCTCAGGACCCCACGCCCAGGATCAGGGCAGACCAGCTGCATCGTGGAAACCCCACCCCCTGCACAGACCACACAGCAGGAAGCACCTACCACCACGGCTGACTTCCAGGACCCCCACGACCAACACATGGCCTTCCAACGCCGTGTGTTGGAGTGCCAGGAGAAGGTGGCTGATCAGGTGCGGGTGGGGTTCGACCGCATGGCCGCCAGACTTGATGCCATACATGGGTGTCTAATTCCCATCAGGGACCACTTTCAGTCCCTAACTGACATCCACAGTCCGCTCCATGCTCTCCAGCAATCCATGGCTGACATCGCTGGAGTCATGATACTGAGACAAGAACAACTGTCCAGTCAGAGTGGCTCCAGCGAGGTCTGCCGGGAGTTGGGGCAGATGCGGGGGCTCATGGAGACCATGGTGCGTTTGACGGCGGACAGGATGGCTGCCATGGCTGCACACCAGTGGGATGTGGCTGGGGCCTTCAATGCCCTGCAGCACATCGTCATGGCATTGCTGCCTCAAGGCCTTGCTCAGATGGGTGCTGCTGCAGCTTCTACATCCACATCTTCGCCCCCTGTTGTCTCAGTGCCTCACAGTGCGGCAGGCAATCCACCACCACCCACGTCGGAGGCACATGTGCCATCAGAGGACGAAGATGTGGGTGAATCAACCTTACTGGTAAGGAGGAGACAGTAGCATTCATCTCCGCCATATGGCCTCTTTCTGCTTGGTTCTGCCCTTTGCATCATCACCTTCCACTGTCCCCCGATACACTCTACGACACTCATCTTGGCCTCGACATGGACTGCCATATTCCGTTTGGTTACCAATGACACAGCGATCAGACTGCGGACTGAACTCTTCCTCTTCCAATGTACTTGTCATTCCCTGTGGGACTCTGGCTGGCCCTCCACGGGCCAATAATGTGAAGTGGGGGTTTGCATGGCCCTGTACTGCTCCAGCTGCAAAACTCCACTGGATGTGAAATAAACATTCAGAATCGCACAGATGTGTCATGTCTTTGATCATTCACGTATGTGCGTATGGTTGAATGTAGGGTGGGAGATTCCCCCTGGCATCCATGTTGCTCATGTCGTGGAACTTGTGTGACAGGGTGCAACAGTGCCGATTGCGGTCCGGGTGGCGTAATCACTACAACAGGGACACACGCATTAGTAACTTCCATGTCCAGCCCAGAACTGGAGCACGCCCAGAGCCCCGGGTTCAATGTTCCCACCCCTACGCTGGCCTGCCATACGCCAGGCCAGTCCACTCCGCTTACGCATACAGGGGGGGACGACAACGCTAAATGTCCCAGGTCGTCCCTGTAGTGATCTGCTGCTCACTGGTCTAGTCGTCAGCATGCCACAGCCACTCTCTGAGGGCTCGTTCAGACCCACAACAAACCCATCCTGCACAGGCATCATAGGACATGTGACCCTGCCAATCAAATGGACCTAGCACGTCACATACCCCACTGCCGGTGTGGTAGTCCGGGGGGGTACTGGGGGGGGTGGGGGTCCTGGGTGTGGTGGCAGTGGGTGTTGTGGCCCTCTTGGGGCTCCAAGCTGCATGATCAGTAGCTCCATGGCATCTGTTGGTCTTCTGGTGTGGCTGTGGGCTGGGCTCCCTTTTATGGTGCAGGTTGTCATCCGACTTAACACCAGGTAGGAGCAGGTGTTAAATCCCTGCTGCTAACGCGCCTTATCGCATGTTTTGTGCTCTTATCGCCGATCTGGCTGGTCGTTGGGAATGTTGCGAAGTGGTGTTTCCGCGGCTTTTTGCATGGGAACGCCTATTTTGCATCTCATTAGCGTTCATTGCAGGTGTCATCCGTGGCGAAGTTTTTTGCGACTGCTATCGCAGGAATACTGGTTATATGGGCTGTTAGCACCAGCTTGTGAATGGTGCGATGAATTTATCGCCACTTTGGCTGCGATAAAGTGATGCTAACTCGGCGATAAGTCATTGAGAATATGCCCCTAAGAGTGTGTGTGAAATAAAGAGGGGGAGAGAGAGAGGGTGAGAGTCGGTGTGTGTGTGTCTGTGTGTGGGTATGTGTCTCTGTGTGCTGGAGAAGTCTGCACAGGATACCACTTCCACTTCTGAAAACTTTGAGTGATTGTCCACCATGACCATCGTGAATTCGACCATTTGAGAAACTTCCAAAATCCATACTTTCTTTCATTCAGGGAAATTCACAAAGGTCTTAAGACACACTGGGGGCAGGCATGGGCACCTCTGCGGTCATGTGTCTGGCCTTTATCACCTACTCCACCCCCATGTCCATCCCATGGCCCATACCTTTTCTCAGTGTCGGTATAAGGGTTTTTTCCTTAACTTCCCACCCCGTGTTCTGACGCACTAACTGCGGTCTCTACCATGGTCTTACTTTCCATGACGCAACTGGATGAAGACCTGGTGCACCCTCCCTTCTGTACTGAATCTTGCCCGTTCCCTACTAACATATGATCGGGACACCACAGCATTCACGAGCGGCCATTAATTTTCTTTGTCTTCTCCACTGTGCATTCCGCCTCACATGAGTCTCACAAGAAATTATGGGATGACTTCCTTCTGTATGCAGATCTCGCATGCAGGAAGGTATTTTTTCTAACCAGGGCAGTTCTGAACTACGCTATATGAGTATATTAACATATATTTTAATACTATTTTCAGAAGTATTCTAGTGTAGTCATTGTTTTTTCTTCAAATATATTTATTTTTGTTCTTATGTTTGTTTCTCAATCTAAGATGGCCAAATCAGTTCTTGGATGATGTCATGTCCTGCTTGCCACTATAAAAGAGAGTCCATTATAAATCCATTTTAATAGTTTCAGCCTCATTGCCCGCATAGTGGACTCCAGGGACTCTCTGCTTTCTCCAGTTCATGCTTTAATTTTCCTGCTCTTCATCTTGCTATTTGGCCAGGACATCTGGAATGTTTTTGTTTTATAGTCTACTATTTTTTTTCTTCCTGCTTGCTTTATTTCCTGGACTATTGCTAGTCTCCAAGCTGCAATCTGGTGTTTGGCACTGCCTTTCGGAGATATAAGGCTATATCTGTGAACCAAGAAGGCTCTCCAAGAGTCGCCAAGAAGACCAACTCTTGACAGTCAGGTCTTAGTCTTGTCTGTTATAAACAACATTAAATCTGACCTCAGTTGAACAGAACACCTGGTGTTCTTTTAGACCCACAGGAAGTTTTCACAATCACTTTCAACTTCCCCCGCAGGCATGGCCAATTAACCATTACCAGCTGGTCCTTACTGTTCAATTTAAAACAACGTCAATAACCACAAAACCTACACAGAAAAGTGATATCGTACCATCAAGTGAATGTGTGCAACACAAAAAAATGTGTGAGAAGAGGCAAGAGAGCACCTCACGTCCGCACACCCAAGGAGCTGCTGGATGGTACTCGCCAGTATGCTCACGTTCTCATCATCGGATGCTCTCGTGGGCAAAGAGAAAAAAGGGAAAAGTGTGTACAGAGACTTCCTACGAGGTGGAAAATTAAGAAAGAGATAAATCAAAAATTGTGTGACAGCCAGCACTGAGAATATAGGCTCTCTCAGTGCCCACTGGTCCCCAACCGTGTAGAGAAAAAGATTTTTTTCACTGTTTAAAATGGGGTATCACTCACATGCAGAACATCCTTTATTTAGAGCCGTGAGTGTCCTCAGGTTAAAAAAGAAGGCATGTATATGGCCACTTTCATCCGAGGATGAAAGTGGCCATATACAGGTAGGTTTAGGTAAAGTTTAGCATGCCTGAACTCAGAATGTTAAAATGCATCTTTTAGTGAGGGTGATTTTTACATTCTGTGTTTGAAAATACCACTTTTAGAAAGTAGGTATTTCCTTGTTTAACCATTCTGTGTGCCTCTGCCTGTTTGTGTATTGACTGTCTAGTTTTGGGGTGACAGGGGCTGTGGAGGTGCATTCTTTCAGCCAGCCACCGGGAGGGGGAGTTGATGTGTGTCCTGCCTTTCCTGAATGAGTCAGGGCTGGGCTGAATAGACCTGGGCTGCATTCTGAGTAGGGGGAGGAGTTCTCACTAGCACCTGAATAGGCCCGGTCTGCATTTAGAGTGGTGGGAGGAGATTTCCCTTGCACCTGAATAAGGCCTGTCTGCCTTACACAATGTTGTCTCCACCTCCTGCCGGGCAGCTGCACCAGAGAGGACAGAACTGGTTTGGACTAGGCTCAGAGACCCTTGCACAAAGAGAACAAAGACATTTGAAGAATCTCCAGGCACCGCCGCGCTGCTGCTGAAACTGACGCAGTGCCTGTTGCCGTTGCAAGAATCGACGCATCAAGGGATCGCGGCTGAAAAGGTCGACGCAGCGCCGCTCGCCGCCGCCTCCCGGATTTCCATGCATCATCCCTGTGCCGCAAGTTTTCTCCGACGCATCACCCGTGGATCAGAGTCGTCTCAGAACCGACGCATCGCTTCCCTACAGACCGGACCTGACGCATCCCTCCCCTGTGTACAGCGGAACTGTCGCATCGCATCCACGAAGGTCTCAGGAATGACACATCTCTTTGTTTTTCTACGCTTCTCATTGCTGCGGCTGTTTGGCTTGGTGAACTTTGTTGCAACAACAGGTACTTTGCAAGAAATCACGCATCCATAGTTTTCTATGGACTCAGTTGCTAACACCTTTTGAAAGTCATTTTTCTTAATACTTGTATGTTGGATTTTTGTCGTTTTGGTCTTGTTAAGTTTAGATAAAGATACTTTATTTTTTAAACCGGTGTGGTGTCCATTTGTGGTGTTATCACTGTGTTACTGTGCGCGTTGGTACAAATACTTTACACATTGCCTTTGGGATAAGCCTGTCTGCTCGTGCCAAGCTACCAAAGGGGTGAGCAGGGGCTATCTAAAGTATGTATCCCCCTTACCCTGACTAGAAGCAAGGGTCCCAATTTGGACAAAGGTACCTACCTCTGCCAACTAGAGACCCCCATTTCTAACATTGGTGGTCAGCGGTGAGGATCTGAACCTGTATTTGTACTTAACCCACAGTGATTGGTGTACATCACTAGTTTAGTGCAGACCACAACGCAACCACATACTGTGTTTTATTTTTGTTCTATTTTTGATCTGACCCATGAGTATCCACGCACCATGTCTCTGAGTAGTAAACCAGCAAGTGAGGCTGCAGAATTGGAGTTTGACATTGAAATGTTAAGTAGTTACAAAGTAGAGCAACTCAAGCAGTTCTGCAGGAGCTTTGGATGTCCCATGAGGAGGAACTCTAGGAAAGAGGAGCTACAGAAGGCCTTAAGGGCCTTGTGGGAGGCCAAAGAAGCTGGGGAGACAGATGATGCAGATATTGATGGGGTGTGCCAGAAGGTCATTTCAGATCCCAGGATTTGCCTGTTGGGAGAGCAGCCTCTAGGGCTTGCAACAATCAGTCTTCCAGGAATTTTTCTCCAGAGGATTTGGAGGAAAGGCAAAGGGCCAGAGATCCTGAGTTAGAGGTCATGAGAATAAAGGCAGAGGCGAGCAGGAACGCTTATGCCTTGGAAGAGAAGAAATTGATCTTGGCACATGAACTGAGAATGAGAGAGCTTGATGAGGAGCTCAGAAGGCTTGAGGCCATGAGTGTCTTAGCTAAGAAAAAGGACATGTGTGTAGCTCATGAAGTGATCTTGGCTGGGTTGGAGGTGGAGTCCAGCTCAGATGGTGACAGCAAAAATGTAGTGTCTCGTGCTGAGAGAGTAGTACACACACCCAGAGATGTGGCGCTTGACTTGAAGGAGGGGGTTGACATACACCAAGGGGTTCAGGGTTATGAGGTAGCTCCAGTGGAGCACAGTGTCCCTAAGGTGGATTGAGGAACTGGCACAGGGGTTCATATTCCTAATGGTGGGAGGGACACTCTACTGACTCTAGATGAGAGGTGCAGGGAGAGGTGTTCCCCCATGGTAGAAGCTTTTGTATGTGAGTATGGAGACCGCCCAGAAGAGTGTGGGTTGAGTGACAGAAACAGTCATACACTGTTTTGCCAGTCTCAGGAGGGTGATGTGAGGTACTTGTGTGAGGCAATGGATGGTGAGGCAAAGAGTAGCTTGGTCAACACTTGTGTGGGGCTGTGTGATTCAATTGTTGGAGAGCATATTATAAGTCCCTGTTTTACAGAGCTATGCCAACAGCCGGTGCAGTGTGAGTTGTCTGACCCCAGGGAGCTTGCACTGGAGGTAGACCTTTTGGTGGATTCCAGAGGGTCTGAAGAAGCTTTTGGGAGTGATCCTGAAGGGGGTGGCTCAGGTTTTCCCCAAACAAGTGAGGTAGTGGAGGTTTGTGGTAGTCCAGATAGGTCCTGGAGTAGTAGGAGGGATGTAGGGTTCCACGTCATGTCTCAGAGGAGAAGGACTGGGAGTGGTCTGTGTCCCAAGGTGCCTGAAACCCAGTCCCCGGGCCTGGTTGGTTCCATGAGTGAACACCAGGAGGGGGGCCTAGTCTGTACCGAGAAGCCATCCCCTGAGGGGGATCCCAAAGTGTCAGGTGGACTGGGGGAGACTGCTGTAGCAAGCATCCCACCAGTTCTGGTGTCTGGCTGCACTGTTCCAGTGGGGAGGGTGCATGAGTCCAGAGAAAAGGGTGAGGGGGGGACACTGTCCCCAGTGGAAGGACCAGTGGGTCAGGGGTTGCCAGCTCTGAGGTCAGAGCATCTCAGGACTGACCCTGGTGAGACCACTTCTGGCCTGGGGGGTCTTCATGCTCTGTCAAGAGGACAGGAGGCTGGAGACCTGCACCAGGCAGACTCTCGTACAACTCATGAGGAGTGTGTTTCCCTTGGGGGGGGGATTGGTGTACTCCCCCGGAAGTCCTGGGTTGCCAGGCACAGGTCCAGCCTAGGGGTACAGACCCTGTGTTGGAGGACCAGGATCAGGGTGTCCCCCCTGACCTGGAGGAAGGGGCGACTGCTAACAGTGCCCCTACCAAGTTGTCTTCTGGGGGTACCGCTCCAGGGGGGAGGGTGCAGAGCCCCAGGGAGGAAGACAGGGTGTGGGAGAGCCCACCCCAGTCTCTTGTCCAGCCGCAGGGTACAGACCCTGGGCTGGTGGGCCAGTGTCAGGATGCCATACCTGACATGGCAGGAGGGAGAGGGGAGAAAGGGTGACAGGCACCGGGGGCTACCGCCCCCCACTTTCTGATGCCACAGAGGTTAGAGAGGCCTGAAAGGCATGAGGCATGGCTCTCATCACTGACAGTTGTCAGTGGCCACTGTGGCTTGCTGTCCTGGTGGACAGAGTTGCCCCTGGGAGGGGACAGGAGTCATACCCCGGGGGTGGACTGGGCCACACCACTGTGTTGGCCATGTGGGTACTATCTGCCTGTTGGGACACATCTGTGAGCAAAGTAAGTTAGAGCGCTGCACAGATGGCGTCCACAGGTGAGGAGAAGGGTTTCCCATGGGTTAGCTTAGTGGGCCCTGAGAGTATGGATAGAGGGATCCAACTGGGTTCAGGAAGGCGTAGAATGGGAATAGACCCATGCTGTGGCGGGCCAGGTTCCATGTTCTATCGCCCCAAGCATGGAAGCCCATCGAGGTATGGATTAGTCTACTCTGGCTTTAGGCTGGAAGGGGGTTGTGTTGGACTTGGCCCTTTTTGCAGGGTTATCCCCAAACTTTTTGCTTCTTCCTCATATTTTTTCCTGACCTGTTGTTGTTTTTTTATGACTCTGGGCACTTTACCCCTGCTAATCAGTGCTAAAGTGCATATGCTCTCTGTGTAAATTGTGAATATGATTAGTTATCCATGATTGGCATATTTGACTTACTGGTCAGTACCTAGTAAAGTGCACTAAGTGTGCCAGGGCTGGTAAATCAAATGCTACTAGTGGGCCTGCAGCACTCATTGTGCCACCCACATGAGTAGCTCTGAAAAGGTAACTCAGACCTGCCACTGCAGTGTCTGTGCGCAGTTGTTAACTGCCATGTCGACTTGGCAAGTGCACCCACTTACCAGGCCCTAACCTTCCATTTTCTTACATGTTAGTCACCCTTAAGGTTGGCCCAAGGTACCTCGGTGGGCAGGGTGCAGTGTATGTGAAAGGTAGGACATGCTCTGATGTGTGTGGCATGTCCTGATAGTGAATTACTGCCCATTTCGTTTTCACTATTGCAAGGCTAGCTGTTCTCATAGGACAGAATGGGGAGTTTGTTTATAACATCTTAGAAACATAACTTCCCCTAGGAACAAGGTAGGAGAATAAAGTTTAGTATGCCTGAACTCAGAATGTTAAAATGCATCTTTCAGTGAGGGTGATTTTTACAATCTGTGTTTGAAAATACCACTTTTAGAAAGTAGGTATTTTCTTGTTTAACCATTCTGTGTGCCTCTGCTTGTTTGTGTATTGACAGTCTGATTTTGGAGTGACCGGGGCTGGGGAGGTGCATTCTTTCAGACAGCCACCAGGGGGTTGATGTGTGTCCTGCCTTTCCTGAATGAGTCAGGGCTGGGCTGAATAGACCTGGGCTGCATTCAGAGTAGGGGGAGGAGTTCTCACTAGCACCTGAATAGGTCCGGTCTGCATTTAGAGTGGTGGGAGAAGATTTCCCTTGCACCTGAATAGGGCCTGTCTGCCTTACACAATGTTGTCTCCACCTCCTGCCGGGCAGCTGCACCAGAGAGGACAGAACTGGTTTGGACTAGGCTCAGAGACCCTTGCACAAAGAGAACAAAGACATTTGAAGAATCTCCTGGCACCGCCGCACTGCTGCTGAAACTGACGCAGTGCCTGTTGCCGTTGCAAGAATCGACTCATCAAGGGATCGGGGCTGAAAAGGTCGACGCAGCACCGCTCGCCGCCGCCTCCCGGATTTCCACGCATCATCCCTGTGCCGCAAGTTTTCCCCGACGCATCACCCGCGGATCAGAGTCGTCTCAGAACCGACGCATTGCTTCCCCTACAGACCGGACCTGACGCATCCCTCCCCTTTGTACAGCGGAACTGTCGCATCGCATCCACAAAGGTCTCAGGAATGACGCATCTCTTTGTTTTTCTACGCTTCTCATTGCTGCGGCTGTTTGGCTTGGTGAACTTTGTTGCAACAACAGTACTTTGCAAGAAATCACGCATCCATAGTTTTCTATGGACTCAGTTGCTAACACCTTTTGAAAGTCATTTTTCTGAATACTTGTATGTTGGATTTTTGTCGTTTTGGTCTAGTTAAGTTTAGATAAAGATACTTTATTTTTTAAACCGGTGTGGTGTCCATTTGTGGTGTTATCACTGTGTTACTGTGCGCGTTGGTACAAATACTTTACACATTGCCCTTGGGATAAGCCTGTCTGCTCGTGCCAAGCTACCAAGGGGGTGAGCAGGGGCTATATAAAGTATGTATCCCCCTTACCCTGACTAGAAGCAAGGGTCCCAATTTGGACAAAGGTACCTACCTCTGCCAACTAGAGACCCCCATTTCTAACATTGGTGGTCAGCGGTGAGGATCTGAACCTGTATTTGTACTTAACCCACAGTGATTGGTGTACATCACTAGTTTAGTGCAGACCACAACGCAACCACATACTGTGTTTTATTTTTGTTCTATTTTTGATCTGACCCATGAGTATCCACGCATCATGTCTCTGAGTAGTAAAACAGCAAGTGAGGCTGCAGAATTGGAGTTTGACATTGAAATGTTAAGTAGTTACAAAGTAGAGCAACTCAAGCAGTTCTGCAGGAGCTTTGGATGTCCCATGAGGAGAAACTCTAGGAAAGAGGAGCTACAGAAGGCCTTAAGGGCCTGGTGGGAGGCCAAAGAAGCTGGGGAGACAGATGATGCAGATATTGATGGGGTGTGCCAGAAGGTCATTTCAGATCCCAGGATTTGCCTGTTGGGAGAGCAGCCTCTAGGGCTTGCAACAATCAGTCTTCCAGGAATTTTTCTCCAGAGGATTTGGAGGAAAGGCAAAGGGCCAGAGATCCTGAGTTAGAGGTCATGAGAATAAAGGCAGAGGCGAGCAGGAACGCTTATGCCTTGGAAGAGAAGAAATTGATCTTGGCACATGAACTGAGAATGAGAGAGCTTGATGAGGAGCTCAGAAGGCTTGAGGCCATGAGTGTCTTAGCTAAGAAAAAGGACATGTGTGTAGCTCATGAAGTGATCTTGGCTGGGTTGGAGGTGGAGTCCAGCTCAGATGGTGGCAGCAAAAATGTAGTGTCTCGTGCTGAGAGAGTAGTACACACACCCAGAGATGTGGCGCCTGACTTGAAGGAGGGGGTTGACATACACCAAGGGGTTCAGGGTTATGAGGTAGCTCCAGTGGAGCACAGTGTCCCTAAGGTGAATTGAGGAACTGGCACAGGGGTTCATATTCCTAATGGTGGGAGGGACACTCTACTGACTCTAGATGAGAGGTGCAGGGAGAGGTGTTCCCCCATGGTAGAAGCTTTTGTATGTGAGTATGGAGACCGCCCAGAAGAGTGTGGGTTGAGTGACAGAAACAGTCATACACTGTTTTGCCAGTCTCAGGAGGGTGATGTGAGGTACTTGTGTGAGGCACTGGATGGTGAGGCAAAGAGTAGCTTGGTCAACACTTGTGTGGGGCTGTGTGATTCAATTGTTGGAGAGCATATTATAAGTCCCTGTTTTACAGAGCTATGCCAACAGCCGGTGGAGTGTGAGTTGTCTGACCCCAGGGAGCTTGCACTGGAGGTAGACCTTTTGGTGGATTCCAGAGGGTCTGAAGAAGTTTTTGGGAGTGATCCTGAAGGGGTGGCTCAGGTTTTCCCCAAACAAGTGAGGTAGTGGAGGTTTGTGGTAGTCCAGATAGGTCCTGGAGTAGTAGGAGGGATGTAGGGTTCCACGTCATGTCTCAGAGGAGAAGGACTGGGAGTGGTCTGTGTCCCAAGGTGCCTGAAACCCAGTCCCCGGGCCTGGTTTGTTCCATGAGTGAACACCAGGAGGGGGGCCTAGTCTGTACCGAGAAGCCATCCCCTGAGGGGATCCCAAAGTGTCAGGTGGACTGGGGGAGACTGCTGTAGCAAGCATCCCACCAGTTCTGGTGTCTGGCTGCACTGCTCCAGTGGGGAGGGTGCATGAGTCCAGAGAAAAGGGTGAGGGGTGGACACTGTCCCCAGTGGAAGGACCAGTGGGTCAGGGGTTGCCAGCTCTGAGGTCAGAGCATCTCAGGACTGACCCTGGTGAGACCACTTCTGGCCTGGGGGGTCTTCATGCTCTGTCAAGAGGACAGGAGGCTGGAGACCTGCACCAGGCAGACTCTCGTACAACTCATGAGGAGTGTGTTTCCCTTGGGGGGGGTTGGTGTACTCCCCCGGAAGTCCTGGGTTGCCAGGCACAGGTCCAGCCTAAGGGTACAGACCCTGTGTTGGAGGACCAGGTTCAGGGTGTCCCCCCTGACCTGGAGGAAGGGGCGACTGCTAACAGTGCCCCTACCAAGTTGTCTTCTGGGGGTACCGCTCCAGGGGGGAGGGTGCAGAGCCCCAGGGAGGAAGACAGGGTGTGGGAGAGCCCACCCCAGTCTCTTGTCCAGCCGCAGGGTACAGACCCTGGGCTGGTGGGCCAGTGTCAGGATGCCATACCTGACATGGCAGGAGGGAGAGGGGAGAAAGGGTGACAGGCACCGGGGGCTACCGCCCCCCACTTTCTGATGCCACAGAGGTTAGAGAGGCCTGAAAGGCATGAGGCCTGGCTCTCATCACTGACAGTTGTCAGTGGCCACTGTGGCTTGCTGTCCTGGTGGACAGAGTTGCCCCTGGGAGGGGGACAGGAGTCATACCCCGGGGGTGGACTGGGCCACACCACTGTGTTGGCCATGGGGGTACTATCTGCCTGTTGGGACACATCTGTGAGTAAAGTAAGTTAGAGCGCTGCACAGATGGCATCCACAGGTGAGGAGAAGGGTTCCCCATGGGTTAGCTTAGTGGGATCTGAGAGTATGGATAGAGGGATCCAACTGGGTTCAGGAAGGTATAGAATGGGAATAGACCCATGCTGTTGCGGGCCAGGTTCCATGTTCTATCGCCTCAAGCATGGAAGCCCATCGAGGTATGGATTAGTCTACTCGGGCTTTAGGCTGGAAGGGGGTTGTGTTGGACTTGGCCCTTTTTGCAGGGTTATCCCCAAACTTTTTGCTTCTTCCTCATATTTTTTCCTGACCTGTTGTTGTTTTTTTATGACTCTGGGCACTTTACCCCTGCTAATCAGTGCTAAAGTGCATATGCTCTCTGTGTAAATTGTGAACATGATTAGTTATCCATGATTGGCATATTTGACTTACTGGTCAGTACCTAGTAAAGTGCACTAAGTGTGCCAGGGCTGGTAAATCAAATGCTACTAGTGGGCCTGCAGCACTCATTGTGCCACCCACATGAGTAGCTCTGAAAAGGTAACTCAGACCTGTCACTGCAGTGTCTGTGCGCAGTTGTTAACTGCCATGTCGACTTGGCAAGTGCACCCACTTGCCAGGCCCTAACCTTCCATTTTCTTACATGTTAGTCACCCTTAAGGTTGGCCCAAGGTACCTCGGTGGGCAGGGTGCAGTGTATGTGAAAGGTAGGACATGGTCTGATGTGTGTGGCATGTTGTAGGAGAGTAGGATCTGCCTCTTATGTTGCCCCCACTTTTTTTCTGATGTTTACACTGGTTTCTGGCTATAGTCAGGCTGGGACCGTGCTAATCAGGGCCCCAGCCTCTCTGTTCTCTCTAAACGATTTGGAGTGCACTCTAGGTGCACTAGTGATTGGATACTGTGGCACCTTATGAGTCCCTAGTATATGGTACCTTAGGTACCAAGGGCATAGGTACTTCACAGGCCTACCAGGGGCTGCAGCATGTATTATGCCACCCCTGGGAAGCAGACTAAATCTGACACCACAGGCCTGCTACTGCAGCCTGGGTGAGGAAGTGCTAGCACTCCTCACTGAGATATAGGTCCCCTATATCTCTCCTACACACACATATAAAACTATCAGTCACCCCTAAGGCAGGCCCTATCAATCCTGAGGGCAGGGTGCTTGGCTTCTATGTGAGGGGGTGCCTCTGCCTGAGCAGGGCCCCTCTGCAGCTCTCAGAGTCCATTCTCTGGTGCTGTTTGTGGATGCGGTTAAACCATATACTTTTAAGTGCATTATATCCTCGCGGTAAAATGCTAACTTTGGAATGGCTGCATCGAAACATGTCGTGTTTGGTGTCAAACACCTTGGAATACTACCCCTCCGCCAGTCCTGGCGGCGGGGGTAGCATTCCACCCTTCTAGAGGGATAGACATGTACCTACTGTGGAAACGCGGTAGAATCCTGCAGAGCCCTGGCATCACAAAATGGATGCCACCAGTCACAGACACTGGGCTGCCCTCCTGCTGATGACCAATACTCGCAGTGGAGGAAGCCCAACAATAGATATCCTGTCCCAAGGGGGTGTGACCACCTCCCAGACAGGGTTTAGTGTATTGGGGCTGGGTGGGTGCACTCTTAGAGTGCTTTGAAGTCCTGCACTGGGGGAGCAGAAGGCTCCTCTGTGCATATGCCAGTTCAAACCGGCTCAGGGGCTACCTGTCCCTGCTCTGGCGTGAAACTGGACAAAGGGAAGTGGGTGTAGCCACCCACTCCCCTGACCCTCCCATAGGTAGGGTCATAGAGCTAGTCCCTCCCTTTCTTTTAGTATAAGAGGGGGAACCTGTGCATTGCACCCTAGATTTCCCTGGATGACGCTCTACAAGAAGAATCCCGGACCTTCGACGTTCCACTACATTTGGAAGACTGAAGAATCTCCCTTGGAGTCAAGGAGTGACTACCCTGCTTGGCAGGCACCAAAAACTACCAATGACAGTCACAAACTATGCCGCTCCCGCCGGAGTCCGAAGTCCCTGCAGCCCAAGAAGTGGATTTCCTGACTTCCCAAAGGCCATCGTGAGTTCCCAGCGAAGCTGAGGCAAGTGGACCCCAAGAGTAACGAGGAACCGCGACCCCTGGGTACCGTGCACTATTGTCGAGTGCAACCCCTTCCCAACGTTCCACGAACTTGTGCTTTGGACCACGTGTGGTCTCAGCCTCCAGCAAGAACCCCTCCTAAGATCAGAGGCCTACCACGTCCCGAGATACCGTGGGCCCCTGTGAGTGGATCCTCCCGAGGCGTCTTCGCGATCCCTTGCCAGCCGGCTTGTGGGTCCCCAGAAAACTTCCTAAAGAAACCGAAGGGCTCCCCTGGTTGCTCCAGGGCTGCCCTGACTTACCCTTGCTGGGTGAGTCCCCCAGACCTTGCTGATCTGCGCCATTGCCTCTTCACACTTTCCCCAAGACTTGCTGTTACCAAGGCTTGTTGGCTCCGATCGAGTCGCCGACACCGCAGTAAGCTGCAGACATTGTGGCACACGCCAAATCTAGCTCCTGGTCATCGTCGACGCCTCCTGGACCTCGTGGCTGAAGAGTCAAGGCAACCGCGAACAACCTGAATCTTGCGACGACGGTGGGCATCTATCTTCCTTGCCCCGAGTCACTGCCAAGTGACTTTGAACACTGTCCCCTCTGCTTTCAGGTCTTCCATCTTCCAAATCCAGGCTTGGATTCCTCCGGACACTTCTCCTGTCGCCGCAAGCAGCAAGTCTTCACTGGCTCCCATTGAAAACGACTCCGCGACCCGACACCAAAGAACACCTATGCACCCGGCTCCCCTGGGTGAGGTAACTTCAGCACTACGGTGCTCCTGTGGGTGTGGGCCCTAGAACTACTTACCCTGTAAGTGACTTGCTTGTAGCTTCCCTAGAAGTGTCCTAAAACTCTAACTTTCCAAGTGCGACAATTGCGCTGACTCGTACAGGGTTCGCGTCTGTGTTAGACACACCTCGTCCATCTCCTTTGCAACACTATCTAAAACTGTATCCTTCGACTCGTACTGAGTCCGATCGGTGTTCGCCTCGAACACACAAAGGGCCTGTAACTCTGAGATCTCCATTGCACTGACTCGTACAAGGTTCGCGTCTGTGTTAGACACAGCGCGTCCATCTCCCTTGCATCTCTATCTGTGACCGCGTCCTTCGACTCGTACAAGGACCGATCGGAGTGTTCGCCTCGAACACACAAGGGACCTTTAACATTGATATCTCAATCGCGTCTGAGTGCATAGACTCGTACAGGATTTGCACCGGTGCCAGGTCACCGCGTCCGTCCCCTGTGGGTCTCCTACAACTACCTGGGGTGGTTCTTGGGGGTCCCTCGATTCTAGATGCCCTAGACCTAGGTCTAGCAAACTAAGATTGTGATATTCGATTGTGCTAAACTTATTCTGATAATATTTGACTTGTACATATGTTCCTGACCTCTAATCTCATAAAGAGATTAGTAGAGAGTGTTTATTAATAAATACATATATATTTGATATATATACCTGTGTGGTGTCTTTTCATTTGGTGATTCAAGAGATTGTGTGGTAAAACAAGCTGCTTTACATTCCTTCAAGACTTAGCCTGAAGGCTGCTCTCCACAGCTACCACTAGGATAGCTTTCTATAAAGGTTGTCTTAAACCTATCTACCATAAGAGTCGAATTGTTCTGGTGCAAGGTGTCCACTTTAATTAGTGAACAGCATATACCAGGCCAACTTCTCACATTGGTGGGCAGCGTGTGGGATTCCAGCTTGCTATTGTTTTACCAGAAAATCTCTATTTGAACTACTAACTGAAAACCACTATAGGTACTCAAGGTACATATAAAGTCAAGCTTAGTATCAATAAGTTCTACTGAACTTAGAGCTGTGTGCAAAGGGATAGCACACCCTTTTACAGCTCAAGCTAGTATCAGTAGGCCACAAACTAGTGTAGGTAGTACAACACTGCACAACACTAGAATGTCCTTAAAGGGTGGAACCAGTGGATCCACTCAGCCTCAGTATAAGGACATGGCTTTCTCTGACTTGAGAGCCATGTGTGTTGAAAGACACCTGAGGCTAGGACAGAGTCCCTCAACTCTACACCTGATAGATCTGCTGACAGCAGATGATCTTAGATTGGCTCTAGGAGCTAATGGGTCTGAATCAGTGGGTGGGTCAATTACAGTTTCTGGGTCAGACGATGAAAATCCGAATGACCAGGACTCTGTGATTGAAGGGCCAGGCCTCAAGGGGCCTGAAAAGGACAGAGGAATTCTCCCTAAGAGAACTGACAGAGTGGATGAGAGGCATAGGTCCCCTTCCAGGGAATCTGAGCACTCTTATCACTCTGGCAGAGAATTTGTCCACCAGAGGAACTCATACTTTCCCATAAGAGAGACCTCCTCTGAAAGAATGTGCAAACTGCTGAAGTATGAGGAAGCAAGAGTTGCCCTCAGAAACAAGCAGTTGGCACTGGATAGAGAAGCCCTGGAAATCCAGAGAGCTTCTAGACGAGAGGGGTTAGAACCCCTTGGTGGCAGCAACAGTGTCCCTAGAGGCAGAGAATCTATTCCAGACCATAGGAACCTGAGCAAGGTGGTTCCTCCCTACCAGAGTGGGGATGATATCCACAAGTGGATAACTGCTATGGAGAGGGCCTGTAGAGTACAGCAGGTCCCCCAAAAGCAGTGGGCAGCAATCTTGTGGCTCTCCTTTTCAGATAAAGGTAGAGACAAGCTCCTCACTGTTAGAGAAGAGGATGCTGATGATTATGAAGTCCTGAAGAGTGCACTAATAGATGGGTTTGACTTAACCACTGAACAGTACAGGTTGAAGTTCAGAGACACCCAGAAGGCACAGACTCAGGACTGGACTGACTTTGTTGATTGTGCAACCAAGGCTCTGGAGGGTTGGCTGGTTGGCAGTAGGGTTACTGATTTCAAGGGATTGTATAATCTGATGATGAGAGAACAGATCCTTAATAATTGCCAGAACCAGTTGTTGCATCAGTACCTGGTGGACTCGGATCTGACCTCTCCCCAAGAATTGGGAAAGAAGGCAGACAAATGGGTCAGAACCAGGGTGAGGCAGAAACCCCAGAACCAAGGGGTGACACCAAGAAGCAAGATCCTAAGGGCTCTGAGAAAGGTGGGGATAAGTCAAAAGACCAGAAGTCTTCACAAGGGCCCCAACAATCTGCATCTGGTGGGGAGTCACAATCCAACAAGGGAAAAGGCCAAAAGAAGCCCTGGTGCAAATTCTGTAAACAGAAAGGGCACTGGACTTCTGACTGTAACAAGTCCAAAGACCAAACCACCACCACTCCTGCACCTAAGGCAACTGTTCCCCCTAGTTCAGCTACTGGTGGAGGTGGTACACAGAATAAGGGTGTAGTAGGGTTGACCCTGGGTTCTGAAGTGGACTCTGACCTAGTCAGAGTGCCCACACAGGCAATGCTGATTTGTGAGGGAGACCTTAATATGTCCTTCCTAGTGAGTCCCAGTAACCTGGGCAAATACAAACAGCAGCCTGTAATAAATGGCAAACAGGCTTTGGCATTTAGGGACACAGGTGCTAGTGTCACCATGGTGGCAGAGGATCTTGTGGACCCTGGACAGATCATCCTGGGCGAAATGTACCAGGTGACCAATGCAAGCAACGTCAAGACCAACCATAGTCTGGCAGTTGTGAATTTCTCCTGGGGAGGGGTAACTGGCCTCAAGAAGGTTGTAGTCAGTGCAGACCTCCCTGTCGAATGTCTATTGGGCAATGATCTAGAGACTTCAGCCTGGTCTGAAGTAGAGTTATGGACTCATGCTGAGATGCTGGGCATCCCTGCATAGGTATTTGCTGTGACCAGGTCACAAGCAAGAATGCATGACACTGAACCAGCTCTGGATCCTGGAACAATGGACCAGATGCTTCCCAAGAGGAGGAGCAGTAGGGTAAAGGCAGTGCCTTCCCCTCTGTCTCAGATCACAGATTCACCCCCAGAGGGAGGTGAAGCAGATCCTGAAGAAGGAACTGCCCCAGAGGGACTTGAGCCTGATCAGGTTGAGTTCTTGGGGGCAGGGGGACCTTCTAGGGAAGATCTGAGTAAGGAGCAACAGTGCTGCCCCTCTCTTGAACCCCTCAGACAGCAGGCTGCTGCTGAGGCTGCTGGGAGTGCTAGTGGGTCCCATAAAGTTTATTGGGATGAGGGACTCCTATATTCTGAAGGTAGAGACCCAGCCCCTGGAGCCACCAGGAGGATGGTAATACCTCAGAAGTTTAGGGGGTTCCTCTTGACCCTAGCACATGACATCCCTTATGCAGGACACTTGGGCCAAAACAAGACCTGGGACAGGCTTGTTCCACATTTTCATTGGCCACATATGTCAGAGGACACCAAGGAGTTTTGTCGCTCCTGTGTCACATGCGAAGCCAGTGGTAAGGCAGGTGGCACAACAAAGGCCCCCCTGATACCACTACCTGTGGTGGGGGTACCCTTTGAAAGGGTAGGGATTGACATTGTTGGTCCCCTTGACCCTCAAACTGCATCTGGGCACAGGTTTATCCTGGTGGTAGTGGATCATGCCACCAGGTACCCAGAAGCAATTCCCCTGAGGACCACCACAGTCCCTGTGGTGGCAAGAGCCCTCATTGGAGTCTTCTCCAGAGTGGGTTTGCCAAAGGAGGTCATTTCTGTCAGAGGTACCAACTTCATGTCAGGATATCTAAAAGCAATGTGGAAGGAGTGTGGCGTAACTTACAAGTTCACCACCCCCTATCACCCACAATGCAATGGTTTAGTTGAACGCTTCAACAAAACTTTGAAAGGAATGATTAAAGGACTCCCAGAGAAGCTTAGGCGGAAATGGGACCTTCTTCTTCCTTGCCTGTTGTTTGCATACAGAGAGGTTCCACAGAATGGGGTTGGTTACAGCCCATTTGAGCTTCTGTTTGGGCATCCTGTGAGAGGTCCACTGTGTTTGGTAAAAGAGGGCTGGGAGTTACCTCTCAAGCCCCCAAACAAGATGTGATGGACTATGTACTTGGTCTCCGCTCCCGGATGGCAGAGTACATGAAAAAGGCAACCAAAAACCTAGAGGCCAGCCAAGAATTACAAAAAACTTGGCATGACCAAAAGGCTGTACTGACTGTATACCAGCCAGGACAGAAAGTGTGGGTGTTGGAGCCTGTGGCCCCAGCAGCCCTCCAGGACAAGTGGAGTGGCCTCCATACAATAGTTGAACAGAAGGGAGAAGTCACCCACCTGGTGAATCTTGGAACTCCCAGGAGCCCCCTGAGGGTGCTCCATGTCAACAGATTGAAGCCATATGTTGACAGGGCTGACATGGGCTTGCTCATGGCAACTGATGAGGACCAGGAGGAGGAGAGTGACCCTCTCCCTGACCTGCTCTCTCAGAACCCTGATGATGGGTCAGTAGATGGTGTTGCTTTGGCAAGCAGCCTCACCGACCATCAGCAAACTGAGTGCAGACAAGTTCTGCAACAGTTTAGACATATGTTTAGCCTGACCCCTAGTCAGACTTCCTGGTGCACCCACGAGGTGGACACTGGAGACAGTCTGCCTGTCAAGAATAAAATCTACAGGCAACCTGACCATGTCAGGGACTGTATCAGGACTGAAGTCCAGAAAATGTTGGAGCTAGGTGTAATTGAGCCTTCAGATAGCCCTTGGGCTAGTCCAGTAGTCCTGGTACCAAGCCTCATACCCAGGGTGGTAAGAAAGAAATGAGGTTTTGTGTAGACTACAGAGGCCTCAATGCAGTCACTAGGACTGATGCCTATCCCATACCAAGGGCAGATGAGCTGATTGATACTTTGGCCTCAGCCAAGTATCTAAGCACGTTTGACCTAACAGCTGGCTACTGGCAGATCAGATTAGCTGATGATGCAAAAGCCAAGACAGCATTTTCGACCCCTGGTGGGCACTACCACTTTGTGGTGATGCCCTTTGGATTGAAAAATGCACCTGCCACTTTTCAGAGGTTGGTGAATAAAGTTCTGACAGGGATGGAAACTTATTGCTCAGCTTATCTAGATGATATTGCTGTCTTTAGTTCCTCCTGGCAGGATCACCTGGTCCACCTCAGGAATGCTTTGGAGGCCCTGCAGAAAGCAGGCCTCACTATCAAGGCCACTAAGTGCCAGATAGGGCAGAGTCAGGTTGTGTACCTGGGCCACCTTGTAGGTGGAGGCCAGGTTCAGCCTTTACAGAGCAAAATCCAAACCATAATGGAATGGGTTGCTCCAACCACCCAGACACAGGTGAGAGCCTTCTTAGGCCTGTCTGGGTACTATAGGAGGTTTGTCAAGGGATATGGATCTATAGTGACCCCCTTGAATGATCTGACCTCAAGGAAAATGCCAAAAAAGGTTCAGTGGACAGCTAGCTGTCAGAAGACATTTGAAGACCTAAAACAGGCCATGTGCACTGCCCCCATCTTACAGAGTCCAGACTACACCAAAAAGTTCATTGTCCAAACAGATGCTTCTGAGCTGGGTGTGGGAGCTGTACTGTCTCAACTGAATGATGAAGGTCAAGACCAGCCAGTAGCTTTTATTAGCAGGAGGCTGACCCCTAGAGAGAGACGTTGGTCAGCTATAGAGAGGGAGGCCTTTGCTGTGGTATGGGCCCTGAAGAAGCTGAGGCCATACTTGTTTGGTACTCACTTCATAGTTCAGACCGACCACAAGCCCCTCCTATGGCTTAAACAAATGAAAGGAGAAAACCCAAAACTTTTGAGGTGGTCCATTTCCCTACAGGGGATGGACTATACAGTGGAACATAGACCTTGGACCCAACATGCCAATGCAGATGGACTCTCAAGGTATTTCCACTTTGAACACGAAGACTCAACTGGTCAAGGTTAGTTTAGTGTCCCTGCATTTGGGGGGGGTTGTGTAGGAGAGTAGGATCTGCCTCTTATGTTGCCCCCACTTTTTTTCTGATGTTTACACTGGTTTCTGGCTATAGTCAGGCAGGGACCCTGCTAATCAGGGCCCCAGCCTCTCTGTTCTCTCTAAACGATTTGGAGTGCACTCTAGGTGCACTAGTGATTGGATACTGTGGCACCTTATGAGTCCCTAGTATATGGTACCTTAGGTACCAAGGGCATAGGTACTTCACAGGCCTACCAGGGGCTGCAGCATGTATTATGCCACCCCTGGGAAGCAGACTAAATCTGACACCACAGGCCTGCTACTGCAGCCTGGGTGAGGAAGTGCTAGCACCCCTCACTGAGATATAGGTCCCCTATATCTCTCCTACACACACATATAAACCTATCATTCACCCCTAAGGCAGGCCCTATCAATCCTGAGGGCAGGGTGCTTGGCTTCTATGTGAGGGGGTGCCTCTGCCTGAGCAGGGCCCCTCTGCAGCTCTCAGAGTCCATTCTCTGGTGCTGTTTGTGGATGCGGTTAAACCATATACTTTTAAGTACATTATATCCTCGCGGTAAAATACTAACTTTGGAATGGCTGCATCGAAACATGTCGTGTTTGGTGTCAAACACCTTGGAATACTACCCCCCCGCCAGTCCTGGCGGTGGGGGTAGCATTCCACCCTTCTAGAGGGATAGACAGGTACCTACTGTGGAAACGTGGTAGAATCCTGCAGAGCCCTGGCATCACAAAATGGATGCCACCAGTCACAGACACTGGGCTGCCCTCCTGCTGATGACCAACACTCGCAGTGGAGGAAGCCCAACAATAGATATCCTGTCCCAAGGGGGTGTGACCACCTCCCAGACAGGGTTTAGTGTATTGGGGCTGGGTGGGTGCACTCTTAGAGTGCTTTGAAGTCCTGCACTGGGGGAGCAGAAGGCTCCTCTGTGCATATGCCAGTTCAAACCGGCTCAGGGGCTACCTGTCCCTGCTGTGGCGCGAAACTGGACAAAGGGAAGTGGGTGTAGCCACCCACTCCCCTGACCTCCCATAGGTAGGGTCATAGAGCTAGTCCCTCCCTTTCTTTTAGTATAAGAGGGGGAACCTGTGCATTGCACCCTAGATTTCCCTGGACGACGCTCTACAAGAAGAATCCCGGACCTTCGACATTCCACTACCTTTGGAAGACTGAAGAATCTCCCTTGGAGTCAAGGAGTGACTCCCCTGCTTGGCAGGCACCAAAAACTACCAATGACGGTCGCAAACTACGCCGCTCCCGCCGGAGTCCGAAGTCCCTGCAGCCCAAGAAGTGGATTTCCTGACTTCTCAAAGGCCATCGTGAGTCCCCAGCGAAGCTGAGGCCAGTGGACCCCAAGAGTAATGAGGAACCGCGACCCCTGGGTACCGTGCACTATTGTCGAGTGCAACCCCTTTACAACGTTCCACGAACTTGTGCTTTGGATCACGTGTGGTCTCAGCCTCCAGCAGGAACCCCTCCTAAGATCAGAGGCCTACCGCGTCCCGAGATACCGTGGGCCCCTGTGAGTGGATCCTCCCGAGGCATCTTCGCGATCCCTTGCCAGCCGGCTTGTGGGTCCCCAGAAGACTTCTTTAAAAAACCGAAGGGCTCCCCTGGTTGCTCCAGGCCTGCCCTGACTTACCCTTGCTGGGTGAGTCCCCCAGACCTTGCTGGTCTGCGCCATTGCCTCTTCACACTTTCCCCGAGACTTGCTGTTACCAAGGCTTGTTGGCTCCGATCGAGTCGCCGACACCGCAGTAAGCTGCAGACATTGTGGGACACGCCGAATCCAGCTCCTGGTCATCATCGACGCCTCCTGGACCTCGTGGCTGAAGAGTCAAGGCAACCGCGAACGACCTGAATCTTGCGACAACGGTGGGCATCTATCTTCCTTGTCCCGAGTCACTGCCAAGTGACTTTGAACACTGTCCCCTCTGCTTTCAGGTCTTCCATCTTCCGAATCCAGGCTTGGATTCCTCCGGACACTTCTCCTGTCGCCGCAAGCAGCAAGTCTTCACTGGCTCCCATTGAAAACGACGCCGCGACCCGACACCAAAGAACACCTATGCACCCGGCTCCCCTGGGTGAGGTAACTTCAGCACTACGGTGCTCCTGTGGGTGTGGGCCCTAGAACTACTTACCCTGTAAGTGACTTGCTTGTAGCTTCCCTAGAAGTGTCCTAAAACTCTTACTTTCCAAGTGTGACAATTGTGCTGACTCGTACAGGGTTCGCGTCTGTGTTAGACACACCGCGTCCATCTCCTTTGCAACACTATCTAAAACTGTATCCTTCGACTCGTACTGAGTCCGATCGGTGTTCGCCTCGAACACACAAAGGGCCTGTAACTCTGAGATCTCCATTGCACTGACTCGCACAAGGTTCGCGTCTGTGTTAGACACAGCGCGTCCATCTCCCTTGCATCTCTATCTGTGACCGCGTCCTTCGACTCGTACAAGGACCGATCGGAGTGTTCGCCTCGAACACGCAAGGGACCTTTAACATTGATATCTCAATCGCGTCTGAGTGCATAGACTCGTACAGGATTCGCACCGGTGCCAGGACACCGCGTCCGTCCCCTGTGGGTCTCCTACAACTACCTGGGGTGGTTCTTGGGGGTCCCTCGATTCTAGATGCCTTAGACCTAGGTCTAGCAAACTAAGATTGTGATATTCGATTGTGCTAAACTTATTCTGATAATATTTGACTTGTACATATGTTCCTGACCTCTAATCTCATAAAGAGATTAGTAGAGAGTGTTTATTAATAAATACATATATATTTGATATATATACCTGTGTGGTGTCTTTTCATTTGGTGATTCAAGAGATTGTGTGGTAAAACAAGCTGCTTTACATTCCTTCAAGACTTAGCCTGAAGGCTGCTCTCCACAGCTACCACTAGGATAGCTTTCTATAAAGGTTGTCTTAAACCTATCTACCATAAGAGTCGAATTGTTCTGGTGCAAGGTGTCCACTTTAATTAGTGAACAGCATATACCAGGCCAACTTCTCACACATGTCCTGATAGTGAATTACTGCCAATTTCGTTTTCACTATTGCAAGGCTAGCTGTTCTCATAGGACAGAATGGGGAGTTTGTTTATAACATCTTAGAAACATAACTTCCCCTAGGAACAAGGTAGGAAAATAAAGTTTAGTATGCCTGAACTCAGAATGTTAAAATGCATCTTTTAGTGAGGGTGATTTTTACAATCTGTGTTTGAAAATACCACTTTTAGAAAGTAGGTATTTTCTTGTTTAACCATTCTGTGTGCCTGTGCTTGTTTGTGTATTGACAGTCTGATTTTGGAGTGACAGGGGCTGGGGAGGTGCATTCTTTCAGACAGCCACCGGGGGGGGGTTGATGTGTGTCCTGCCTTTCCTGAATGAGTCAGGGCTGGGCTCAATAGACCTGGGCTGCATTCAGAGTAGGGGGAAGAGTTCTCACTAGCACCTGAATAGGCCCGGCCTGCATTTAGAGTGGTGGGAGAAGATTTCCCTTGCACCTGAATAGGGCCTGTCTGCCTTACACAATGTTGTCTCCACCTCCTGCCGGGCAGCTGCACCAGAGAGGACAGAACTGGTTTGGACTAGGCTCAGAGACCCTTGCACAAAGAGAACAAAGACATTTTGGGGTATAAGTATTAGACCTAAAACCCCTGAACTTTAGACTACTTCTGGAATCAAGAGGAACCATTGCTGAGGAGAAGAGCTGGAGAAACTGAGAAGTACTGCCCTTGCTGTGTGTCTGGGGTTGGCCTGCAGTTGCTGTTTCTGCCAAAGAAAGGAGAAGGACTTTGCTGTGTGCTGTGTCCCCTGCTTGAGGAAAGTCTCCAAGGGCTTGAGTAGAGCTTGCCTCCTGTTTCGAAGTCTCAGGAACACAAAGACTTCACCCCCAGCTCCCCTGAACTTCCTTGCTGGGAGTTCTGAACTGCCAGGAGTGTCTGTGACTGTGTGGGGCCTCTGGAGGTTGTTTCTGCTGCTGGGAGCTGGAAAGCAATGCAACAAACAAGGAAGTCGATGCATCGCTCTTCTGGCGACAGTTTTCAGACGCAATGCCGTGGTGCAAGAAGAATCTCCCCGCACCGCCGCACCGCTGCTGAAACCGCCGCAGCGCCTGTCGCCGCTGCAAGAATTGACGCATCGAGGGATCGCGGCTGAAAAGGTCGACGCAGCGCTGCTCGCCGCCGCCTCATCGTTCGCCGCCGCCTCCCGGATTGGTACGCATCGTCCCTATGCCGCAAGTTTTCCCCAACACATCAGCCACGGATCGGAGTCGTCTCAGTACCGACGCATCGCTTCCCCCTACAGACCGGACCCAACGCATTGCTCCCCTGTGTACAGCGAAACTGTCGCATCACATTCACAAAGGTCTCAGGAACTACGCATCTTTTTGTTTTTCGACGCTTCTCATCGCAGCGGCTGTTTGGCTTGGTGAACTTTGTCACAACAACAGGTACTTTGCAAGAAATCACGCATCCATAGTTTTCTATGGACTCAGTTGCTAAAACCTTTTGAAAGTCATTTTTCTTAATATTTGTATGTTGGATTTTTGTCGTTTTGGTCTTGTTAAGTTTAGATAAAGATACTTTATTTTCTAAACCGGTGTGGTGTCCATTTGTGGTGTTATCACTGTGTTACTGTGAGTGTTGGTACAAATACTTTACACATTGCCTTTGGGATAAGCCTGTCTGCTTGTGCCAAGCTACCAAGGGGGTGAGCAGGGGTTATCTAAAGTGTGCATCCCTCTTACCCTTAGTTGAAGCAAGGGTCCCTATTTGGACAAAGGTACCTAAGCTCCTAAAAAGATTTACGTCATATTTTGTCCACAAAACCACTAAAATGATCCTGGATTCTCTATTAAAACACATGGAAACCAGGTTCCCCACACAGGCAAAGAAGCTTAATATGTTTTGACAAGAATGGCATGCACACACGAAGGCACAAGCATTTCCCTGGCCTAAGGAGGGAACTTTTGACACTAACGCAATTGAGCATACTAAAACACACATAAAAACAAAGGGCCTCATTTACAAAAATATGAAGCAGTGTGGTGCCGCAGTCCATTTTGCTTTGCCAAGCTGCATCATTTTAAAAGCACAGGGATGCATCGTATTAACAACAATACTACGCATCCGTGTGCTTTCCCCTGCACTGTCGCACAATTGGCTACCATGCGCAAGCGCATGCACCCATGTGTCATGTTGCAAGGTTGCCTACATCGCGGGGATGATTGTATTTGTGCAGGAAGGGACACCTTCCTGCACAAAAACAACCATTGATGGCATTTTCCTCTTTCTATGCGTGCTGCAGAATGCAGCACGCATAGAAAGAGGAAACAAATGAGGAGAAATAAAAGTATTTCTCCTCATTGCATCACTCCTATGCCTCACTTGGGGAGGCGTAGGATTCTGATGCATTCCCAGCTTTACAAAATTTTGTAAATCTTAGAATGTGTCAGGTTCCATGGATGTTGAGTGGGAACACCCACAGCAACACCCGTGGAACGCTACTTTCATGCAGAGTAATGTGTAAAAGGGGCCCATATTTATAAGGCCATGAAAAGACACGCAGGGTGACTTTACGTGGCCTTGTAAATATGGACAGGCACATTGTGCCACCGGTTCGTCAAAAAAAGCGACGCACAGTCGGCGCAATGGGCTTATAAACGAGGCCCTAATTATACAGGTCAAAAGAGAGACAGGAGAGAGGTATTACTACAGTTATGTGCCATCTGCGAAGAGGCCCAGAGCCATAACCCTACACTACTGATAGCAAGCACGGTGTTAGAGCCTCCCCCACCATTGTAGGAATGGAGGTCCTCATGCTAGCACCTCTGAATTAGGATATTCCAATCCACCAATAGTAGGAGTCAACAGGACCCCCACCAAAATACGGATAGTTAGTCCTAAGCATGACAAACCAAAATGCCAGTGAGCCCAGACGATTCCAGCACAACCCAAGACCCTTGAAAAAGTCCACAAAAGCTCGACCCCCCTCTGTCTACCATGTCCAACTCATAGAACCTCAGCAGCATGGAGAACACACACTCCCACTGGTTCTAGTGAACATACACAAGTGACAGGGAGATTTGTGGCTGTTCTAGATAGTGGCGCAGCAAGTGGAGGAGAGGAAGTAATTCCCAGTCCCCCGGGAATTGATGACGAGGGCAAGGCTACAAGATTTGCCCAGGTAGCTGAGGAGACAACAGAGAGTGAGTTTGACGGCGCAGCCCGGCAAAAAATACCAGCACACAGCTCAGAATGAAGTAGGCAAACTAGACGGGACGAGGAAGAAAGGTGTGAGCTGAGGCTAGAGAGAGAAAGAACACGCACAGAGGAAGTACAGCAAGAACACAGGGCAACGCCCACCTCATATGAGGGAAGCAGGGGTAGGTACAGGGCACTGATCAGGGAAGAATCAGAGGCAGAATTAAATGAGAGGCTTTTAGCAGGGATCAGAGCCTCAACAAATAGTTGCCAAAGGAGAGGGCTGACCAGGAAATATAAGACCAAGTCAGCCTGGTATTAACCCAACCAAGATGCAGGAAAAATCAGATGGCGCTTTTGCATGCACATGAGGGGAGCAGCGACAAGGTTGCGCACTGCTCCACATGAGCGCACAACAAAGGAAAGTTAACACTGAGGGAGATAGTAGCAAGAGAGGAAGGTGAGATCTTTTCATGCCTGTTTTGCAACCTATTAGTTTGCTGGACTGAGGAAAAGGACCAAAATGATAGCCCTTGGCTGAAGGAAGGATCATTTGAGCCAGAGGACATGGCTATAGCGGAGGATTGCATCCAACATGGAGGAGGAGAACCAAAGTGGAACTTCCCCTACATGCAGGAATGCCTAAAAAGATGGGGGGGTATGTCGGGGATCATATATGTGCCATGGGCTTAGATGGATAAAGAGGGGTTAAGGACAAGGTTACCGTCATTGCAGGATGGAACAGTGAAATGGATTTCATGCTTCGAGATGAACACCGCAGGAATCAAACTAGTGACAGGTGACATTAAGAACCTGTTAAATAGCCTTATTGGGGAACAGACCAATGCGGTGTTCGCTCGAGCCCACATACCAGCAATTACCCTAACAGATACTGAGCATGATGGGGCCCCATTTAATTCATACCGGCACCAGATCTGGGCAGCCCTGAGAGATATGTTCCCTGACTGCCCAGATGTAGGAGTGTTAATGGCAGACACTATGAAGCCAGGGAAGAGCATAACCAATTTCTTGGATAGAATGAGGGAACAATGTGGACAAGAGACAGGACAACCATGGATTGATACAGGCCCACAAGTTGCATTCTTCTACAACAGTCTTAGAAAAGGGCTACCCACCGAGATACAGAGCGGGCTGGCCAGCGTGGTTGGGCTAGATACCAAACCCTGACGGGAGATACAAGCCCATATATTACATGACCATAAAAAGAAGAAAAAGATAAGGACAGACAAAAACAGCAGCAAGCCCTGAAAGACCGCTAAATTGGTCAAACACAAATTGGAAAAGAAGGCCCTCGAGGGGAATCGTTGGCCACAACCCTGCACATGATACCAGTGTCCAGGGGAACTCCACTGCAGAGCCCCAGAGGGTTCTAATTCAGATATGGCAGTAGAGACCATGGAGGCTGGCAACAACCAGACCCTAGGGAGTGTAACTATTGCCACAGGCTGGTCCACCTGGCAGAAAGATGCCGGTTAAAGGCATACCATGAGCAGAGATTGATGGGCCAGGGCCAGCCACCACAAAACCCAATGAATGTCCATCCACAAAACCAAGCCCAGGGAAATTAGAATGCACACTACACACACACTCAGGGAGGTCCGCCATCCGCCACACCACCGCAACAGGGATCAGATAGTTGGGAAAGCATGTGTCAGCAACAACCACAGACACAGAACTCAGCACATCTGAGACCAGGGCCACAACTCTGGCAGGCAGGGGTAACAGTATGGGAAAGTAGTGCCCTCATGCAACCTCAGAACCAAAACTGACAATAGACTAGACAAGTAATAACTATACCACCAAACAAAACCCTAGCAGACTCAACCAATAGCCTCCTCCCTTTAAAAAAAAACAGACAAACATACAGCAATAGGGATCAATAGATTTTATTGGGGTCCAGGAGCTTTGGGCCGCTGTATGAGTTTTGTCAACCGGGTTTCCTCACTAGAGTTCGACATCAGGGGCGCCTCCGAGAGCTAAGGCCCCACTCTGCTGTTGATTCCCAAGGTGGGGTTGGCTGGCACACATGAGGGAAAGGGCAGTTTGATGAGGAGATATGGCGGCAACCAGAGAATATATTTAAAAAAGCAGACGCCCAGGTCCCTACATCCCAAGTCAATAGGGACGGGTTCTAATCACCAAGTGGAAAGGTCCCCATTCTCAGGCATCCGGCTCAAGGCCAATATTTCCTGGTATGGTGTGTAGTCTCAAATGCAAAAACATTTGTGTTTGCTTTGTTCGCCCTAAGTTGGCAGGGTATGCCCAGACATGGGGTCCCTGCTCACTTTGCCACTGGATTCAAGCTAGCCTAGCTGATGAGGGCTGTTAGCCCGAAACCGGTCCCAGGATGCTTGTTTTCGGTCCAGGGAAGACATGGCTTGGCAGTTCGGGCTGGACTGTTCCCATGAGGCACAGGGTCAAGACTGATTTGCATACAGCTGTGTCTGAACTGGGGTGGCAAAGTGAGCTAAAGAACGATGATTGATTCAACCCAGATCTATGACTGAGGGTGAGTGTCTGAAAAGTTTCAGCACTCCGTCCATCATCTCCTTCTGTTTGCTTTGTTTGCCCTAAGTTGGCAGGGTATGCCCAGACATGGGTCCCTTGCTCACTTTGCCACTGGATTCAAGCTAGCCTGACTGATGAGGGCTGTTAGCCCAAAACCGGTCCCAGGATGCTTGTTTCCGGTCCAGGGAAGACATGGCTTGGCAGTTCGGGCTGGACTGTTCCCATGAGGCACAGGGTCAAGACTGATTTGCATATGGCTGTGTCTGAACTGGGGTGGCGAAGTGAGCTAAAGAATGATGATGGATTCAACCCAGATCTGTGACTGGGGGTGAGTGTCTGAATTGTTTCAGCACTCCGTCCATCATCTCCTTGTGTTTGCTTTGTTCGCCCTAAGTTGGCAGGGTATGCCCAGACGTGGGTCCCTTGCTCACTTTGCCACTGGATTCAAGCTAGCGTAGCTGATGAGGGCTGTTAGCCCGAAACCGGTCCCAGGATGCTTGTTTCCGGTCCAGGGAAGACATGGCTTGGCAGTTTGGGCTGGACTGTTCCCATGAGGCACAGGGTCAAGACTGATTTGCATATGGCTCTGTCTGAACTGGGGTGGCAAAGTGAGCTAAAGAATGATGATGGATTCAACCCAGATCTGTGACTGGGGGTGAGTGTCTGAAAAGTTTCAGCACTCCGTCCATCATCTCCTTGTGTTTGCTTTGTTCGCCCTAAGTTGGCAGGGTATGCCCAGACGTGGGTCCCTTGCTCACTTTGCCACTGGATTCAAGCTAGCATGGCTGATGAGGGCTGTTAGCCAGAAACCTGTCCCAGGATGCTTGTTTCCGGTCCAGGGAAGACATGGCTTGGCAGTTTGGGCTGAACTGTTCCCATGAGGCACAGGGTCAAGACTGATTTGCATATGGCTGTGTCTGAACTGGGGTGGCGAAGTGAGCTAAAGAACAATGATGGATTCAACCCAGATCTGTGACTGGGGGTGAGTGTCTGAAAAGTTTCAGCACTCCGTCCATCATCTCCTTGTGTTTGCCATGGTGTGTAGTCTCAACAGTGCCTCCAATGAGCTAGAAGCCTCCCACCAAAGGAGGCACCCTTTCAGTTCTAAAACAAAGCTGTCTTCAGTGGCGGGACGCAGGATTCTCGTGTGCCTAGGAGGCTAGAAGCCCAGAAAACTCCACAGCACATGCACAAAGACTCAGTAAGCTGTGAGGCATACTCATTATGTCAAGCATAATCTTCCAGTGGTGGGGGGTGGCTAGATTCCCCTGAATTGTTAAGGCCGTCCCCAGGATTTTGCCTTCATTGTCACCCTGTAGACTCTTGCAATTTTTGACTGAAAGTTTGGTCACCGTGCCATGCCCTTACGACGCACAACTGTAGCGTTCTTAGCCACCAGCTAGGAACAGAAGGCCCAAGTGCGCTGATAGGAAGCAGGGTGTAGTCCAAGGGAGAGGGGGGAGCCTGGGATTAGGGATCCCAAATGTCCATTGAAGCTCCAGACAAAGGTAGGGCACAGGATGCACCCACCCCCAGATAAAGCATAGCGGTTAACAAATGCTCCATACCTTACATGCAACATTTAGGGAGAGCAGTTGGTTCGACCTCAGACACCACAAGGCAGCATAGGTAGGGGTAAAAAGTGTGCCACGGAGTAGTTCTGACCCCCTCCCACACATGACAAATGAGATAGTAGATCACGTGAGACTTAGGGAAACGCCCAAAGCTAAAGGAAAACAGCGCAAAGTTAGCCCAAAAAGAGGTTTCTTGATAAAAGGCGGGGTCGATATACCTAGCGCCACAAGGGAGGATCACACGGCTTTCCAAATGCAGGGAACTGAGAGATACATACACACGTTGCAACCATCAGCTGCACTAAATAGCTACACGCCCCCTCATCACATATTCTGGTGCACATGTGGACGAAAAAGACACAAAATAAGCAAGACACATTCCTGGAAAACTAGTGATGGCCACGGAATTCCTGATAGATGCTATCCATCCCTATGCTTCTGAAACCACCCCACATCTGTCTAGATATAATCAAAGCATCAATTTAGGAATAAAAGGGGGAGGGTGCTCAGCATAAAAGAGACTAAACTGCCTGGTTAACCAATAATCTCCCTTTTTCCCCAAAAACTATTGTAGGAAGCTGGCTCTGTATATGATATTGCCACTGGGTGTAAATACCGTGCACAGAGTCCAGGGGTTCCCCAAAAGTGTACAGGGCTAATGCAAAACCCAAAGTGCTCTATTAGTGGTAGAGTGGGTGAACAGCCCTAGGCCTAACACAGAGGAGTGTAAGACATTTATTGCACTCACATGATCAATGATGGACACATGATTCAAGAAGGAGATCTAAATCAATTTTAGAAAAATTATACTTTGTTTGTATTCTATTGTAAGACCAAGACCTTTTTGCTAAGGTATTTACATTTCAATTAAAGATACTTTTCACAGTCAACAGTCGACCGTGCAATATTCGAACAGTTCAAGATTATCCTGTGGAGGAAATCAATTGTGGGATGTATCAAACTTACAGTTCCAGTCTTCGGGTGGTCAGACCCACACTGAGTACAGCCAATGCGGTCGAAACTGGCAATGATCTTTTATCCTCGCTGTCGGCGGGAGCAATGAGCGGGATAGGTTTCAGCCGGCGGCCAACACAGTTAACATTGCGATCGCTGGCGGCTGGTGGCTGTACATTGGATGGGGGTCCACCGTCGTCGGATTGTCTTTGAGAGATCTCGGTCTGGCAGACGGTGCAGGAGGCGACTGGCAGGGCCATTAGCAGGAGAATACAGGCTCTTGGACATGGAGCTAGGGTAACAAGGGTCATGGGGCCGAGAGGATTCCTCGAGGTCGTGGAGGTTGTCCAGCTGCAGTGCTTTCTTTGGCGAGGGTAGAGTCACGTCGACACAAGTGCCGGTCCTCTACTACTGTGGTCTTTGGGACATCTTGGGTGAAAGTGAGTCGCATCAACACCAGTGTCGGTCCTCAACTGTGGCGGTTCCTGGAGTTCTCTTGCAGTAGGGAGTCGTGTCGACCAGGGTCAGTCCTCCCTGTGACGGTTCTTGGAGTTTGTTTCTTCCTAGACAAGTCCGCTGTCTGCGGAGGATTGGAACCTTTGTCAAAGGCAGCAGTCCTCCCAGGGTTTCAGAGGTTGCAGGCTGCAGGACGGGTCACAGGTTCTCAGAAGTTGGAGACAGGCCAGTAGGGCTAGGGCCAAGGCAGTCGTTGTCTTTAGTCTTCTCTGCAGGGTTATCTTCTTGCTTCTTAGGTCATCGCAGATCTGAGGGCCAGGTCTAGGGGAGCCGTCTAAATACAAAATTTAGGAGGTGTTTAAGAGGAGTAGCAGGTAGGGCCAATGGGCACCTTACCTGGGGTGACTACACCCTCTATTATGCAACCCTCCTGTGGGAGGGGGACATAGGCCTAGCCCTGATTGGAGGGTCCCCCCATTTTCAAGATGGTGGCGACTGAAAAGTGTGCTTCACCTCGCTTCCCCGAACCTTAGGGGTGGCGTTGGCAGAGGTAGGCACACCTCCTACTTTTTTTAATCTTCTGCCGGTTTCCCCGCCCAAAGTGGGGGGTGTAAACCAAGGGCTGCCATCTGCTGCTAGCAGCAGAGACTGGGTGTCACATTACAAAGGAGTTTCCCTCTTCGAGCACTGGCCCATCTTGAGGGAGGATCCATGACACCTCTGCCCAGGATGTGCATTGTTTCTGGTCCCAGAGAGCAGGGGCTCTCTACTCAGCGGTCCAGAAACATCTCAGGTGGTGGCTGGCTGCCTACAGCCGGTCAGATACCACACCAGGGTTGGCAGGGTTTCAGGGGGCAAATTTGAGGTGCCCTCTGGGTACATGGAACAATAAATCCAACACTGGTAACCAAACATTCCTATATTCAGTTAAAGCCATCATGGTGCTGTGGAACTCGAGTTGTCGAGTTCTGAGCCCATGCACTCTCTATGATTCACTAGCACTTACAATATTGGGGAATCATGCCAAATATTGTAGGGGCACATCTGCTCATGCAGATATGCCCTAACCTGGAGTATAGTGCACCCTGCCTTCGGGCTGTGAGGCCTACTAGAGGGGTGACTTACCTATACTGTCAGGCAGTGCTAGCTGGCATGGCAGCCAGGCAGGGTGCCATGTCGACTTTGTTGTTTTCTCCCTCACAGGGGCATGCAGGCTGCAAGGGCACTGCATGGTCCTAGTGAGGAGGGTTCCAAGGGACCCTCCTCAGCTTTCAGGTCCGAGGTACCCAGGGTGCCATTTACTAGGGACTTACAGGAGGCAGAATTACCAATTGGGTGTATGTTTTAGGAAAAGAGCACTGGCACAGGGCACCTGGTTGGAAGTAACCCTGTGCACTACATTTGAAACCACATTAAAACCAGGCAAAAAGTGGGGGGCAAACCATGCAAAAGAGGCACTTTCTCACAATTATCAAAAAGATACCCGACTGGGGCCACCTCCTGGTTCCTCACAAAAATAGCAACTAGTAGAGTGTTGCAGGGTAAGAATACTGGAACTCAGGGAACCATTGATTACGGCGCACATGTAATGTCTATGAGTTAACAATAAACCAAGTTCTTATCCAAACAGGTCAACCACCTCATCTTCAAGTGCACCAACACCCAGCTGCCATATCAAACACCCCAGTCTGGACAAGAAGTTTACATTTGAAAACTTTTAACTAACGCCACAAACCTTTTGTTAGAACTGATAAGGGAAACCGCAGCCACTGGAGGACCACAGACGTCTCCCAGGGGACCCATACAAAGACCTGCAATGTCAAATGAAAAGTTATGTATGATTGCACTGTTATTTTCCCTCTGTCTAGCATGGGTGATATCGCACTTATTCACTGCCAAGGAACTGCCCAGCAAAATGGAGTCTATTCAAAAGTTACCACAGCACCTGTGTAGGGACCTCTCTCATGTCACCTACAATTACACTAAGCAGAACACCAGCATCCCACATGCACTACACAGCGCCCTTTTGCACAATACATGGTACCAACACATGAGAACAATTGGCTCCAAAACATCAGCCAGGTCATGGTATGTCTGTTCATTGATTCTGCATGCAGTAGGTGCAGACAGGCTTTAATTATCCCAAGAGGTAGCCCTCCAGAAAGCAAAATGCCTTATTCGCCTATATCTACACAGAATAAGGGCCAAGATCCAACCCAACAAAGTAGACCCACACAGGGTAGTAGTAACTTTGACCGGATATGACACCAACCCAGCTGCGTTATGCCTCTTCACTGAACATAATGACATCCAAACCGAGCTGGACAGGATGCATAGAAAGGGCACCATAGGGGAGGATACTGTTTGGCCCGCAGACTTTCCAGAGAAGAGATTCTTGGAGGTAGCAAAACCCCCAGCACAAAAGCATCCACTCGTGCATCCATCTGTGGACTGAGGTGGCCCCTAGCGTATCTGGGGTGGTCTTCTTTAAGAACAAGTGGTCCACCAACATGGAGTTCTTGTGTAGGGCCATCCAGTTCAAAGATAGGAACGGGAATCAGTCACATGGGGGACAGTTGAATGAGGAGAGCGTGACCACCAACTGTCAGAAATTCTGGGACACCAAGGTGGGTGGATAGACTTGGCTAGAAGGGAAGGGGCAGCCCCAAATGTTATTGAAGCTTACATTCTATTCCTTGTGTTTCAGAAGTTAAGGAACGCTTCCATTGGGCACGAATGCTAACTGTGGAGCAATCATGCACATTCCGAATATGCAATGGGGAAACTCCATGCTGATGGATTGCAACTGGCAGTGCGGCGAGTTTGCCTATACTCAGCTTGTCGGTGGATGGCGCAGACTCTGTTCCCTGGTCTCCATAAACACCCTAAACCTAGTCATTCCTGGAGAAGAACTATCGGACTTAAAGCAGCACCTGTTAAAGAAGAAGACAACCTTGCTGCAGCAGGCTTGCCAGAAGAGAACTGAGGACTATTTTGGCTGGGCTCAGTACAAAGACATTCCAGAAGAATTCAAACTGTTTACTGATGCACAAGTGTCTGCAGGAGGGTCTTTACCTTTCTTCACCCTGCAGACTAAAG
The DNA here is from genome assembly GCA_963921515.1 of Calotriton arnoldi. NCBI lineage: Eukaryota > Metazoa > Chordata > Amphibia > Caudata > Salamandridae > Calotriton > Calotriton arnoldi. The sequence goes on from CAWUFW010011931.1 coordinate 470,533, forward strand.
CCAATGCCCGCTGGTTACAAATAACCAGGTGGGAAATGTTCAAAGTGATGAACAGCACTGAGCTCGGCATCAATTCAATCAAGGAAAAACTGTTAGCAATCCGCCTCATGGTAAAGCAGCACTTATATATATTGGAATTGATGGCTGCGATGGAGGGAGGGGTGTGTGCCAAGATCAGTGTGGCCTGCTGCACCTTCATTCCGGGGAAAGATATGAATAATGGGACATTGACACTTGCCATCCAAGCACTGCACCACTTACAGAGAGACGTGTGGGGAAGGAGATGCCCCTGAGCAGGAGTGTTTTTTAATTCTTTCTCCTGGCTCCCCCAGTGGATCTCCGGTTTGTGAAAATCACTGTTGACAGTTTTTATTGTGTTTCTATTTGTTTGCGGGTATGTACAATTGGGGATTACCTGCTGTAAAAACACAGTCCTCAAACTGGGAAAAATGCAAGTAACCAGGAAGGTAGTGGTTGTCGAGAGCGAACATAATGAGCAACAGATCCCACAGAAAGTAACTGTCACAAGGTATGAGTTAGATAGTGTAGTTGACAAATCAACCAGAGAGGGGAATGTTAATATGGAAGAAGTTAATGCTAATATGAAAAATGATACATTCATTTATGAGAACGAAATTGCATCTTTATCATTGAATTCACCTGTTGTGAACTCCACATCAACCCTGACTTGGAAATACGTAGTAAGCCAAGCTCTGAGACCTAGGTCTGAGGTCACTGATTGATAGGTCACAGGTGGGGTGGCAAGTAGCTGGAAGACAAATGCATGAGCAGGAAACCTTAGATCAATCCCACAGATAGGCACAGCAACACTACAATGGTCAAGGGAGATTGCCCCAAATAAAGCACATGTGCCCGGAGGGGTATGTGCGCTCCTAAAACACCATAAAGTCAGATGCCACATGAATTAGGAACGTACAGCCAATCAGGACACAGCACACGCAGTGATCATGCACTCCCCATGCCGGACATCTGGACATGTTACCCACTGTCCACATAGTGTCAACGCAAGGTCGATACCCACTGTGCTTTCCATTAGACAATTAATTTATGACTTTAAAGGCAGTAACTTACATTCCTCACCATACATGGATCACCGGAAATTCTTTACTACCTACTATGAACTGTATAAAAGGAGGCCACAGACTGATTGACAATTGAAACAGTCATCAGACCCTGCGCCTATAACTGTTCTCCCGTCCGCTCTGTTTAATTAAACAAACTGTTCCTGTTTTGCCAAACGTCTCTTGTCTCTTGTTTTTTCAAGGTATTTCATGTTCAAGCAATATTTAACATTCATGCACAAAATCTTTAAACATTTTGAGATCAATTATCTTAGACCTACTAATAAAATACTTTTAGCTAGGTTCTCTTTCCCTTTTCCATCCTGAGTCACTTTGAGGTACAGGAGAGTGAAATGGACAAATACTATTGATACTCCAAATTTGTCCTCTGTCTAGTCTTACAGCGTTCCTGCCAACCCATACAATTTTAGCTGGGGATCAATACACTGAAAGGCTACTTCCTTTTGTGTCAGATCTTTTACCGTGTACAACATCCCCAGACTTACAATTTCTTTCTTGGACATTGTTAGATAAATCACACTGATTTTTCAATCAATAAAAGAAATGTTTATTTAGACCAATGGTCTTTAAACAACACAATTACACATATAATCAGATTGTAATATACATTTTCAAAATTATACACAAATTTAACACTATTTAAAATTCATCTGCTAAAATCTCGATAAAACAAGAAATCTTAAAAATACCTGGTTATATTTATACAACTTCATTGCTCATTATAGCTCCTTGTTATATATTACCTAAAAACAGAACTAATCTTACTTACACATGCAGCGCCTTTTTAAGTGCAGTCATAAACCTTCCAATAGCAATTGCTTATTGAATTGCTACAGCGCATGTCAATAAGAAATTCTATGGCTTGCGCTCGATTCCTAATCGCATATTTAAAAAATAATGGACATAAAATCAATTTCTGCAAGGGCAACACTTTTAAGCAATCCACTAAGACGTATAAAATATCGCATTTTGTACTCAACTCACATATAAAATTCCCAAGAATTTTTGCACTTTCTCTGGTGTATGCAAATGTTATACATTATGATACCTCTATCAACAGCAACCGGACAATTCAATTTTAGCCAGGAGCTAATTTGCTTCCTGGATGTCTCTTTTTCAAGGATGCAAAAGGAGATATCTGAACAACAGAATATGGTGTAGGGCGATAGGCCCAGATCAGGTTTTGTAATGGAGTATACCAAGATTGGCTGCTCAAAGAAGCCAGTTGCAAATAATCTTTAATCATACGATTAATCCTTCTCACCAACCGCTAGCTCCAGGCCAATAAAAAGATGTCTTCTGTTGGTGGATAGCAAATTCACATAAGAACAACTTAATTTGTTCTGAAGTAAATTGAACCCTGTTAACTGTGACTATAATTTCTGGTATGCCCCCCTCCATTAATGTCTCTTTCAGGCAGACAATTAAGACAGACATAGTGCCCCTTTGCCCTTTTCTCCCCAAACTGCTCTAAGGGTTGTCTAAAGGGCTGGCTCTAGGGTGGTGCAACTGGTGCCACTGCACTGGGTGCTGACTTCAGGTGGGTGCGCCCTATTTGCAAGTATGTTATGTCTTTAAAAGCACCTACTGCCGCTTTCCTTACCTCCAGCAATTTTTAGGAAACAATAAAAGTGTTAAGATTACTCTGGTGATTAATGTTATGCCTGGAGAGAGATAGGAGTTTTGTCTAGTGGAAGTTTTGACTCATCGTAAGGTAGTGCAGAGGGTTAATGGGCCTGCTGCAAAGAATGTGTACTATGCTGATCAATAAGTGCATATATGTAACTTGGTTAGTGGGTTGCTGGTTTTGTCAGAGGTACTCTTTTGTTTCTTGCAGTTTATAAGTTAAAATCCTAATATAGAATAGTGGGCTGTTAACTGTCATCAAAGAGTTTCATGCAAACTGCAAGGTATAGATTAGAGCATTATGATTTTTCCCCGTCTTTCATTATCCTAATGTTGCAAAAAGGGTTCATTTGGGTAGAAACCAATTTTTATTATTTAAGAGAACCCCCAACTATGGTGGTATGTTTTAAATTCTGAGTTTGTGCTTCTCCAGACCAAGCACTCAAACTATACTACCAGTATGGATGACATGGAACTTCTACACCTTGTAGTTCTCTGTCTTATGTAACATTTCCTATACACTGATTTACACCTGTATGATTGATTGTCTCTGTGTAATGTGTGTGATGTAAAGTGCTCTGAAACACTACTGTGGTATTTGTCTGACATGCTTCCGCATGTCAGCTGACTTGTCATTATAGAATTCTTAGGTGCCCTGGAATGTTTATGACGAAAGGCTCTGTTGCCTAGTGTTGGGAGAGTCAGTTACTTCTGACTTGCCTGTGGATAGGACGTTATTACGAGGATCTTCAATAAAGAGGATAATCTACAAAGACCTGCTTCAGCTTCTTCTTTACACTGGCGACGAGGATGGGATGACTACGAACCCTGGGAAATATCTCCACCTCTTTTCTACACAAGAACATTTGAAGACCTCAAAATCAAGATCGAGAAAACGTCCTAACACAACTCTGCTTCCTGCGAGACTTTTAAGGTACTGTGCGCGCTCTGCTTTACTTCAAACAAGCCTATGATCTCTTGTGTACTTTTCTACTTCCGCTACTGACATCCTATACTTTTCAATACACACGCGCTCCTCCTCGCACTAACTGGCATCTCACATTCCTGCTTACTGCGCAACTACACTACTATGAGTGGCGCTATAAAACGAATTAACTGCATCTGAGAGAAAGTGGTTATGGAGACTAAGGGGGCACTGTTAAAGGGTGGTAGTGAGGAAATCAATGGCAGAGGTGGTCACTGGGGGGGCGTCAACAATCATTGTTGCACTGGGCACCACCAGTGTTAAAGCCAGCCCTGGTTGCCTAGTTTGTGCCTCCTAAAGTTCAAAGAAAATGTCCACATCTCCAAGTCCTAGCTGCTCGCATCTATGCGGTGACAAGCTTTTATAGACTAAGGATGTATGTCAATTCTTTTCTGAAGAAATCCCTGGGATTATTGATTCATTTGCACTGCACCCCACCAAAACATGCCACTGAACAATGAAACTGGTGAGACTGATACTGTTGCTTAAGAAAGTGTCTTATGCGGTCGATTGGCACACATGTGAGTGACAAGTGTGTGCTGCATCGAGATGCTCATAGGGACTTCTAGAGCATTGAAGCTTTCTATCTGTTGTGCCTAACTGGGTTGCAAGAGAATTCAAGTTAAAAATGCTGTAATATTCATCATAAAAGGGTAAGGAGATAGTGAGTAAATGCAGTTAGCAGTTATGCTGACAAAACATTAATTACATTTACTTATTAAACTCTCCATGTCAGGCCTCTGTTTTCTCTTTTAAAAATACTGGCCTCATAGCAAGCTAGTCCCTTATCAGGTTCCATTGTTGGGAGATGCTACATGACTGATGGTGTAAGTAGCTACTGGAGCAGGTCTGATCACTGTAGATCAGCTGGTATCTGTCCAGGGTGACCTTGGTGCAGGACCACATATATCTGCATAATTTAAATATTATAAGTAACAGATTCAAGTATGTGAACAGCTGTAGACCCTAAAAAACAGCATAAGGGTGGCGTAGCCAAGATGGCGGCTTGAAGGGATGTGTCTTCCTGTTGCTCCATCCCTGCCGCTTTTATAGCATGGTGTGCTGGCCCCACACGTTGCATTCATCAGCTTAGGAGCAGTCCCGGTCCACAGACGACCTGCCTGGATACCGGGTAAAATCTGAAGGACCTGGCAGGGGCTAGACCTTCCGGACGTCCCTGTGGAGAATAGGTTTGGCGGGCTGCGGCCTGCACAACACGCCCTGCCCTGCCCCACTGCCTCAGATAGAGACAGGGCTGCCTGTGCGGGAGTCCGTATTCTGACGGCGACTCACTCAGTGGGTCAGAGGCCCAGAAGTCGCAGTGGGGGCTCGATTGGAGTCTTGGGCTCCCACCTTAAGTTCGAGCCTGACTCTGGAGGTGGCTGCGGCTGAAGGCTACGGCAGACGGTGAGGATTCAGAGAACGGCAGCGTGCAAAGCCAGAGGCTGGATGTTGGGCCTGTGAGCCTGCGGACCCAGCATTGAGGAACACTCCCATAGTGGCCTGTGATGTTTGAGCCCGGGGCTTGGGTCCGGAGGTGCCATGAAGGAGGCCCTCCCCGGATTGGTGCTGCATTGCCCCCTCCTGCTCCACGTGGGATCCATGCAGGAACCCGATGCCTTCCGTGGGTGGCTCAGAGGCCCTTCTATCTTGCAGGAACCAGTGGCGCTGGGGCCTACAGGTGGTGCCTAGGACTGTATTTCGACACCCATCCCCTGCCTGGCTGTGGAAATGAGGCAGCGATCTTCACCTAAATAGGTGCGGACTGTGACAAAGTTAGCCCGCTGTTGGAGCCTGCTTCAAGCGCCTTGGGCCTGTTGTCCCTGCAATGCTCCAAAAGAGGGGGCTTCCATGCTGGACAAGTGACAACGAGGATTTGTAGGCCTGAGGAGGGGGCACCGAGTCTGGGGCCCCTGGTGCAGTGGGGGTCGGGGGCTTCTGCCCTGCCCTGTGTGAGCAGTGAGTGGTGTTGTGTTGTGGAGCTAAACGGCCCTCCGGTGGTGACTCGGGCCTAAGGGATGACACCGGCTAGCCAGGTCTGTACCTAACTGAGATATGGTGAGACATCAGTGATCGGCTGCCCGGCTGGAGCTCACGGAGGGACTAGAGGAGGTGAGCATCTCGGCAGCGCCTGGAGTTTGGTCATTCCGCTAGCAGAACTAGCCCCTTATGCCTTGGCAGAGACTTCTCTGATTGGAGGTTTCCCTGGGTGGCATTGGCTTGCTAGCAGAGGCCCCTGTCTGGACCTCCTGCTAGGGACTGGTGCCTGGGGCCCTGTGGTGCTCCTGCGGCGTCTGGCTTGGCCCTCCCCCTGGCTCTGAGCCATGGTCCCTGAGTGAATTTCGATGATATGGCCTCTACCAAGTCCAAGAAGGAGCACACCCTACACGACATGCTCCTTAAAGCTCTGGGTGAGTCTGCGGGGAAGAAGTCGGGGCGGCGGACCCGGGGGTGGTGGTGAGGCCTCTGAGAGCCCTGTTACCCGCAAATGTTTGGAGTCCCTATTTGGTTCTCTGCATGAGGACTTACAGGCAGTGAAGAAGGTTCTTTCCTCTGATCTGAAGGAGGTGCGCAGAGACATAGATGAGGTAGGGGAATGGTGTTACTGCCAGGGATGAGGAGATTGAAAGTCTCCAACAGGAAGTAATTTGCCTTCAGGAGCAGCAGATCGACCTACAGGCGCACACTGAGGACCTTGAAAATAGGTCCAGGAGGAATAAAGTTCATATACGGGGGCTGCCGACTGCATCAGAAGGTTCTGATCTAGAGGAATATGTCAGAGAGTTGTTCTGTTCGGTTCTGGGGTTCCCCAGCAGAAGATGAGATTAAATTTGATAGGTGCCACCGGTGGGGCCACCCAGGGCAGCGAAACAGCCTCCAGCTAACGTCTTGGTCTGAATCTACGACTTTAAAACTAAAGAAGCCATCCTACGTAAAGCTCGGGATGTCAAGCCATTGCAGTTTCGGGGGCACCCCCCCAGTTGTATCAGCACTTAGCAGTAATCACTCTGCAAATAAAGAGGGACTTTTGACCAGTGACAGCTCATCTGAGGACGGCTGGCATTCCCTTTTCTTGGGGCCACCCCTTCTGCCTGATCTTTCACTGGGAGGGCAAAACTCACCAACTCCGTTCACTTGCAGAGGCCTGCAAGGTTCTGAACATTGATCCCACACAGCAGGGATCACATTCTGCATCTGCTCAAGACTGCCCAGTTGGGTGCCGCTGGCACAAGGCAGGTCATAAGTCTATCCCGGAGGGTCTTCGCCCCGACTCAGACACCATTGCACAGGAACGTGTGGTGGCCCTTCGCTCCCTATGCAGCGACGGAGTGGACAATGATGGGTCTTGACTCCAGAAGGACAAAGTAAGGCCTGGATGCGGTGGGTGGGCTGTGGAGAGCATGGTCAGGTGATGGGGTTTAGTTAGATATCTCTAATGGATGTCCCTAAAGGAGCCACCCCGTCTTTATGCTTCCACATTTAATGGACTGCTTTCTTACATTCTTTGACAATTTTTTATTATTGGGGATGTTTGGTTTATTGGAGTTTCTTACTTCCTCTGTATACTTTCACATGCGTGAGAGAAACCTGAGCTGGGGTCCCTGCCTGTCTCTGCAAGCTTGCACGTTGATCCTTGGTCCTTGACCTGGGTAGAGGAATGGCCTGATCATAGCACGTTCTTCCCTACGTATCCCTCATAGAGCTTAAATTGCTAAGCCTTAATGTGCGTGGCTTAAACAACCCCACAAAGTGCTCAGCCATCCTTTCACTCCTTGAAAATGCAGGGGGGACATTTGCCTACTGCAGGAGACTCACTTGTTATCTAAAGATGTCCATAGGATGCAATCCCGGAGATTCCCGCAGCAATACTGGTCCACAGGTCCTAATAAGAAGGGCAGGGTGGCCATTCTCTTTTTCAAACACTTCCATGGGGCAGTATTGGGTAACAGTTTTAAAGATAAAGGTAAGCCTCTTGGCCCTCCGTGTGCGGGTGGGCACTTATCATTTCACACTTGTCTCTATCTACACACCAACCGAGCGTCAGGAGGGGTTCCTGATTTATTCCTAAGCCAGGGTCCTTCAGACCTTGGATGTGTCTGAGGTGGTGGGGAGTAATCTGAACTTGGTGATGGATTCTAGCCTGAATCGCTCTGGTCAGAGATCCAGCCAAACTGGAGCTTTCTCACCCGAGGGACTTCGCTGGCTTGCTGTCTGTGGCTTATGTGATCTATGGCACTGGTTTCACCCTGGGGACAGGGACTATACCTTTTTCTCCGTGGCACACAAGACGTATGCTCGCATTGATCACTTTCTGGCTTCCCTGGGTGTGCTGGAGGGGGTGGTCGACACTACTATCGAGCCCCGCTCCCTCTTGGACCACGCACCTATTACGCTGATGCTCTGAATGCCCCCCCTTCATCTCAACCACTGGGTTGGCGACTTAGGGACTCTATACTCCAGGCCCCCGCTGTGGTGGAGGCAATCTGTGAGGCGCTTAATGAATATATGGCCCTCAATGGCACCAGAGCGACACCCCTATCCTCGATGTGGGAGTCTTTGAAGCTAGTCATTCGGGGAAAGCTTATTGCCCATGCAGCAGCTGAGAATCGTAGGCGATGTGATAAACAGAAAGTTCTTGAAAGGAGAGTCTCTGAACTAGAGGCCTTCCATAAGCGATCAGGTGCTCCTGGGTGTGGAGGGAGCTAGAGAAGGAGTGTTTGCAACTACGGCATCTAGACCTAGACTGGGAGGAATACGCTATGTTGCATCTTAAGCATAGATTCTATCTGGGCAACAACCGAGGGGGCCGCATGTCAGCACACTGTCTTCGAATTAAGCAATTTTCGGGTTCGGGAAGGGCTGTTGCCACGGACAGGGATGGTGAGGTCAGAGAGCCCGAGGGTATAGAAGCGGCCTTCCAGGAATGTTATGCCTCACTGTACTCTATGGTAGACAGCCTGTTCACTGACAGCCTGGACTACCTTCATGGAACTCTCCTCACCCCTCTTCCCTCCACTGATGCTGACGCATTAGATAGCCCCATTCGCATGGAAGAGGTGATCTCGGCTAATGCCTGACTGAAGCACCTAAAATCCCCCGTCCCAGATGGCTTTAGCGCTATGTTCTATAAAACCTACTGCTCTGAGCTGGTGCCTTTCCTTATGCTCCTTTTTAATTCCTTCTCTGACTCTGGCACTCTGACAGAGTCTATGTTAGAGGCCTCCATCTCGATGATCCCTAAGCCTGGTAAGGACTCGACCCATTGCGGGTCTTATAGACCCATCTCGCTGCTTAATATTGATGTGAAACTCTTCACAAGTGTCCTGGCACACCATCTCAATCCCCTCATGCCTGGGCTTATTGACCCAGACCAATCGGGTTTTATTCCTTCTCGTCAATGCAGAGACAATACCAAATGCAATAAGGCACACCGGTCGCGTAGGGAGGCTCTTCTGCTCTCTATTGACGCAGAGCAGGCATTTGACCAAGTGCATTGGCCTTATCTTTTTGAAACCTTAAAGTAGTTTGGCTTTGGCGAGAAGGTTTGGGAAGTGGGTTCGATGTATTTACAGTACCCCTCGAGGGTTGGTACGGGTTAATGGAGTACTGTCCTGGCACTTCCCCATCTATCGAGGCACCCGCCAGGGCTGCACACTCTCCCCACTCCTTTTTGCCCTCTACATGGAGCCCTTAGCGCCGAGGTTGCGAGACAATCCAGCAGCCACTGGGATCCCGTTTGGCACTGAACACCGCTTGGTCAGTCTATACGCTGACAATGTCATCTTTTCAGTCACGGCACCCTTGACTTCGCTTGCAGCCATCAAAGTGGAGCTCCGGCTTTTTGGCTCCGTGTCAGGCTTTTGGGTCAATTTGAAGAAGTCCCATATCTTGAATCTTACTGCCTCCCAGAATACAGAGAGCGTGATTCGATTTCTCATGGGGGACCGAGAACCTTTCGTATTTAGGCCTATCCTTGGCCCGGGCGATACCTAAAATGGTGGCTCTGTACTGTGCGCCCCTAGCATTCCAGATTTGCAAAGACCTAGCAGTGTGGCACCAGTCATCACTGTCATGGTTAGGCCAGATTGCAGCGGTTTAAATGTCTATCCTCACTCGCGCCCTTTATGTTTCCAAACACTGCCGCTGACACCACCTGTCGGTGTAATACGATATCTCCAACATATCATTAATTTCATATGGGGGGGCAAGAAACCTAGGCTTCAGAAACATATATTGCATCGGGCGAAGCAGGAGGGGGGACTGACAGCACCCTTGCTATTGCGTTATCAGCAAGCCGCTCAGCTTCGCTACATTATTGAGTGGAACAGGCCTCTCTCCGAGAAACACTGGGTCTTTATGGACCAGGAGGTTGCACGTTCTCAGATATGGAAGGAGATATGGCTTCCTTGTCGACATAGAGCTTGGGGTCCCTACTCTTCGCCTTTGACTTGCTCAGCACTGAAGGTCTGGGACACTGTGGCCATCAAAGCAGTCCTTACAACTTTTCCTTCCCATATGACACCTCTTTTTGCGAACCCAGAATTTCCACCCAGGTGGAGCAGGGTCACTTTTGTAGATGGGTGAAGGGGGTTGTTAGCGCCTCGGCTGTTTATTTGATCTGGATGGTCTCATCCCCTTTGACCAGGTCAAATTTGGCTACTCCTTGATGGAAGCGGACCGGTTCTCGTTTTTGCAACTCCGCCACTGGGTATTGAGTTCTGCCAAACGTCCAGGGGCGGGTCGTCCGATGACTGCATTCGAAAGGTGGTTGTTTCTTAAAGTGGACTCTGGGCCAGAGGTGGTGGGAGGCCAACTTGGCAGATCCCTCTCGGACAAGGAGTGGGAGGACATATTCTACAGGGTGCACAATACAGCAAACACAATGCAAAATACCAAAACGGCATACAAAATAGCCTCCTATTGGTATTACACCCCTAATCACAATAGAAGTGGAATCTGGGCAACTCAGGAGACTGCTGGGGGGGCTGGTACCCTACTTCACCTTTTATGGCACTGCCCAAAACTCACTAGGTACTGGGAGCAAATCCTAGATGACATTGATCTCGCTTTTAAAACAACCATCCCACGATTTCCGGCATACGCTATCCTGGGGCTCTCTAATGCATTAACAGTTCCTTTGTGCTCTCTCCGGGAAGACAGATGGCCCTAGCATTGAATGGAGCCCTCTGGGTAATTCTCTCCTTATGGGGCACTGACAAGGCACCGGGCCACACTGCATGGTTACATCAATTGTGGTTCCTATAAGGAAATGGAGAAGCTATCCTTGGCGGTCACTCCTGGGGGTTCCTCTAACTCAGATTTGTGGGCTTCCTTTATTTCAATTCTCTCTAGGGAATTTAGGGAATTGTCCTGCTCATCCTATCTTCGCATTCTTCAACTGATCCCCAGGACTTCCCTCGCCTGAGCACTGATAGGTGCTACAACAGGCTGTATGGACAGGGCCCCTGGAAGCAGGCTAGTTGACCACACTCAACTCCCCCCTTTAGCTGTAGGTTATAAGGAAAGAGGGTGTGGGGTGGGGGTAGGGGTTGTTCTTTTCTTGTGTTTTCTTGTTTTGTTTCCTTAAACATATCAAAACCCAGTCTTGTTTTGCATTATCCTCAAGGCAATGACGACAATCCAGAAAGCTGAATGAACGCAGCCGGCCCTGTTGGGTTGTAGGCGGCATGCTGTGTTCTGCTATATATGGGCTGTGTTAATAAACAGAGTTGATCCTAAAAAACAGCATAAAACATTACAGCATCTGTGTCCTGCACGGTACTCTTCGGATGCTGAAGGCATTTTTGATTAAATTTCAATGGAACTGAGACCAAGTAGGCCCTATCTACTAAATGGATCTCATTGTGTGTATGAACCCAGATGAGATAATTGGTAACTGATTTTCTGGAGATATGGGAGCTGTTTGGAGTTCCACCATTTGCTTCTTGAGGACTCTTGGTAATTTTGGCAAAGCTCCAGACTTATGACAATCTGTGCAAAGAATCAAGACAATGCGCAAGTTTCACTCCCAAACCATTTTTTGTAGAACTTCCCTATGGGTATTCCACAAGTTAATGGCTAATCTAACCATAGGTACCAGTAACTTCTTTGCTTGTATAGCAAGAATGGGGTGATAATCTTCTGTGATCCTCACCTGTACCTTCTAAACACAAACTGAGACAGATTACCAACTTTTTCCAGGACAGCTGAGCATCTTGCAGCAATCGATTTACCTGACTGTGGCTTTCTGACAAGGCAAAGTCTGAGGAGAACATAACATGCCTCACCGGAGCTGATGTTAAGCCAAATAAACTTAAAGATATGGAGCGCTTCTTGGGAGACCCTCTCACAGCTGTATTGGATCAAGAGACAATCAAAGCATTCATTTGTTCTCCTGTCACTTTGCCGCCACTAGAAAATTTGGACTTTGTAATTGACTACTCTGTTCCTGATATCCCAGCTACACTAAAAGAGGTGACATGCTTTGATAGACATTTGGAAGTTTTTCCATTAAAATCTGTTGTCAAACTAAAGTTTAAGAGGCAGAGGTGGAGACCAATCTACAGTTCTATAATGGTGAATCTGAATTTGTACTTATTCCAGCAAGGAATACAACATCAGCCCTTCACCTAATGGACCAGGATATTGTAATTTCACAAATGATACAGGCAGTATGGAGAATACTGGCCTCCTTGTAATCACTGCAGGGCTAGGACCATATTTTCTCATTAATAACCAGCATATTGCAAACCTTAAGTATTCCACATCCCTCAAGCAAGATATTGATTCAGTCAGTCAAATAGCTTTATTCGATTTCTTGTTTTAAAATCATAAAATCATACATATAAAAACATGATTTCAAGAATTGCCAGCTATGTAAATAAATCCCAATAACATTGTATGTTTACAGCTTAAAAAGACATTGATAAAAAGTTAAAAAGCTGTGAAAATTGAAACAGCAAATTTAATCAAAAATAGCGTATATCCATTTAAATTTACATTGTTTATTTTGGATTAAAATCCATATATCAATAACTCTACCGTTCCCATTTAACTCTGTAATGATTTGGGCCAACATTAGATCTTAAAAGTAATCTCTAAAATGGCTCTACAAGAGATAACCAACTGTTGATATATTAGGCTCCTAAAATCGATGCAGAGTAATTAGGAACATATCTAAATAGAAGAAAGAGTCTTATACCAGCCATAATAATCTCTTTCATATACCAGATCATCATACAGAGTAAGTGTTTTCCTAAGAGTGATGGCACTTCTAATAAAAGACACAACATGACAAATACATTCTGTCTCCACCCCACACAAAAAAGCACATGCATCCTGATGAGATAAGAAATTCTTTGATAATAACACAGGGCATAGGAAACTTTTTCTAATTGTACTATAAAATATGCAAAACAGAATTAGGTGCATTGTAGAGTGTGTAGACATTCCAGCACACAGACACTTAGGAAGGTTTTTTGGACAACGCCTTTCTTTTTGGGATTGCCACAAGATGATGTAAAATACCTAAACGTAATCTTGTGAGGTAAAACCATTTTTGTACATCTGTTGCCATCACAAGATAATCCTGCAACCCATGCTCTACAGGCCCTTCCAAATATCTGGTTATCGTTACTTTTTGTCTTCCCTTTCACTCTCTCTCTATTGCTCTATTGGTAAAAATGGCCTTAAGTTCTTTCATGCTGTACTGTAGAATACTAGCTGGACTTTCAGTGGTGATATTATCCGCAATCTCCATAATTAACCTGTTCACATGACCCAGCCAAGGGATTTTATCATGATGCTCAAGAGCACGATAATCAATGATTACTTCTCTTGCGTATTTCATACCTTCGTTACTCCAAATTCTATACCAGCCATGTATAAAACCCTGATTTATAATACCTTCAAGGTAATTTATATTCAATTCTTTATGAGTGACAATTGTGGGTATTGTACTGTGGGACAGCAAGGAGCCTGCACAAAAAGGAAGTTTCCTGTGTTTGCAGGGCACTATGCCACAGAGGGTTGCCCCATATGTTACAGTTTGAATACATTTACTTCTATAGATCTGCAACATTTCTCGTACACGTTTATTACCGATTTTGGTTGCAAACCTAAACAAGGCATCAATTGACCTGGTAAATTTTGGCTTAGCCAGATCAAGATGGGGTATCCAGGATCCAGAGCATGAAAAAGGACAACCAGATAGGAGAAGTTCTGTACTTCTTCCAATGTGTGATCCCTCACAAACTGGGTTTTCTTCTTTATACTTCCCCATCCACACACCATAATGAAGGTCTTAGAAAAATTTAACTTAAGGTCTTTTTGCTCCATATATGCGATGAAGATATTGATTCAAGCTGGTACAACAGACCTTCCTTCAAGGGCTGAAGTAACATCTGCCCTATCATTCATATTAGCAGATTTGGGCATGGGTCTAGCTAGTAATGCCTGACTTGAGCACACTCAACTACACCAAGGATAGAGCCCAGGACAATATTCTAGTCAACAGGGCAAACAGAGTTGCAACTAATGTGAGTAGTTTAGAGCATGCTGCAAATACTGTAAGGAAAAGCATTTAGGCGCAATTGTTAAAACAGACACGAACAAGAGGAAAAAGGATACTGATGTACTTGCACTCCCTAATGAAACTAATTGTTGAGCAAGTAGTAACACAACTAGGCATTAGAATGCTGCTCTTGATTTGTAATGCTCACAGTCAATATCCGGATTTAGCTAAAAACAGATTCATCAAATCAATTATAGCCTTATTCAAATAATCAGTCTCTTCTTCAGCTTTCACAATCTTGTAAGATTTTTTTCCCTAAGTTGATGCTCCTGCTACATCTACAACTGTTATATTCTATCTCATCCTTCTCTGGATTCCTATACATATGGAGGTAATTTTATGCCTCAAGAGTATCTAAGGCCCACCAGTATCAACCCTCGAGCCTTGATTAGAATTCCTTGCATTCCACTGAAATGGTACTCCAAGATTGGTTCTTAACACTTTTCAATTAAGCAAGAGAAGGGCAGTGAAGTTTATGTCAGAGAACTATGGTAGATAGGCCACAAATCTGATTGAATTGCTTTGAGTCTTTTTGAGCAAGTGATCACAAAGGCATCTACTTAAAGGACCACCTCTAAAGCCTTTAGGGGAAGAAAAGGTGGTAGTAGGCATGAGACATTTGAAGTGTAGTGTTGGCAAAAGAAGCATGAGCTCTCATAAGCCCTGATGACATGACATTCCTGTCCTAGTAGTGAAGTATTCATCATAGAACTAAGGAAAAACTGTAGGAAACTAAAAGCTGGGAATATCTTGTATCACAACAAATATTGTGGAGTAAGCTAAAGAAAACTGCTAATGTAAAAATTGAAGGAGATTTTGGAAACTTCTAGCCTGCAACGTTCGTAGGGAGGAAAATAAACAAGTCTTGCATCTGAGCACATGAATGGATTTGTCACTTTAGACAATTTTACGTAGGAAACAGTAAAAATCGCCGTAGACATGATCAACAACGTGGTACCACAAGGTATAAAGTGTTCTTCATATCTGACAGTCCTACCCCCAAAGTGGGGCGCACAATTTTGAGCCACAAATGAAATAACACCCCTGGTGCAGATTTTATTCCAATGGGTATGTGCATGTACAGCGCCCAAATTCAAGGCAAATGTGCTCAAGTCTTCATGCGGTGTTACTGACAGGTAGAAAAGCCTATTCATTGCAATCAACTATATTTGTCACATGCATAAAAAGGGTAGTCGAGGCAACGCAGCTAAATACAGTCCAGTCTCTTTACTTGATGAATCTGGTAAGAGATGTATCCAAGTACTGTTTAACCACCTTCTGGTCTGGGTAGAATTTGAAGGCACCCTATCTGATGTGCAAGCTGGCTTTAGAAAGGCAATTGTAACAGTTGGCCAAACAATGTGGATGTGTTTGATCTGCACAAATTATACGCAAGTAAAAAAGTCTCTCTATATATGATATTTTCAAATATAAAGTGAGCAATGGACCTGGTTAACAGGTCCAAACTGTGGTTCACAGTAAGACAACTAGACTTTAGAAAGTCCTTTCCAGCTCTGTTGTCATTTCGGCTGTTGTTAATGATGTTGCTTACTTGGGGGAACTCAATCATGGCACTCCACAACTGTGTATTTTCAATAATAAGGTATCAAGGTGGAAACAACAGTAGGGTACCCTCCTCTCACTCATTGTCTACAATAAACTGGGCTCACTGATCTCCCAGAGAGTAATCTTCCAATGGGTCTAGTATATCAACTACCTCTGCTGTTGTGCTTGAGTGGTAAGTGTGATGGAGTGGCTCTCAAAAAATGAGAGTAGGCACAGGAGCTCCTCGCTATACAACAAAGAGGAGGGAAAAAAATGTCAAGTCAAAGTGATAATGATTGTCTATCATTTTCAATGCTGCTGCGACCGTTAGGTGAGACCTGTCATTTGTTGACAGTCCATGGCATTAAATACCACAGCAAAACAAGAGTAATATTATTACATACTGATCCACGAAATGTGCAAACGCCAGTTGTCATACTTGATTTACAGACAGATTACCCTCCGAGGGACAATCACACCAATGGATATTTAAACACATGTATATAGCAGTTGTAGAGTCTTCCCCAGCCCTGGAGCATGCAGATATACTACACCACACGGGAGCTGTAATTAAACACTTCGTTATTCCTCAGCATACACTTACGCACCGGGCATTATCTTATAGTAAACACTAACCACACCCTAACACCTCCCTGCATATGATGTAGTTCCTGATCAGAGTTCACCCCAGAACCACGAGAGTCCCAGTGCGTATAACATCAATTTGCTACATCTCCCCTTTTGTTAACCCCTTGACCGCGATCGGAATTCCGCTCGTATGCTGGACATTCCGATCGTGGGTGGGGTCGTGACGAGCTCAGCTCGTCATGCGCACAGCGCGTCCGTGCAGCATGACGAGCTGAGCTCGTCACGAGCATGGAAGGGGTTAAAGGAAAAAGGGGTGGACATTACAAAAATCACATTTCTTCAACCAATTGGTGAGGTGATTGAACTTTTTGGCTGGAACGGGTGATCCGAGATGATTGACATCCACCCCGATCGGACAACGGTGGCACAGGCTCAGGTAATGGAGCTGGACTTGCTAGCAGGGCTGTCTCGTGCATAGTTTCAGGAATTGACAAGTGTCTCAGTAGGTGTTTGAAATGTGACGTGTCCTGAGTAATAGATTTTTGGGACAATGTGCTGTTATCATATATCCCTTGCACTTCACAACCTGTAGAGGAACAGCGGCAAAAGGTGTGTCTGTTTTCCGTCTTCCTTTCTGTTTAACCAACACCCATTCTCCTTTGTCAAAGACAGTCTCCTGGGCATGACAACGCTGATTGGCATATGTTTTCCCTTTCCTTTTCCGAGGTGCTTCGGTGTCTCAAACTTGGTCAGTATTAACTGATTGATCCAAGGTCTATTGAGGTAGTTTTGTTCTGATGGTTCTCCGAAATAGCAAGGTGGGTGGACTCTCACCGGTTGTGGAGTGAGGAGTTGATCCATAGGCCCAGAGGGCCTGGTACATCGCTTGGTTAAGATCAATTCCTTCCATGGACACTTGCTGGATGACTCTCTTTAGGGTGCCCATGTGAATCTTTCAACTAAACCATTGGCTTGGGGTAAGAGAGGTGTACTCTTTTGATATTTGATGTTGAGTCAGACAAGAAACTCTTTGAACTCTTTGCTTTTGAAGGGTGGGCCATTGTCAGATTTGAGGATTTTGGGAATATCCCACTTTGCAAAGATGTCTTCGAGTCATTCTATGACCTTGTCATGGGTTGTCGAAGACTGACCTTCCACCAAATGAAACGCCAATATTCATCAATGACTACAATGACATGGTGTCCATCTCCTAAAGGTCCAAAAATTCAACTGCAACTCTCTCCCAGGCATAAGTGGGAAGGTCAGACGTTGTCACTGGGTGTTTTTAGCTCCTTCTCAACTCGCTCATCTAGTCGAGGGAACCACACTTGATGTCTTAGGGCTCTTTTGGTGACTACAATACCACAGAGCTCTTCATGATCCAGCTAGATGACCCATTGTCTTAAGCTTTCCAGTATGACAATCCTCAAGCCTTTCAGTATTACGCCTTTTGAGTAATGGATAACTTGTCCTGCACATTTATGAACTTTTGGAATTCAGTATCATTGACAAGAGACTGGGTACTCCTCCATGATTGCTTAGCAATGAGTTATTTAATGATGATCATGGCTTTATCAGCATTGGTGACAGCAATGATTTGTTCCACTGATAGAGCCGCTGGTGTGTTGGATTTCAAGATAAAGTTGAGATATGCTTCAGATGTCTGGGATGTTGAACTGTGACGATGTAGCGCCACTCATGAAAAGTAATCTGCTAGGTTTTGATCCTTCCCGGTTTGTGCAGAATCTCATAGTCATTCTCTTGCAGTCTTAATCCTCACCTCTTGATACGATGGGGCATCTTAGCCTTCAGGTTCCCAAAAAGTGTGAGCAATGCCTGGTGATCTGCGATGACAGTGAATCGTTTTCCCTAGAGGAATACATGAAAATGTTTGTAGGCCCACACCACAGCCAAACTCTCATAGGCACGTTCTGACTCAGATAGGCTCCAACTGGCATAGGCCACAATGTGTCTCTGAGCATTTAGATGGCCATTGTGTTGAGCAAGGATGTTCCTTAGCCCTACCTGGCTTGTATCAACCATTATTTCAGTGTGTAGCTTAGGGCCAAAGTAGGCCATTTCAGTTGCATTTACAGTCAGATGCTTAATGCCGTTGAAATGCTGTCACTTTCCAGAGACCATTGAAATGATGCATTTTACTTTGTCTCTTAATGGGGCGCTCACTGTAGCAAAGTTGCAAATGTATCTTGAGCAATCACTGGCCATGTCTAGAAAGGATCGTAGCATGGTAACATCTTGAGGGGGGGGCAAGTGGATGACAGTGCTTGCACCTTTTCTGGACCGGGAGTCATGCCGCCATCAGAGAATATGTGCCCAAAAAGTTTGAGTTTGGTGTTGTGGAACTCACATTTTGCAGCATTCAGAGTGGGTCCGGCACACTTGGTTAAGGGCTTTATCGAGTTCTTCTTGTGTTCTCCCAAAGGCCAGTATGTCATCATTATAATTGAAAGCATGTAGAACAGGCTGGATTACTTGGCAAATTACGTCCTGAAATATATCTGCAGCCGAAGATACTCCAAAACTCAGTCTTTTATATCTGAACAAACCAACATGAGTCAAATAGGTAGTAATGTACTTACAGTTCTCTTCCAGCTGTGGTTGATGGTATCCTTTATTCAGGTCAAGACAGAAAACACTTTGGCTCCTCTCAACTGCATAATCATGTCCGCTATGTGTGGACCAGGGTGTCTGTCCCTCTAAATAGCCTTTGTTTGCTTCGCAGATATCAACACAGATATGCACCGCTCCATTACTGTCCTTTTTTATTACTACTACTATGAGCAAAACCCAAGTCGTGGGGACTATTGAGTGTTCAATGTTGTCATGCTTTAAGAGTGCTTCCAACTCTTTTTCAGCAGCTTCTTGCAGATGAAAACCAACTCTTCGGTGTCGCTGAGCAACAGGGTAAATGTCTTCATTAACATGAAGTTGTACTTTCATGTTCTTGAGTTTTCCCAGGCCATGGGACAATGACGTGAATCAACTCTTGATTTCAGACTAAGCACAGAGGTTGTAGTTGAGGAATATCAACACAATGTCAGCGGCGGTGGCAAAAATGAGCAAGCAGGCACTCGATTAAGTCCCTTGTAGAACATGAATGTGGCTTGCACCAATGTATTTTTGGGTCGCATTGTCGGTGTAAATGACCCTTGGCTCAGAAGCTGCCCAGATATTTACTTTTGAGCCTGAAGGAGTGAGGCGCAGCACAGGGGATAGTCTGCTAAACTTTTCTGCTGGCATGATGATAATCGGCGCACCATTGTTTATGATGAAATATTTTGGATGATTGTTCACTTTCAGTGTCCAAATGAAATTTGTTGCTTTATTTGGTAAGCTGTCTTTAAATTGTGACTTTCCTTACAGGCAGCTAACCACACATGTGCATGCCATCTTTTGGCAGGTATCAGCAGATGGAGAAGAAAACGTTGCCCGTACAACTTTATTGGTAAAATGCATTGCACCTGTTATGCAATGACTACATTTGATCGATAATGTAGACTAATGATTATGTAATAACTACATTTGATCAATTAGTAGACTAATGATTAATAACCATCAGTATACTATTCCCATTGCCAACTTATTGTTAGTAGGAAGTTCCATGGTTAAAGATATCACGTATAATTTACATGGCTTTGAATAACTTTATTGACAGTTGCGCTATCAGACACAGATGTATACGTCGCTGTATAAGAAGTTATTATGAGGGAGTCAAATGTTAATTTTGAGTACTTTCGGGTTGTGTTGGAACGTTTTAAATCACTTAAAAATCACTTTAAATCACTTCATAAAATTTATATCACATCAGTCGCATGTTTTCCGCAATGAAAGCACTTCCGGGTTTGTAAGGGTACTTAACCCGGGACACGGAACAGGCAGATAACGCTTAAGATTTTGAAGGCGCAGCATGCACGATTTCACAGGTGAGCTCTCTCTCTGGGAGACAGTGACTATGAGATCACGATTGTGTGCACTAAGATTAATTTCAACTTCACGGTTACAGATGGACACAGACCGTGACTTGATGCGAATAAGATAAAGGTCTCAAACTATTTTGAGACCCAGGAGCAGTAATTATTTGTAATAGCCACCTCCACTATAGAGGTAGGTGCACTACGTAGTGCTCCGTTCCTCAGCACTTCCGCCCTTTTAGCAGCACGGTACTTGATTAATATTAAGCAATGCATGAGGCAAATGATCTGCCTTCACTGGCTTTTTTGATTACCATGATATTGTCACTTTTTCTAACACCGTTTTAAGTTTAAGCACCACTACTTTATGCATAAGGTATACACGTTCTGCCTTCCACCGGCCTTTTTGTGCCCTATAACTTCACCCACCTCATAATACGCTCACTGTTTGTTTTGACCCCGCTTCACCAGTATTACACTCTAATGAACACTGTTATGAAAGACTAGGAGAAGCTACTACAGAGGATTCCAGCTAAATCATCATGAAAATATAAATTTGAGGGGGTTTGCTCACCATTATTAACAGCACAGAGTGTGCATGGTTATTATAAATATTAAGATTGGACAAGCTTTTTACTGAATACAGTCTATTCTATTTTATGATTGTAGTAACGGGCCCCTGATGAAGGGCGTAACCCGAAATGCATTGGGCATAATTGTTGAATTCTAAAAAAGGTTAACTGTTGTAAACGTGAATACAATGTCGCAGTGAACATAATTATGAAAAAAGAAAAAGAAAATAAATGACCATTTCTCAAAACACCTTTTGGATTACAATTTGAATTATTGAAACTTTATTGAACAGAGTGCGGATTGGAGATGCTTTCCACAGGTTGAGGAAAACGCTTTTTTAGATCATCATCGTAAACCCATCTTCTTCGCTGGCACTCAATAACGACGTTGAGGCGCCTTTGTACGATGAGCTGGATGACAATTGATTTTGCTTGCTTTCTACTTGTCGTAGCTGATGCTGCATTTTTTTTTTTTTTGTGGGCATGGTGAGAATGCTTCTGGAACATTTGCACATCCATCTTTTCTTTCCATCATGACGCACTTGATTTTTCTTCAGCTTGGCACACAGTTATGAAATTTTTTCTTTCTCCGCAACTTTTGCAGATCTGCCCTATGGCTGTACATTCACCTTCATGGTGAAAGGAAAATCCACAACGGAAACATAATTTTGCTTTCTTTGAAAATGTTGACTTACGTGCGTCTTGTTTACGCTTGTGCTTTCTTTTCACAATCAGCGTTGATCATTGTGTGCTGTTCCTGCTTCCATATCAGGAGCTTGTCAGTCTGCTCGTTTTTCTGCTCTGGCAGCCATCAGCATTTTCTCCAAGCTGTGTGTTTCTCTCAAAATGTGCCTTCTAAATGGTTATGAAAGGCAGCCATCGAGGAGTATGAGACACATGACTTCTTCGTCGATTAAATCACAGAATTTGCAGTGTTTAATGAGTGCATCAAGTTTTTCATCAAATGTGTCCATTGTTTCACCAACCTGTTGTCGTGCTTGGTTAAAAAATTCAGTTCATAGTCAACATTCGGCATTGGGTTGCACTTGGCCTCCAATGTTTCTTTTACCTGTTGGTATGATTTTGCATTAGTCTGTGAAACTTTTCTTTAGCACTTCCTTCACTCCATCACCTGCAAGGTTTATATAGTATTTGATAATTTTCTTTTCAATGTCTTCTTCTAGAACATCTATGAAGTAATCGAATGTTTCGAAATATGGAGTCCACCTTGCACCAATGTTCTGCTTCTTAGACGTGTCAAAAGGCGGGGGCGACTTCAGGAACACGGCTGCATTGTATTTCGTACTCTCTTTTTTGCCATAGAGAGCACAACCCTTGTGCTTGCACTTGGTTCACCACACCCCATCTGAGGTCATAGAATGCTTCACTTGTCTTTTAACAGTGAGTAAATTCTCTGTATCTTGTACCTGGTTGTCGCTGCTGTTATCTTTCTACTTTAAGTAATTGCTTCATTTTCGTGGCATAGCGCAGTGTCTCCGACGACCGTTTCACCAGCAGTTTTGGCAGGCGTTTTGAATGTGCTCCTTTTCAGGGCCTTCACTTTCTTCTTCGGCCGTGTATGAACTGGAGCAGGGATTTAACTCCACATGTACCAGTCAATTCAATTCAAAATTATGTTTATTTAGTCCTTGGTCTTTAAACAGTGGTAATACCAATAAAAAAGCAAAATAAAACAACACAATTTATACATTCTCAATGTAAAAGTTAATAAATTATCAGTGAGGAGAAATAGTAATAATGACTTTTCTGCACAGGGCTACACCATTCTTTCTAAAAATTATACAAAGCTTAAAACATTTTTAAAATACTATGCAAATGTTTATCCTTAAAAATAGAAATAGTTTAAGATTTATAAAAGATAAAAACTAATTCTCACTAAGGAACCTTTTAACTTCCTTCATATAGTTCCCTAGTGCAATCGCAATCTCAAGATTAGGCATTTCAGTGAATAATTTAACCGCCTGTATCCGTAGCCTTACATCATATTTTAGAAGTATTGGGCGAAGATATCTTTTACGCTGCTCTAATACTGTTGCACAATCTAACAAGATGTGCAATATATCACCTTTAGTTCCCAGAGTGCACTTACAGTACCCATCCTGATACAGCATTTTGATTTTTAGTTCTTCATTTACTAACCAGGGATTTATACCTATTCTCAGTCTTAAAATCTCCTGTCTGTACCAGTGGTTTGGTAGAATATCCAGATAAGGGAACCATTTTTCATTTAGCCATGCATCTCTCATAAATTGTACTGATTTTTTCTTAGCCAGATAATCCATATCTGCTCGTCTAGAGGCTACTAGCCCTTTATTTCTGAGATCGCTTTTACTGAATTCTACATTCAGGGAATCTAGACAAATTTTCACCTTTACATTCTCACAGACCAATAACATTTCCTTCCTTATCTTTTTAGCCCATTTTAGGTTGCTACATTGAATCTCTTTTCTGCACCACTGAGATATCTTTTGGCCTGTTTCTTGATCCAAACGTTTCCAAAATCTTATTAAAATCATTTGTGACTGAACCCTCCATGCAGTAGTGCCTAACTCTTTTCTTATTGCTTGAATCATTGACGATTGTGGCAATGACAGCAGAGTTTTCAGGCACCTCCCTTCCTCTAGATCCCAATCTTGTTTACCACTTAAATAGAGAACTTCTGCTCCATAAAGTACTTGTGGAGGTATCATCGCACTAAAAGCCTTTAACAGTGGTCTGTGGGACATATCTCCATAGTCTCGATTAAATTTTTTCAGACCACAGATCGATGTGTAAGCTTTCGCTTTCTGGGCTTCTATGTGAGTATGCCACTTTAAAGACCTATCAAACCACATCCCAAGGTAGCGATATTCATTCACTATTTCTAGCTTCTGGTCTCCTAAAAACCAGTTAAAACTGATCACTTTTTGCCCAAAGCATAAAATTTTAGTCTTTTCCATATCTACAGTTAAAAGTTTCCTTTCACAATATTCATTAAAAATATTCAACTTTCTTTGTAGGCTTATTTTAGTCTGATCCAGAATAACCAGATCGTCAGCATATAAAAGGCAGGACACTTTATTTCCATCCATTCGTGGTCTGGCACTTCTTTCAACCTCAAGGCTTACTGGTAGATCTCCTAAAAATATGGCAAATAACAGAGGGGCCAGCACGCAGCCCTGTCTAAGGCCATTCTTAATTGCTATTTTGGGCATCAATGACCCTTCTGTGTCTCTAATTATTTGTGCCCAATTTCCGCTATGAAGCTCTTTTATTAATGCCAACAAACCTTCGGGAATGTTTCTCTTTACAAGGGTATCCCAGAGCACCTTTCGGTCGACTGAATCAAATGCTGCTTGGAAATCTATAAAACAACAACACAACTTACCATTTTGTTCTATTGATTTACGTGCCACTGCCCACAAAGCGAACCAGTGGCCGATCGTGGAGTGGCCTTCTTTAAAGCCCCCCTGTTCAACTGGTACAATTGAAAATTCCTCTACCCAATTCTGTAATCTGTTCAGAATTATTTTTGAGAAGACTTTTTCCCCAATATCTAGTAGGTTAATCAGCCTGTAATTTTGTGGTGCATTCATATTACCTTTTTTATGGACTGGCCTTATTATAGCCCCTTTCCAATTCTTTGGTATTTGTCCACCATCTAAAATTGCCGAGAACATGAGGGAAAAAATCTCACCCACCACATCATCTGTGACTTTATTATTATTGCGGGGAGATTATCTGGTCCTGCAGCTCGTGTTAATTTTAATTTACTTATTATGTCTTTTACGTTCTGTTCTGAAAAATCCGATTTCAATTCTTCCATTAACTCTTGCCACGGCTGGGGCTCTTCAACTTCTTGTTCTCTACGAGGGCTATACAATTCCTTCAGGTACTTCTCCCATGCTGCCTCATCTACTACACAATTCATTGCCCCTACTGGGTGATCAGCTGCTACTTTTACCAGCTTCCAAAACTGTCTTATATTTTTTGATTCAATAGATTCCAGCAGATTTTCCCAGCATTTATCTTTGTACGCCCTTTTTGCACTCATAATCAATTTTTTATACTCTCCTTTCAATTTATTAAGATAACTTAGACTCTTCTGGTCATATTTTTTACTAATGCTTCTTATAGCTTTCCTCAGCTCTCTTTTTTTCTTTAGACAGTCTATAGTAAACCATTTTGGCCGCCTAACTGGCATTTTTTGTTGGTCTATTTTATCTTTTTTTAATTCTATTCGAAGGCATTGCACCACTTGGTCTATTTTTCCCTCATACCATTTCAGCTTCTTGACCCCTAATTCTCCCAGGAGTACCTTGTGTTGGAATTTTCCTAATTTTTCCATGTACTCTTCCGTTAATCTGGTTGTCACTCTTTTAGGATTATCCACTTGTTGTAAAATTACTTTATCTCTGGGTTTCGGGGTTCCCCCTTGAATCTTCAGCTTCAGTGGGTTGTGGTCACTGCCTTCTTCCCTAAATATCTTAAAATCCACTATGAGTGAAAAATTCCAGGCAAACATAAAGACAATGGGGTCGATTCCGATCTCGGCCGGTAGGGCACCGAATCGGATTCGGCTTAACCGGATCCGACTCGGAGCCCTATTTCCCGACCGATTCATACGTGCGTCCGGGCGAGCGAGTACGATGCGTGCGCTCGCAAAATCTCCGACCGACTCGTTCGCAGGACCCGACCGCTCCGACCGACTCGCACGGGGACGACTCGCACCGCGCAATGGAGACGTTCCCCGGCCGGGTAAGTACGATGCGCACCTCGACCGCTCCGACTGACTCGCGCAGTCCGGCTCCAAGGAGCTGTCGGAGCTGCACTTTGGGGGTCCGTGTCGGACCCCCCTGGAAGCGTAGGCGTGCGAGTCGCACACAGGGGGGACCCATGGGTCCCCCCTACACGTGCATGTACGGCGCGACCCGCATCGACGCGAACACGCTGTAGGGGGCGCCCTTGTTCGCGTCATGCCCATTGAGTCAATGGGAGCCCGTGTACCCGTCGTACGACTGGCTCCCAGTGACTTCAATGGGAGTCCGACCGAATCGAGTCCGATAGCATACGTGCGCATCGTACTCGTTCGGTCGGGCTGCTAGGGTCCGATTCGGTCGGAAATCTCTCCGGGTCCGGCTCGGTCGGGGAGATTTCCGGCCCGAATCGGAATCGGCCCCATAGTCTATCGGGCAATTCTGAGTGCCTATTTTAAATGTCTTCTTTGCTGGGCAGTCTGATTCTAATCTGCCATTCAGGCAGAATAGACCCTTTGTGCCTAGATAATTGCTCAGGTCTTTATCCTGTCTTGTTGGTTCACAGGCTAGGAAAGTTGCTTATTTTATTTCATATGCGTCTAGTATATCCCTATGCCAGATGTATACCTCCTTTGGGTACAATTTATGATTAAAATCCCCCACGATAAAAAACATATCCAAATCATACTTTTCACACAGCAAATCTATATCCTCTTTAAAATACCCCAACTCAATTCCATACTTCTTAGCATTCTCCCATTGCATATACACATTTATGATGATCACATTTTCATTTTTTGTTTCAGAAAACAGCAAGGAGAGTCTACATACCAGGAGCCATTTACATTTTACTTTCAACAAGATCGTATTGTTAGCTACTTTTGTAGACAGTAGGGTTATGATCCCCCCTGCCGAGCGACCAAACCTTTTTTTCTTGGCTGGTCGGTGGAACTGGAGAAAGCCATCGAATATTGGGGTCTCGTCGCATAGCCAGGTTTCTTGCAGACAAATAATTTCAACATTTATTTATACATTCTTGTTTTAATATGTCTCCAAGACCATTTATATTCCATGATAGAAAATTTAGGCTATGCGACACCCCTTTATCCTATTCCACCTCACTTAGACCTCCATCTTCAACCATATCTTCCCTATACCACTGGGAGGGGCCTGCGGGACTACTTCTTTGACTCCAGTTACCCCATAAGTTATCGTTAACTGAGTTATTAACTACTACATTCAAGGTACTCCCTCCTTCTTCTTTATCCTCCCAAAGCCTCACCTGTCTCTTACCAAGACCTGCATGACATTTAAGGAAGCTGCTTCCTGGATGGCAGTATCCCTTTGGTTCTCTCTCAGTCCATAGTCAACATTCGGCATTGGGTTGCACTTGGCCTCCAATGTTTCTTTTACCTGTTGGTATGATTTTGCATTAGTCTGTGAAACTTTTCTTTAGCACTTCCTTCACTCCATCACCTGCAAGGTTTATATAGTATTTGATAATTTTCTTTTCAATGTCTTCTTCTAGAACATCTATGAAGTAATCGAATGTTTCGAAATATGGAGTCCACCTTGCACCAATGTTCTGCTTCTTAGAAGTGTCAAAAGGCGGGGGCGACTTCAGGAACACGGCTGCATTGTATTTCGTATTCTCTTTTTTGCCATAGAGAGCACAACCCTTGTGCTTGCACTTGGTTCACCACACCCCATCTGAGGTCATAGAATGCTTCACTTGTCTTTTAACAGTGAGTAAATTCTCTGTATCTTGTACCTGGTTGTCGCTGCTGTTATCTTTCTACTTTAAGTAATTGCTTCATTTTCGTGGCATAGCGCAGTGTCTCCGACGACCGTTTCACCAGCAGTTTTGGCAGGCGTTTTGAATGTGCTCCTTCTCAGGGCCTTCACTTTCTTCTTCGGCCGTGTATGAACTGGAGCAGGGATTTAACTCCACATGTACCAGTCACAGTCGGCTGTGCACTGATTTGAGGCACACGTGGCATGCACAAGCAGTTTGCCGTACGATTCAAAGCTCTCAGGGAGAGCAGCCTTGTTTTCTTCTGGGCACGTATCCCCTACTTGTCGCCAGATGTAGCGCCTTCTCCAGCCCTGGAGCATGGAGATAAAATACACCACATGGGTGTTGTACTTAAGCACTTCTTTATTCATTAGTATACACACACACACCCCACACATGATCTCATACTAAACCCTAACCACACCCTAACACCTCCCCGCATATGACATAGTGCATGTTCAGAGGCTGCCCCAGAACCACGAGGGCCCCAGTGCATATAACATTAATATGCTACAGCAGTGAGGTGAGATTGTTGTAAACACTTCAAAATTTTGAAACATAAAAATGCTTGTACTTCTTTTTGATGATATGCTGTGATACTATCTGTGACTAAAAGGTTGGCGTATACACTAATTAGTAGATTTATTGATTATTGCCTGGCAAAAGATCTGACTGGCTGCTTCCCTGGCCCCTAGAAACCAGTTGCAGTCAGAAAACAACTCCTTGAATGTAAGTAACTTTGACTACTAAGGCATTTGTTTAATAAACTTCACATTCCTCCAATGCAATAAAAGCTGATAACATATTAGACCACTGGAATTTTGGGCGCTCTATTGAAGACAATAGAGTAGCTCCAGGCTTATAATGGCTCGTATATGCCCGGAGCTCCAACATTCCAATGTTTGTCTTCATATTTCTCCCATTTTAATATAGAACATTCTACCGTTAGAGGGTGGTATGTTCTAATAGTCTTATAGCCCTTCTGCCTTGGGCTATACCGGTTGTTAAAGGCCCTCACCCCGTTATAACTTGGGTTCAGGGCCTTTACCAACTGGTATAGCCCTCAGCAGTGGACTATAAGGCTATATTGAAATAGACTGCTAATGCAATGTTGAGTCACTAACAGAGTATTGATAGCCATTCACTTAGTACAATCATTCTAAGCTACTGACAAAAGGCGATTGCATCTAGAATCTATGGAGCAACACTTTGGGCTTGCATTGAGTCCAAAGAGTGACACATCTCAGAAAATAATTTATTAGATCCCTGATCCCTATTTCCGAACTTACTGCCCTCTGTCATATTTTGGACTGGGTTTGGTTGCAAACCAACTGGCTGGAACTTACATTATATCGATGTTGTAGGGAGCATCCTACAATGGAGGGGTTGCAAATCAGAGGATCTCATATGTTAAAAATCTGAACATTGATCTAGGATTCAGCCTATTTATGGAACAATTCTACCTTGATTAGACTCAATAGAATTGAAAAACCATGGAGGAATTCTGGCACCAAAAGCTTAGGAAAGCAGTTAGCATGGCCAAATCTAGCATGTTGACATTGAATTGCTTTACTTATAAAGAAAACATTGGTGCAAGCCATATCTAGACTAGATCGAACTGAAGGTACTTTGCACCCTGTATCTAAAACCTAGGTTACAACTAGAGTTTACAGAGCAACAACCTTTGAAATTGTAGTCTTGGGAGTAGGAAATCTTACACATTTTATACTCTTTTGCACCAAGTCAGTGGTTGCTCATTGAAAATGGCTGCAACTGCTATTTCAAACCCTAGGTGTTAAAGGCTCTCCTGAAACACTTACGCTTGGCTATAGAATGGATGTATCTGCAATGTATGTTGCTGTAAATTCTTATACTTGGTGAGCCTGGTTAATCACATGGAGAGTGTTCGGAATAAGGGAGCTACACAGAGTTGAGAAATGCTGGGGTGTCAGGATCATCAGTGGAGGAGGTCAAGTGGAAGGACTTCCAGGTTGAGTGGTGGCAGGACTTCCTAAGGAGTTTAACTCCCTTGGGAAGGTGCTGGCAACATTTTCCTTCAGTTTTGCTCAGTTCATTCACCATTATTGTGTTCCTCAACTTTGTTTTTTGTGTTTCCTTCTCAGTTCCATTGGTTCCCTAACATTCTTGACTGAATTGTGACCTGCTCTCTAGATTATGATTTGGTACTGTTTGCTGACTACGTGAACTTTGACTAGCCTGATGGAATATCACTTAGTTAGGACGCGCTTACTGAATTGGGCAGTTTGTTTCAATCCCAGGGGCTGAACTGCATCTAGAGCCCAGTTCCTGTTGTTTGCTGAGCCCAGGACGAAACGCTTACTTCTTCCTTGCGCTTCGCTGTGCGCCTACACACTCTGGTGGGACTTCAAGTCCCAGAGTGCAACGTGTGCTTCCTGGCTCTCACAGCTGAGAGGGAGGCGTCATCACCGGCATCAACGTGCTCAAAAGCGCTGCACATCCTCCGCGGCGTGGGACGCGCTTACTGAATTGGGCAGTTTGTTTCAATCCCAGGGGCTGAACTGCATCTAGAGCCCAGTTCCTGTTGTTTGCTGAGCCCAGGACGAAACGCTTCCATCTTCCTTGCGCACCGCTGTGCGCCTACACACTCTGGTGGGACTTCAAGTCCCAGAGTGCAACGTGTGCTTCCTGGCT
This sequence comes from Calotriton arnoldi, assembly GCA_963921515.1. Taxonomy (NCBI): domain Eukaryota; kingdom Metazoa; phylum Chordata; class Amphibia; order Caudata; family Salamandridae; genus Calotriton; species Calotriton arnoldi. The sequence goes on from CAWUFW010011931.1 coordinate 500,682, forward strand.
CTCACAGCTGAGAGGGAGGCGTCATCACTGGCATCAACGCGCTCAAAAGCGCTGCACATCCTCCGCGGCGCGGGACGCGCGCGGGCCAAGGGCGGGCCCGTCCTTGCCCGTCAGTGACCGTATGAGGCCGGGCTGGGCCAGGACTCTTGGTTTTCCCTCGTTTTGTTCCGTGAGTTATTGGGACTACCTGACTTTGCTTATATCAGTGTGGTGAGTTACTCTCCACCTGTTTAGATTGAAGGGTCCATGGTGCATTGATTCAGGGGCCAAATTTATATATATTAGACTTATGTTCTGCTAGTGTTTGAATAAGGGGAGATACCACTGTTCATTGCTGTAATTGCATGCTGCACTTTAGTCTCTATGACCAGGGGGTTATGAGTTTTAACTGTTTTCGATCCTGAGATCTGGGAATCATGTTTTAATTGTATTTTTAAATTGTATTAACTATTCCCGCCTGTTTGTGAGCACGATGCACTTTATTTTCACTGGAGGGAAACTATAAGGTACGGGGTTTGTACTAACCACAGCCCATTGTGGCAGGGCCGTATGTGTATTAGATCCCGCATCTGGGGGTACACATATTGGAGCTGTAAGATATATATCCATTCTATGCTAGGAAAGGGGGCATTCCGGTAACAATTTATAGTGTATCTTAGGAATGCACAAGGGGAGTATTGGTATTATATACTCCAGTTAAATAGCTAAGAAAGGGTGACCACTTTTTACTAGAGTAAGTTACTATGGGGAAAAGAAAATTAACAACAAATAATTCTGTGAAACATCGTAGTAAGCCCAAGGATGTGAACATGACCCTGTTAAATTATCTTACGGGGGCAGTTGGTTTGATAGAAAAACAGATTTCTTCCATTGAAGAATCTTTAAATATGGACACGCAGGGATTAATAACTAGTAGCAAGGCTACATCCCTACCTGTTGCTGGAACAGGTGAAGCTTGTGCTTCGAGAACACCGAATCCAGACCCTTCTAAAAATGGATGTATTCAGGTAATTCCTGACGATATCTTGATTAGTAATTTGGATTCAGAAATCCTGCCACCGTCAAAAAGACTCTGTAACCCAAGGCCAACTGAAATTTTAGATAAAGTTCCACAAGTACACACAGCTACTTTAGAGAATAGACCATCTAAGCACTATCCTAAAAAACAACAGGGGAAAAAAGCCAACTCCCAGACCCCAAAGGGTAAAGATAATGCACCCCGCTTAAAAAATAAAGGTAACGGTCCCTCTAATGATTGCGAGAAAGTGATAAATTTAATCATGGACCTAACACAGTATGTTAAACAGTCCATTAATACCCTAGAAGCTAGATTGGGAAAAATTGAAGTCGGCATGGAAAGAGTTATTGGAAATCAGAGCCTTATCATGCAAAAGGGTAATATGTGTAATTTGGGCCCTCATTGTTTCCCAACAAAGGCCGTAGGTGTAAATTCAAATAATACCACAGTTATACCTGATAAGCAGAGTGGCGAAAGGGAAAAGGCTAATGTGGCAGGGACAGATATTACTCATAGTAGTTCAGTTTTAAAAGATGGAGCACCTAATGAAATACAGAAGCGAGGTCCAGGATCAGGTGTGGGGGCTAGACCTGAACGTGACCTGTTACCAAGGTTACGTTCGGATTACGTCAATACATTTGATAGTCCTGGTACTCCTCATAATTTAAATTTACCCCCTGCAGCCACCCCCTACACTGTGATTTTGGCTAATGTTCCAGCCCCCCTTTCTGGGGAAAATGAGACATGGATCTCATTGAGGAACAAAGCTATCCATTTTCTTGGGAATAGAACAGGACTGACTAGGGAAATGTTTAAAGAATTTAAAATGGTTAGGCGTGTGACTTGGGTTGGCAATAGCAGGAAAACCTTGACAGGGGACTGTGTCGTCCTCTCCTTTGGTATTCCGTCCCTGGTAAGGGAAATTCTAGTCAGAGCTAGGGGTAGACACATAATCAATCCAGGTATAGACGTACTTCCTTTGGGCTATTTTTATCAGCCCAAATATCCTACTTGGCAGAAAGAAAATCATCCTACCACTCTGTCTATTGATCACCCACTTTATAACTTGGAGGTGTCAAATAGATTTGGGCCCCTTCAGTCACTGGATGAGAATGACTGACTACTTACACTAAGGGACCAGAAAAACATAGATAATGATTTTACCAACAGAATAAGTCAGGAATCCTGTCAAAATGTTCTGAGTATAGACCTGATGGCAATCAGGACTAAAACGGATGAAGCTTATGGGCTAGTCCCTGCGTTTGGGGAAGAAATGGAACAAAATCTGCCTAGTAACCAAGGTTGGGTTGACCTACCTAGGCCTGAAGCTAAAAGTCAGACAAAATTTGTCTCCGCACTGACCTCTCCAAAAATGATTAGTGTTCTTTTTTGGAATATAGCTGGCATTCGTAGTAAAGTGAATAATCTAGCTTGGTTTGAGACCATTGATAAGTATGATATCTTGTGTTTTCAGGAGACCTGGGTGATTGATGAAGTCCACATAGATGGATATAAGACTTATCACACCCCAGCAATCCACTCACCGCATGGGAGGGCTAGGGGGGGGGGATCTGTGTTTATATTTCCAATCTGTTGAGAGTACAAAAGATTGCACTGATACATTCCAAAATTTACTATCAAATAATATTGATCTGCCTAGACTCACATTTTACTCTGGCCCTAATAAATTTTTACAATAACACAGAAAGGGGACAGCTGGGAGTGGTTCTAACATCGCTCAGCAAGGGCCTTGGTAAATTGAGGACATCTAATAAAACAGAAAAAATTATTGTATGGGGTGGGGACTTCAATGTCAGTTTATGCCAGCACGGAGGGGGTGGAATCTGTGGGTTAGACACAGAAGAGGATGACCATCCGGCACATTTCGAACATACTGATAGGGGGGAGGTGTTAAATGAAGTCTTGTTTTCATACAATTTGGATTTTGTTAACTGTTTGTGTTCCCCGAGCGTGGATTTTAATCATACCTTTATAGGTAGGGGGTTACAATCAACTATAGATTTCATTATCGCTCCCAAACGCTACGCTAAGTATTTTACAGATTACAAAATCCTCTCAAATGTATTGAGCGATCATCTGCCCTTAAGTATTAATCTTCTTTTTACTGCTGATGGTAAACATACTAATGAACAATTAGCTTGGACCAAAAACATCTCTCTTGCTCGTCTAAATGGATATACTCTACGTTGGTCCAGTTGTGATTGAGCTGAGTAAACAAATTATATCTAAGGCATTTGATCCAATATTGGTGTGTTTGGGGGAATCCACTACTCATGAAAACATCCTGAGTGCATTTTCTCAAATCACTACGATTGTACAAAATTTGCTCAGAGTGGAAAATAAGGGCACTCGTGTCCGCAGTAATGGGTGGTATGATCCACATTGTACAAAAACATACTCACGTTTAAAAGAAGCCCTACGTAGGACAGATAGAGATCAGGAGGAAATCCGTGAATGTAGGAAGATGTACAACTTGGCCAGAAAATTAAGAAAGAAAGAGTTAAAAGATCAAGCCTGGGCTGCCCTCCATGAAGCATCCCTTCAGTAAGGATAGCTCAAGTTTCTGGCGGGCAGTGAATGCACCTTTTTATGTTAATTCAGATGCTGCCACAATAGCGGTCGCAATAGATGAGATAACTTGGATAGACTTTTTCTCAGGTGTGTACAAATTATCAGAGAATACAGAAGGCACTACAGATACTCTGAATAGCCGGGGGGAGATCCACCCATCTTTTTACCCATTAAACTGCAAATTACACACAAGGAGGTTATTGCGGCGTTAGACGCAAGTAAAGGTGGTAAGGCCCCCGGCCAGATGGGATGCTAATAGACTTGTTTAAGTCAACCCCCTCATTATGGTCCCCTCTGATTACACGGGTCCTACGAGCCTGTTGTGAGAAGGGCTTTATGGACACTTGGTTAGAATCAGAAATAGTGCCGATTTTTAAAAAAGGTGAACGCGGAAATCCCGCATGTTATCGACCGATATCTTTATTAGACTCTTTGATGAAGGTTGCGGGCAGGATAGTTTTAGATAGATTGCAGATATGGGCAGAAGAGAAAAATATTTTAAGTGACGTCCAAAACGGTTTTAGACAGGACCCAGGAACAAATGAGCAGGTTTTAAATCTTAGCATCTTAATTGGAAAGTACACTCAGGCAAAGGTAGGGAAATTCTACATGGCATTTGTAGATCTCACTGCCGCCTTTGACTGTGTTATACATAGCAAACTGTGGGACATTCTGGCTGCTTTGAAGATCGATCAGGTCTTGATTCGGTTTTTAAGACAACTGTATTCAGGGGCTACTGCCAAGGTGCGATATGGAACTAACTGGGAGTGTACTGCGTCGTTTAAAGTGGAGAGGGGAGTCAGACAAGGCTGTATCTTGGCGCCGTTTCTGTTCACTTTACATACCAACTCTCTGGAACAGGAACTGGTTGCCAGGGCAAGAGACCCGCCATATGTCAACAAACGACCGATTGTCTCCCTTCTCTACGCAGATGACGCAGTGCTTATGGCCCGTACGCAGTTAGGTTTGCAGAAAGCCCTTGTTTCCTATACTAGTTACATGGAAGACCTAGGATTAAAACTTAATGGCAAAAAAACTTTCATAATGACTTGTGGCCGGGGGTGAAAAACATGTAGTAGTCTCCCACTAGGAGAAAGCAGGGTAGTTTCCACTGATTCCTTTACATACCTGGGTGTCTTGTTTGAACAATCAGGTTCTTGGAGACCGGCGGTTAAGAGTAGGAGCTTACTCTTTATGAGGTCAACCGCGGCTCTCGTAAATTTTTCCAAGAAAATGGGTAAAAGACCCCCGGATATTCTTCTTAAGATATACCAAGCGAAATGCGTGAGCATTGCGATCTTTGGTGCAGGAGTCTGGGGTTTTTATGATGCTTCTCCTATACAACGTGTGGAGAATGCATTCTTGAGATTTGTTTTAGCAGTGCCTGCCAGTTCCCCAGTTTTTAATTGTCACAGTGAGTTGGGAATCCCTTACATTTCAGACATTATTAAAGCCCAACCGGTGCTACTTTGGCACAGAATTTGGACTTCTAGTTTTACAGGTCTAAATAGAAAAATTATTAGGGATTCGATGAGTCTGGATCATGTAAGTAAGATCCCCTGGTTGAAATATGTCAAGGATTTTGTGACTGATCTAGGTCATCGAGACTATTATACTTTTCCAGATTCTATTAACTTCATCTCTAGAAAGGAGTTTAAAGTAATTTGTATGACCCATCTTGAGTCACTTAGGGCTGCCTCGGAGATGAATAAGAGTATGGTTGTTCAACATCAACTGACTTTAATAACCTATAATATTCAACCGTATCTCCTATGCTGCCCGGGGGGATATGATAGGTATCTCTTAACACGTTTCAGGTTTGGTACTTTCCACTGTTTAATCAGCCATCCAGAGATGAATGATTGGTCTAGGGAACTTTGCCATTGCCCATGCGATAATTTGTCAACACAATCTACCATCCACGTGATTTTATTTTGTAAATTTTATGATAAAGAAAGACTAAGAAGGATTATCCCTCTATTAAAGAGGGGGATGGAGGCAATGTCGACCTGCCTTCTTACATCTGCAGCTTTTGGACAGTATTTATTGTATTGGTGTAATGGCTGGCTTTTTAAAGAGTATACTGAAAGTTAGGAAAATATTAAATTACTAAAAGTTCCCAGTATATAGACTTGATTGTATTAATTCCTGTAGGCTTTCCCAGTTTTAAAAAAAATTATATCCTTAAAATGTTAATATGATTGGATTAATTGTTTTTGATCAGCGTAATAAGTGTATATCTATTTTTAACATCTGTATAAATATGAATTGTTTTATCTGTTTGCTTTTGTGATTTTAAATGACTAAAATCGAATAAAGCATATTTTGACTTGACTTAGTTATGTTTTCTGAACAGTTGCTTGAGCTATGTCTTTCCTCTGGATTACATATTGGTGCTGGATGCTGTGCTTGCTCTGCCTCTTGCCCCCTGAATTCTAGGTTCACTATCACCTCAGGATTCCACCTTTGCTATTATAGGCTTCCTTTGTTTGTGATTTAGGGCCTGATTTAAAGTTTGGCGCATGGTTGTCTCTGTCACAAACATGATGGCTGTCCAGTCCGATCAGATTATAAGTGCATTATATCCTATTGCACTTGTAATACAGAGGATGGGATATCCGTCACATTGTGATTGTGTACCCATCTAGTAAACTCTAAATCAGGCACTTAAATTACCCGCCACCCACCAATCATAGCATATTCACTGTAGGTGAGTTGTACTCCTAAACATCTACAACATATTGGCATGCCCAGAATGTTGGGTGGATTTGGGACAGTGTTGAGCTTGAATCACGAGGCAATGTGTCCCAGAGACAAGGTTCAAAACAACATTTCAAAACGCAGTCAATAAGGAAGGACTGACTCACAACAGTGAGCCGAATTAAGAAACACCATGAAGGTTTATTACAAAATTCAAAAGATACTTAACAGAAACAGGAAAGTATACATGCAGCAAATCTCATTTAAATGTATAGAGCGAATGCCATGCAGGCTCTCAGTAATAAGAACAATGCAGAATAATAGGCAAAGTAAAATTAGGCTAAGTCTCAAATGTGCAGCAAAATCAGTAAGAAATCAGGCAGCATCCCTAGTAGAGACCAAAACGATCTGGCTCATTCCCACGTTCAAGGGTTTATATGGCCATTTTATTTAGAAATCATTGAAAATGCAAATTAATCATGTTGTGAGCAAAAAACTACATTTTCAACAAATCAAATTGCAGGATTATAAATCGTCACCTAACTCTATCACCTTAGCACTAACCCACTGCATGTATATTGATTCGTCTGCTCTGATTAATGTCTTCCAGAGGTTACATAAACAACAGGGAACCATAATGAATAATTGCAATACCATGTACAAGCGGAAAGTTCTTGAGAAACTGTTGCAGAAGGCTCTCAAGCGGACTCTCTTTTATAACAGTGTCATTCAGAAATAAACAAATCCACATCTTCCAGCGCGTAGTATCAGGCAGAAAATAAGATTGGTGATGTGACATTAATTTTGGACAAAATGGTGTAAAGGCCTAACAGAGGCCTAGTTAGCATAGGCTAAGAAAACATCATAGCAATTTTTATTCAATTGGATTAGCTCAATTCCAGTATACACATGGGAATTCACCTGTAGATTAATCTCTCTGCACACTATTAATAATGCAAACTTTGATTTCAATGCACAAAAGCTCTAACATCACCAATACCTCTTTCTCAGAGTATTTCATGATTTCTGCAACACACTACACCTTGGTTTGTTTTATTTACCCTCAGTATACATTTGACATTCATTTTCAAAAATGCTATTGCGAATCCCCTGAAGTACAAGAGACGTGTGGTTAATGAGATTGAGCTATTCTAGCTCTCTTTTCTCTCTTTCGCTGCCATTTCCCTTCCCTTCCAGGGTTTAGTTCTTCTGTTCATGTTTGCTCACACCCAGATGAAGTTACATTCTGGGGAGTGGGATGGATTGTCTTCAGACTCTGTTGATCAAGACCCTTGAATCCTGACAGTTTGTGAGGCCGCTACACTCTTTAACATTAGTTCTGAATTCAGCACCCTGCAAATCATGACACAGACCATTTCTGATATTCAAGAGGGTATACAAATGGCCATTAATGAGTGATTCTATTTACCTTGACTTTTGAATCATATTTCCCCTGGTGGAAGAGTCCAGTAATCCAGTACCCAACTCCTCCAGTTCCTATCCTACCGTAGAGGGACCACCAGTCCCGGTATCCTCCAACATTAGGAATTCCACTTTGTCATCCCCTGACAAATTCACTGGAGGCCATCATTTCATCTAGCCCTTTGGCTCAATGTAATGGACATTTTCTAACTCCATCATGTAATTTGTGACATATACCCCTAAAGTGGCTTTTATTTTTTCTTATTTTTCCAAGGACGCTTTTGTTTGGCTACGACTTTTATTCTCAATAAGAGCCCCTGGTTTCAGCCTTGTGGGACTTTCCTCAAGTAATTTAAAGCAGAATTTCATCAGAGACAAATTATTCAAGCTGCGCACTCTGGCTTATGAAACCTCCGAAAGGATTCAAAGGAAAATTTTCACTTATATCAGCCAATTTTTGCAGCTACAGTTGGAGGAAATCGGATGAATGAGGCTTTGGCCTATCCTTTTTACCATGGGTTAAAAGAGGAACTTACAGATGCTCTTTCCTTGGTTGCCAACAGACCAAATACATCAAATGCAATAACTGAATTGGTGCTTCAGATAGTTTTCCCACTAAATGGAGTTTATCTCTATGTCCATTATCAGAATGTTTCATTCTGAGCATAGTAAAGTAGAAAACAACATTCCTGAAGCTTTTGCAGAGTTTCAAGACGTTCAGTGAGAAGGGTGCTGTTTCCTTACCTCCACATTGACAATACCACAGAACCATTGAGTTGATTCAAAATGCTAAGATTCCACATGGTTGTATATATCCTCTGACCATTAATAATGCTGAATATTTAAAGAGATAAATTGAAGAGCACTTAACATTACCAACACGGTCTCTAATATTTTTGTCTCAAAATACGGTGGAGAGCTGAGACCATGTGTTGATTATTGTTAGACCTGTCAGCCTTAGGTTGATCTTCCCCCAAACTTTTTGCCTTTGCCCTCCACTGAAATTCGTTTTTGCTTGCTTTTGGACTCTGTGGACTTTACCACTGCTTAGCAGTGCAAAGGAGCTTGTGCTCACTCACTAAAACATGGAAAAATTGGCTTAGCCCTGATTGGCATGTTTAAATTACTTATATGTCCCTAGTAAAGTGGCATATCATATACCCAGGGCCTGTCAATTAAATGCTACTTGTGTCCCTGCAGCACTTTATGTGCCACCCACTTAACTAGCTCCTTTAAACATGTCCTAGGACTGCCATTGCAGCCTGTATGCAGTTTTACATTGCCAATTCGACTTGGCAATGTAAACCCTTTCCAAGTCTGAACCGCCCCTTTAATTGTATATAATACACACTTAAGATAGGCCCAAAGTACCCCATAGGGCAGGGTACATTGTAATTAAAAGGTTGGACAGGTACTTTTGAGCTGTGCATGTCCTGGTAGTGAAAAACTCCTACATTAATTTTTCACTACTGTGAGGCCTACCTCTACCATAGGATAACGTTGGGTTGCCTTATTACATTTAATAAGTGCTAAACTTTGGGAACAGGTAAGCATTTTGTGTTTGGTGTCTGAGAATTGTAATAAAAAATCCTCTTTAATGGTAAATTCGGATTTTAAGTTACAATTGTAAAAATGCCACTTTTAGAAAGTTGGCATTTCCTGCCCTAACCATTTGGTGCCTGCAGCCTACTCCTGGGCCACATGACTGGGTGTAGTTGGCAGTTGGCATTTGTTGATTCCTCCCAGACAGCCACACAATAGAGGGATTTGGTGTGTCTGGATGGGCCATCCACTGGCAGGATGGGGGTGCAGAGTTGGGCACAGCCCTACTTGCAGCTGAATAGGCTCTGCTCTGACTTCACACAAAGAATACATCACCCCTGCATTGTTCATGCAGCTAGGTTGGTGCCTGGAACAACCATTATATCAATATTACAGAGTGAGACAACAGGGTCTACCCCCTCGGAGCATCCGATGTAGTTTAAAGCTACAAAACTAAGAGTTAGTCTCTACTTTTATTTGATTTTAATATGAAGTCCACTTTTCACTGCATGCAAATGAATTAACATACATTCATGCCCCATTGAAAAGCGATGTTGGCTGATTTTTGTAAAACTGCCTGCATAACAAAAAATATTGGTCAAGACTAAAACATGGCATTCTAATTCACTTGCAGCACTGCATGATAAAAAATGTGGCTGTCATGTATGCAGAGGTGCGCAGCACAGTCGGCTGTTGTGTGTTTTCTTAGGATTCAATCCTAGCCACAAAAAAATGTATCTGGAGTTCAAATAGCCACACTGTTCAAGTGTTCTCCTATTGTGTCCAAAACTTTATTGACAATAACTGTTTGTTCTTGTAAAGTGTTGTCTGTCCAGACACGTGCATGTGTTTGACTGTATGTGCACATCGTTACCTTTGAAATAGTAAAACAGTGAAAAATCGTCACCGAGTAGAACATGGGGTGAAAAAGAAAATGCTAAACCTGGCTCCATTACAGAACTACCTACATGTCAATTATGTAGTTTTCTCATAACTTTATTCTTACAGGATGGATAGCAAGGGGTGATTATCTCCAGTATTGATAGGGTTTGCAAGTACAAACCAGAATGCGCATGCCATAGCCCGCATGCGTATTTTGTCCTTTGGTCCTGACGAAAGCCACATTGACCCTTAGAGGCATAAATACAGATGGCTGGAACATGTTGACCACACTAGGATAAGTGGGAACAACTAATACCCCACAAATATCCACCACTGTTTTTAACATTGACCGGGACCTCCACTACTATTTAAAAGATTCACAATTGGTGATAGGAGGTCCTGAGTCAATTTTAACACCACTTTTCACCATCACATGCACAGTCACAGATCACAATAAAGCCAGCTGCGCTGTAATCAGATGTCGTAGCACACCCTGGAAGCATTTGGCGACCAGGGTGGGAACCCAATGATGAAGCATGTCACCAACCAGGTTGGTGAGAAAGGGTTCTTTTAAAGCACCCTGTGGCTTCCAAGGCACTCAGCCTTAAAGATTATGAGGAACTTCTCTCTAGAGCGATGGTAAAATAGGTAGCAAACTTGTTCTTCTTTTGTTATATTAATTATTTATTTGGGAACGCAAACAAGTTTTCACTTACCCTTCTGTCTCTCACGTTTGTTAATAAATAAAACTAGGACCTGCAGACCCCCTCTTCAGAACATATCTGGACCTGTGGAAGACTCATAAGGACTGTTGTGCTGCTCTGTGAGAAGGACTGTTACTCTGCTACCCTGTTGCCCTGCTGCCCTACTACTGGCATGAGAAGGACTAGACCGACCTCTTGAACCCAGTACCACCAGCATAACTCCATGAGCTAGAGTCTGGCCTCCTGATCAGAGCCTCAGGGACAGAAAAGGATTCAACCACCTTGGACCCCGCACCTGGACTCTCTCTGCTGTGAGCCCTGCTTCCCAAATGGTGCCACCCCAGCCCTGGACACATGGAAGTGACTCTAAATGTCCCCTGCCAGCCCAGCATTGGTCGTGTGAGCAGAACCAGTGCAGCACAACTCTACTCCTCGCAGCCACATGGGAACCGCTGCTGTGCGATGCATCCCAGACACAAGACCTCACATCATAGCCAGCAGCATCTTTGGAACAACCTCTGTGATGCATCCTCAATGAAGGGCTTCACATTTCAAGCCCCTCATCGAAAGCATCCTCAAAGTCAATGCAGTACTTTGCTTCACAGCTCCACAGCTCCCTTGGAACTGCTGTTGTGCAACGCATCCTTGATGCAGGACTCCGTATCGCAAGCCCTCATTGATGGCATCCTTGATGACTACACAGAACTTCACATTGCAGCACTGCAGCTTCCTTGGAACCATTGCTGCACAACGCATCCTTGACGCAGGATCTCACAATGCTCAGCAAACCACAATTTAAGGTACTTTATTCAGCGGGCCTAACTGTGTCCCTATGTCCAGCTCATGCTCCATCATGGTTGGCCTGAACTTGGGACTTTGTCCCAGTCCTGCACGACCAGATAACCATAGTTGGGACTTTGAGGTTTTAGGCACTATTTTTATTCAAATCTTTAAAATTGCATATCTCCAGTTGTATTAATTGGATTTTTGTCTTTTTGATGTCAAATAATTTATTAAAATGTACTCTATTTTTCTAAATATGTTTGGAGTTTTTCTTGTGTTGTATTTTCACTTTATTACTGTTTGTGTGCTGCCTAAATAATGTACACATTGCTTCTAAGTTAAATCTGACTGCTTTTGGGCCAAGCTATGAGAGGGTTAAGCACTGTTTAATTTAATGACTTTTGTGATTCACCCTGTCAGGGATTGAGGATGTTGCTTGAGCAGAGTTAATACCCCACTCATCGAACAGCCCAATTTCTCACAATTTTCGAGAACTGTAAAATATCACAGAAAAGAATAGATACCCTTTGACCATTATTTCAGGTTTGTTGGAGCAAATCTGCACTGCCAAGATTTTCACAAAACTAGATTTAAGGAGAGTTTATAAACTCATCAGAGTTAAAGACGGAGACAAATTGTTGAACCCCTTTAAAGGTCACTTCGAGTATTTCGTTTTTCGGTTTTAATTTTGCATGCTCCCATTTCTGGTCTATTCAACGTCTAGTGAACAACATCTTCAGAGTTATTTTGGACTCTTTTGTAATTATCTACTTAGATGATATCCAATTTTTTCTCAGGGTCTGCAACTACATTGTAAAAAGGCACAAGAAGTACTGAGACACTTATGAGTTCATCAGTTGTATGCTAAATCAGAGAAATGCATCTTCATAGTCCTGGTAAAGCATTTGTTAGGATTCATCCTCTCAGATTAAAGTATCAGTATGGATCCTAAGAAAATGGCTGTTGTGCAGAATGGCCTAGACCACCCACTGTGACGGAGATACAGAGGTTCTTGGGTTTTGCTATTTTTTATGAACACATCATTGAACCCTTCTCTTTATTATCTCACCCCACTGTACAACTTACCAGAAAAGGAGTTCCATTTCACTGGACGACAGGGTAGCAAAAAGAGTTCAACGAACTGAGAACCATCTTCACTAGAGCTCTCATCCTAAAGCATGCTGATCAAGCCCTTCTCTTTATCATACAAACTGATGCCTCTTCCCATGCTCTGGAAGCCATCTTATTGTAAAGATATACAATGCTTTATTTTCTAAAACTTTAACAAAAGCAGAGCAAAACTATATGATCTTCAAAAAAGAATTACTAGCAATTAAAGAGGCTTTTGCGCACCAGTGCCATCCTCTTGAAGGAGCTTTACATCCATTAACAGTACAGCCAGATCATATAAATTTAGGGTTCTTGTAGTCTCTGCAGTGCACCCACTCTGAGCATGCCAGGTTGCAGTCATTTTTTCCAGATTCCAATATAACATTACATTTAGACCAAGGAAAAGGCATAAAAAGGTGGATGCACTATCACAATATACATATTGGGCCTGAGAAAATTTTGACGAATACCTCACACCCTGGCTTTGCAGAACATGAATGTTCCCAATTTGGAAGGATTTGGTGCAGCTAAAACAGAACTTTCAGCCTGGGACCCACTATGTTGGGTGCAGGAAAATGCCAGTCACCACTCCATAGTAGATGGACTTTACTTTCATAAAAATAGATCGTTTGTTCCATCCTCTTTGCAGGACATCCAGGGAAAAGAAGACCTATAGCTTGGGTATTCAACATTTTTGGTGGGACAGAGTAAGGTCAGATGTGAATAAATATGTCAAACAGTGTTTGCTTTGTGCCCAGATTAAATATCTAATCCTGAACAACCTTGGAAAAACTCTATTGATTTAATCACAAATCTTTTCTCTTCATGAAAAACACAGTCATGGTATTTGTGGTAGACTATTTTGTGAAATATACTCACTTCATTCCCTTGCACAAGTTAGCAAGAGCACCTCAGCATTAGATGATATTTCTGAAAGAAACTGTGGGGCATATTAGCAAGACCCACGTTAAAATTATCGCCGTTTTAGCGGCAGGAAACTGCCGCTAAAACGGCGATAATGGGCTTGCTAATATGCGTTATAGAATTCCAATAGAAGCCCAGGTTAGATGTCCTGCACATCTAACCTGGGCTTCTATTGGAATTCCATAACGCATATTAGCAAGCCCATTATCGCCGTTTTAGCGGCAGTTTCCTGCCGCTTAAAACTGCGATAATTTTATCGCCGGTCTTGCTAATATGCCCCTGTATGTTTACATGGCTCACCTTCAGAAATAATATTGAATAGAGCTTCTCGGTTTATTTCCAAATTTTGGAACATGTTACTTCATAGGTTTGAAAAGGTACATTTTTAGTCCACCAGCCCCTTCCCCAGATTGATCATAAGACAGAGCATATTAAGTCAATTCCTTGAGCAGTTTCTCAGTTGCTAAAAGATGAACCAAAAAGAACAAGCATTTGCAATGCAATAGGTCTCGGATTTGTAAGAGTTAGAGGTATTGGCGTTGTAAATGTCAATGTCTTTTACCCATGTGTTTTGGTTTTGAGTGGATGTATGTGGTGTGGAGTGGAATTATGTGGGTTGGATTGGATTTGTTAGTTGTGGAATTGTGTGTGGTGGAATTGTGTGGTATGGAGTGGATCTGTGTATATTGGGGTGTGATAGAATAGGGTCTAGTGGGGTGTGGTAGTTTGGTGTGGGTTAGATTGGTGTGGAGTGGGGTAGATTGGTGGAGATTATAGTGGAGTGAAGTGGATTAGAGTGGAGTAGATTGGGATAGAGGCAAGTGAAGTAGAGTGTTGTTTAATGGGGTAGAGGGGAGTGGGATATTCCATGACCATCGAGCGACATAAATAAATAAATCCTCAGATTTGTATAGCGCGGCTAATCACCTGTGAGTGTATCCAGGCGCTGTCCATAGGCACGGGGAGATTACGTGATTTGCCCAGAATCACAGGATGTTGAGCCAACGCGGAGATTCGCACCTGGATCCCCATCTCCCTAGTCGGTAGCTCTGGCCGTTACGCTATATATATATATCTATATATATATATCCAAGAAAGAAGTGACTCAAACAGATAGATTCACCAAAGAACAAAAATATATTTCCACTACAACGTTTCAGCTTCCGCCTTCCTCAGGTAGTACAAGATGGTTTGCTCAGTGGCTGCACAGATGACACAGCTGAATTTTCAAAAAGGATCATGAGTGAAGATTCCATTTGGAATGTGGAATCAATGCAGTCCTGAAAGCTTTTGAGATATGCAGTAATCAGGTTGTATTATCAGTAATGTTCAGTCCATCTGGATGCAGTGATTTTAAACGGTACATCCAGAAGTTTTCTCTGGAGTCCAGTAGTTCTTCCTTTGAGACATGTTCCACGGGGAAAATCTTCAAATCTGATAGTAAATGATCCACAAGGTTAAAATGATTGGCTACAGGCTGGTCAATTTTCTTATTAATTATTGCCGATTTGTGGTTCCTGAATCGTGTACGGAGGTCATTCACTGTTTGGCCTACATATTGTTTTTTACAGCTTTGCCGTTGGCACTGAATCACATAAATAATGCATGTTGAGCGACATGTAAGATGCTGTCTTATTCCATAGGTCCCTCTCGTAACAGAACTAGTTACTGATGATGTTTGTAAAAGGTATTCACACGTAATGCACCTTTTAGAGTCACAGCAATGAACCCCTGCATTTGTTACAACTTGCTTGAGTTCAGCTCTCACAATAAGAGATCGTAAATTTGGAGCTCTGCGGTAAGCAATGACTGGCGGTTTTGGAAAACCTTTTGCAATTTTTCACAAGTAGACAGTAAGGGAAATGTTTTTTGCATTATATTTCTGTAGTTGGGAGCTGATGGATGATAGTCAACCACAAATGGAGTTCTTAACCTTTAGAAACTGATCCCACAGAAGACTTAAACAAAGAAATTAAGAACATGGTTGTAAGGTACAGGAGCTTAAACCTCATTGATGAAACAACAGCAGATATACTTGTTCATCCCAAACCAAGACCTGGGAGATTTTATATGCTTCCCAAAATTCACAAAATGAACAATCCTGGCCGTCCCATCATCTCTGGCAATGACACAGCCACTGAGAGACTATCTTTATTTGTCGACCTGCACCTCCAGCCCATTGTACAGGAACTTCTATCATTTGTTAAAGATACCAGTCACTTCCTTCAGATTATTGAAAAATTAAACCAAACCAACACATTTGATGATGATACTCTTCTGGCTACATTTGATGTTACATCATTATACACCAATATACCACATGAGGATGGGCTTATGGCATTATCTGAAGCTCTTAATAAAAGAACTGTGAAAAAGCCATCAACAAATGTGCTTACCAACTTTGCAAGAGTTATCCTTAAATCCAACAATTTTACATTCAATGGTAAACACTATCTGCAGATACAAGGGACTTCCATGGGCACTCGGATGGCTCCATCCTATGCAAATATCTTCATGGGCAAACTAGAGAACTGTATACTTGCTACTTATAGCATCAAACCACTGGTATGGCTAAGATACATTGATGACATATTTATAATATGGAATGCAGGAAGTAGAGCATTGGAACAATTTACAGCTTATATCAACAATATCCATCCTACCATCAAATTTACCAGCAGCAATACTAAACAGAAGCATCATCTCCCTTTTTCTGGATGTGCTACTCACCATTCATGAACAAAAATTACAACTGATCTGTACCACAAGCCTACAGATGCTCATTTGTATCTAAACTGGACTTCATGTCACCCACACCACACTAAACTGAGCATCATCTACAGCCAAGCACTCAGAATAAGACGCATCTGCAGCAATGAGGAAACCTGTAAAGACCATCTACAGGAGCTTGCTACATTATTTAAAAGGCGAGGCTATCCTCTGCATATCATACAGCAACAAATTGACAAGTCTTTGCAGTTACCCAGAGAAGCACTTATTTGGAATACCAACGGCAGAAACAAAAGTTGTCAGAACTCCATTTGTGGTTGACTATCATCCATCAGCTCCCAACTACAGAAATATAATGCAAAAAACATTTCCCTTACTGTCTACTTGTGAAAAATTGCAAAAGGTTTTTCCAAAACCGCCAGTCATTGCTTACCGCAGAGCTCCAAATTTATGATCTCTTATTGTGAGAGCTGAACTCAAGCAAGTTGTAACAAATGCAGGGGTTCATTGCTGTGACTCTAAAAGGTGCATCACGTGTGAATACCTTTTACAAACATCATCAGCAACTAGTTCTGTTACGAGAAGGACCTATGGAATAAGACAGCAACTTACATGTCGCTCAATATGCATTATTTATGTGATTCAGTGCCAACGGCAAAGCTGTAAAAAACAATATGTAGGCCAAACAGTGAATGACCTCCGTACACGATTCAGGAACCACAAATCGGCAATAATTAATAAGAAAATTGACCAGCCTGTAGCCAATCATTTTAACCTTGTGGATCATTTACTATCAGATTTGAAGATTTTCCCCGTGGAACATGTCTCAAAGGAAGAACTACTGGACTCAGAGAAAACTTCTGGATGTACCGTTTAAAATCACTGCATCCAGATGGACTGAACATTACTGATAATACAACCTGATTACTGCATATCTCAAGAGCTCTCAGGACTGCATTGATTCCACATTCCAAATGGAATCTTCACTCATGATGCTTTTTGAAAATTCAGCTGTGTCATCTGTGCAGCCACTGAGCAAACCATCTTGTACTACCTGAGGAAGGCGGAAGCTGAAACGTTGTAGTGGAAATATATTTTTGTTCTTTGGTGAATCTATCTGTTTGAGTCACTTCTTTCTTGGATATTTTATTTCTTTGTGACTCATTGTATCCTTTGGGATCCAGATTTTTGCCCTGGCTGGCTGTTGTTTTCTTGTGATCCTTCATCTTCAAGTATCTATATATATATATTATCTACTGGCGGTCGCCAGTAGATAGTTATAGTTAGGACCTATTTTCCATAGGAAATCCGCGACATTCTATTTGAAATAACTCTTGCGTCGGTTGACGAATCTTCGCGAAATTTTCAAACTTTATGGCCCGCTCCGGTCCGCTCCTACCCTGAAAGTCTCAGGGTGATTAGTCAAGCGGGGCCGAGAAAAAGGGGGTCCCAAAACGTGTTTTCCCCATTCATTTTCCCATAGGAAACTTTAGACACGGCTACAGCCCGAACTGCTGAACGGAATTACACCAAATTTGGCAAAGAGGTAGTTCTTGGTTCAGAAAGAACCCTTTTTGTTAAATGGTGTAAATCCGTTCAGTAGTTGCGGAGAAATTAAAAAATAAGAGTCAAAAAATCAATTTCCCATAGGAAACTTTATGCAAGGCTACAGCCCGAACTGCTGAACGGAATTACACCAAATTTGGCAAAGAGGTAGTTCTTGGTTCAAAAAGAACCCTTTTGTTAAATGGTGTAAATCCGTTCAGTAGTTGCTGAGAAAATCAAAAGTAAAAACACATATATATCTGGGCGGAGCCTAACCACACATGTCATCGTGAGATCTGATTGGCTGTCAGCACTTCATCCTGGAATTGCTGGCAGCCATCTTGGGACCAATATAAATGATAGTACCCCATTGAAATGCATTGTAGTGAATCGAAGATTTTGAGGGTTACCAAAAGGAGAACTATAAAGGGTGATAACAGACTTTAGTTACATTAGAATTCATTTGTTGATGGTACCATACTAATTTCAGGAATTGTGGTGTGTTCTAAGGTGATTTTACCCTGTGAAAAACCTTCTGCTGGGATATCATGAATCATGTTTGAGAGAAAACTATTTTCACATGCTTGTCCCATACAGTTTTGGAAGGTGCCCCAGAAGCTAAAATGAGAGCATATTTTCTGTAAATTCACATTATCTTTCTCAGTCATGTGAGAATGAAGTCTGACATTCTCAGTAAAACATGTACATTCAACAAGGGCAGAGACTGTCAGTTGATTCCTTTGTGTTCTACTACAGCTTCCCAGAGTGTTCTAAAGAACAACTAGAGTGCTAACAGCCTTACTTATGACAAAAGTATGGCACACCTGAAGCCATCTTGATTGGAATAAACTGGTAACACTTAAAACATTTAATTTAAAAAGGAACAAAATGATGGGGTTCATCTTGTCATAGAAATTATGGTTAGTGCTCTGGAAAGAAAAATTAGGACGTGTTTCAAGTGTGATCTCAAATATCTTCCTGTTATATTTCAACAGGAGCAGCCTGTCAGTTGATGCCTTTGTGTTCTACTGCAGCTTCCCAGAGTGTTCTAAAGAACAACTAGAGCGCTAACAGTCTTACTTATGACAAAAGTATGGTACACCTGAAGCCATCTTGATTGGAATAAACTGGTAACACTTAAAACATTTAATTTAAAAGGAACAAAATGATGGGGTTCATTTTGTCATAGAAATTATGGTTAGTGCTGTAGAAAGAAAAATTAGGACATGTTTCAAGTGTGATCTCAAATATCTTCCTGTTATATTTCAACAGGAGCAGCCTGTCAGTTGATGCCTTTGTGTTCTACTGCAGCTTCCCAGAGTGTTCTAAAGAACAACTAGAGCGCTAACAGTCTTACTTATGACAAAAGTATGGCACACCTGAAGCCATCTTGATTGGAATAAACTGGTAACACTTAAAACATTTAATTTAAAAAGGAACAAAATGAGGGGGTTCATTTTGCCATAGAAATTATGGTTAGTGCTGTAGAAAGAAAAATTAGGACATGTTTTAAGTGAGATCTCAAATATCTTCCTGTTATATTTCAACAGGAGCAGCCTGTCAGTTGATGCCTTTGTGTTCTACTGCAGCTTCCCAGAGTGTTCTAAAGAACAACCAGAGTGCTAACAGCCTTACTTATGACAAAAGTATGGCACACCTGAAGCCATCTTGATTGGAATAAACTGGTAACACTTAAAACATTTAATTTAAAAAGGAACAAAATGAGGGGGTTCATTTTGCCATAGAAATTATGGTTAGTGCTGCAAAAGAAAATTTAGTGCATGTTTTAAGTGAGATCTCAAATCCTCTTCTATTTCATTAGAAAATTCTGACATGCAGACTGAAACAATCACTTTCAATACCAGCAGTAGACTTCCAGTTAACTCCTTGGTGAGCAGTAGCTTTACTACAGTGATCTAATGAACAACTAGAGTAATAACATTCTGAATTTATGGCAAATGTGTGACACATCTGAATGCCTTCTTGATGGAATCAAAGTAAAAACTGAAAGCATTTCCTACTGAGGAGACTGCAGTAAATGAGGAAATTAGGAAACTTCATAACAAAGAAGTCTTCCAAGATGGCCACCAGTGAAAAAAGAGCCCAAATGTAGCACAAATATTACCCAGATGTAGCCCACATATAGCCCAATGACAAAAGTGTGCAAAACACTTTTTATTTTTAGTTTTTTTGCAGTTTTATGTAGTGCAGACTGGTCAGGTATTGGAGCGTTGCATCTTAAAACATGACCCCCTACACTACAAAAACACCACTGCACTACCCTAAACCCTAAAACACTACCCCAGCACGACCCCCTATACTACACAAGCACCACTGCACTATCCTAAACCCTAAAACACTACCCCCAGCATGACCCCCTACACTACACAAACACCACTGCACTACCCTAAACCCTAAAACACTACCCCAACACCACTGCACTAACCTAAATCCTAAAACACTACCCCCAGCACGACCCCCTACACTACCCAAACACCACTGCACTACCCTAAAACATGACCCCCTACACTACACAAACACCACTGCACTACCCTAAACCCTAAAACACTACCCCCAGCACGACCCCCTACACTACACAAGCACCACTGCACTACCCTAAACCCTAAAACACTGCCCCCAGCATGACCCCTACACTACACAAACACCACTGCACTACCTTAAACCCTAAAACACTACCCCCAGCACGACCCCTACACTACCCAAACACCACTGCACTAACCTAAATCCTAAAACACTACCCCCAGCACGACCCCCTACACTACCCAAACACCACTGCACTACCCTAAAACATGCCCCCTATACTACACAAACACCACTGCACTACCCTAAACCCTAAAACACTACCCCCAGCACGACCCCCTACACTACACAAGCATCACTGCACTACCCTAAACCCTAAAACACTACCCCCAGCACGACCCCCTACACTGCCCGAACACCACTGCACTGCCCTAAACCCTGAAACACCAGCCCCTGCACGACCTCCTACACTGCCCGAACACCACTGCACTGCCCTAAACCCTGAAACACATACCCTAGCACGACCCCCTACACTGCCCGAACACCACTGCACTGCCCTAAACCCTGAAACACCACCCCCTTCACGACCCCCTACACTGCCCGAACACCACTGCACTGCCCTAAACCCTGAAACACCACCCCCAGCATGACCCCTACACTGCCCGAACACCACTGCACTGCCCTAAACCCTGAAACATCACCCCCAGCAAGACCCCTACACTGCCCGAACACCACTGCCCTAAACCCTGAAACACCACCCCCAGAACGACCCCCTACACTGCCCGAACACCACTGCACTGCCCTAAACCCTGAAACACCACCCCCTGCATGACCCCCTACACTGCCAGAACACTACTGCACTGCCCTAAACACTGAAACACCATCCCCAGCATGACCCCCTACACTGCAGGAACACCACTGCACTGCCCTAAACCCTGAAACACTACCCCCAGCAAGACCCCCTACACTGCCCGAACACCACTGCACTGCCCTAAACCCTGAAACACCACCCCCAGCAAGACCCCCTACACTGCCCGAACACCACTGCCCTAAACCCTGAAACACCACCCCCAGCAAGACCCCCTACACTGCCCGAACACCACTGCACTGGCCTAAACCCTGAAACACCAGCCCCAGCACGACCCCTACACTGCCCGAACACCACTGCACTGCCCTAAACCCTGAAACACCACCCCCTGCATGACCCCCTACACTGCCCGAACACCACTGCACTGCCCTAAACCCTGAAACAGCACCCCCAGCACGACCCCCTACACTGCCCGAACACCACTGCACTGCCCTAAACCCTAAAACACCACCCCCTGCACGATCCCCTACACTGCCCGAACACTACTGCACTGCCCTAAACCCTGAAACACCACCCCCAGCACGACCCCTACACTGCACGAACACCACTGCACTGCCCTAAACCCCGAAACACTACCCCCAGCAAGACCCCCTACACTGCCCGAACACCACTGCCCTAAACCCTGAAACACCACCCCCAGCAAGACCCCCTACACTGCCCGTACACCACTGCACTGCCCTAAACCCTGAAACACCACCCCCAGCATGACCCCCTACACTGCCCGAACACCACTGCACTGCCCTAAACCCTGAAACACCACCCCCAGCACGACCCCCTACACTGCCCGAACACCACTGCACTGCCCTAAACCATGAAACACCAGCCCCAGCACGACCCCTCACACTGCCCGAACACCACTGCACTGCCCTAAACCCTGAAACACCACCCCCAGCACGACCCCCTACACTGCCCGAACACCACTGCACTGCCCTAAACCCTGAAACACCAGCCCCAGCACAACCCCGTACACTGCCCGAACACCACTGCACTGCCCTAAACCCTGAAACACCAGCCCCAGCACGACCGCCTACACTGCCCGAAAACCACTGCACTGCCCTAAACCCTGAAACACCAGCCCCAGCACGACCCCCTACACTGCCCGAACACCACTGCACTACACTAAACCCTCAAACACCAGCCCCAGCACGACCCCCTACACTGCCCAAACACCACTGCACTGCCCTAAACCCTGAAACACCAGCCCCAGCAAGACCCCCTACACTGCCCGAACACCACTGCTCTGCCCTAAACCCTGAAACACCACCCCCAGCAAGACCCCCTACACTGCCCGAACACCACTGCACTAAAGCCTGAAACACCACCCCCAGCAAGACCACCTACACTGGCCGAACACCACTGCACTGCCCTAAACCCTGAAACACTACCCCCTGCACGACCCCCTACACTGCCCGAACACCACTGCACTGCCTTAAACCCTGAAACACCACCCCTCAGCACAACACCCTACACTGCCCGAACACCACTGCACTGCCCTAAACCCTGAAACACCACCCCCAGCACGACCCACTACACTGCCCGAACACCACTGCACTGCCCTAAACCCTGAAACACCACCCCCAGCACGACCACCTACACTGCCCGGAACACCACTGCACTGCCCTAAACCCTGAAACACCACCCCCAGCACGACCCCCTACACTGCCCGAACACCACTGCACTGCCCTAAACCCTGAAACATAAACCCCAGCAAGACCCCCTACACTGCCTGAACACCACTGCCCTAAACCCTGAAACACCACCCCATACACTGCACGAACACCACATCACTGCCCTAAACCCTGAAACACCACCTCCAGCAAACCCCCCTACACTGCCTGAACACCATTGCTCTGCCCTAAATCCTGAAACACTAGCCCCAGCATGACCCCCTACACTGCCCAAACACCACTGCACTGCCCTAAACCCTGAAACACCACCCCCAGCACGACCCCCTACACTGCCCGAACACCACTGCACTGCCCTAAACCCTGAAACATCAACCCCAGCAAGACCCCCTACACTGCCTGAACACCACTGCCCTAAACCCTGAAACACCACCCCATACACTGCACGAACACCACATCACTGCCCTAAACCCTGAAACACCACCTCCAGCAAACCCCCCTACACTGCCTGAACACCACTGCCCTAAACCCTGAAACACCACCCCCAGCAAGACCCCCTACACTGCCCGAACACCACTGCCCTAAACCCTGAAACACCACCCCCAGCAAGACCCCCTACACTGCCCGAACACCACTGCACTGCCCTAAACCCTGAAACACCAGCCCCAGCACGACCCCTACACTGCCCGAACACCACTGCACTGCCCTAAACCCTGAAACACCACCCCCTGCATGACCCCCTACACTGCCCGAACACCACTGCACTGCCCTAAACCCTGAAACACCACCCCCAGCACGACCCCCTACACTGCCCGAACACCACTGCACTGCCCTAAACCCTGAAACACCACCCCTGCACGATCCCCTACACTGCCCGAACACTACTGCACTGCCCTAAACCCTGAAACACCACCCCCAGCACAACCCCCTACACTGCACGAACACCACTGCACTGCCCTAAACCCCGAAACACTACCCCCAGCAAGACCCCTACACTGCCCGAACACCAATGCCCTAAACCCTGAAACACCACCCCCAGCAAGACCCCCTACACTGCCCGTAAACCACTGCACTGCCCTAAACCCTGAAACACCACCCCCAGCATGACCCCCTACACTGCCCGAACACCACTGCACTGCCCTAAACCCTGAAACACCACCCCCAGCACGACCCCCTACACTGCCCGAACACCACTGCACTGCCCTAAACCATGAAACACCAGCCCCAGCACGACCCCCTACACTGCCCGAACACCACTGCACTGCCCTAAACCCTGAAACACCACCCCCAGCACGACCCCCTACACTGCCCGAACACCACTGCACTGCCCTAAACCCTGAAACACCAGCCCCAGCACAACCCCGTACACTGCCCGAACACCACTGCACTGCCCTAAACCCTGAAACACCAGCCCCAGCACGACCGCCTACACTGCCCGAAAACCACTGCACTGCCCTAAACCCTGAAACACCAGCCCCAGCACGACCCCCTACACTGCCCGAACACCACTGCACTACCCTAAACCCTCAAACACCAGCCCCAGCACGACCCCCTACACTGCCCAAACACCACTGCACTGCCCTAAACCCTGAAACACCAGCCCCAGCAAGACCCCTACACTGCCCGAACACCACTGCTCTGCCCTAAACCCTGAAACACCACCCCCAGCAAGACCCCCTACACTGCCCGAACACCACTGCACTAAAGCCTGAAACACCACCCCCAGCAAGACCACCTACACTGGCCGAACACCACTGCACTGCCCTAAACCCTGAAACACTACCCCCTGCACGACCCCCTACACTGCCCGAACACCACTGCACTGCCTTAAACCCTGAAACACCACCCCTCAGCACGACACCCTACACTGCCCGAACACCACTGCACTGCCCTAAACCCTGAAACACCACCCCCAGCACGACCCCCTACACTGCCCGAACACCACTGCACTGCCCTAAACCCTGAAACACCACCCCCTGCACGACCTCCTACACTGCCGGAACACCACTGCACTGCCCTAAACCCTGAAACACCACCCCCAGCACGACCCCCTACACTGCCCGAACACCACTGCACTGCCCTAAACCCTGAAACATCAACCCCAGCAAGACCCCTACACTGCCTGAACACCACTGCCCTAAACCCTGAAACACCACCCCATACACTGCACGAACACCACATCACTGCCCTAAACCCTGAAACACCACCTCCAGCAAACCCCCTACACTGCCTGAACACCATTGCTCTGCCCTAAATCCTGAAACACTAGCCCCAGCATGACCCCCTACACTGCCCAAACACCACTGCACTGCCCTAAACCCTGAAACACCACCCCCAGCACGACCCCCTACACTGCCCGAACACCACTGCACTGCCCTAAACCCTGAAACATCAACCCCAGCAAGACCCCCTACACTGCCTGAACACCACTGCCCTAAACCCTGAAACACCACCCCATACACTCCACGAACACCACATCACTGCCCTAAACCCTGAAACACCACCTCCAGCAAACCCCCCTACACTGCCTGAACACCATTGCTCTGCCCTAAATCCTGAAACACTAGCCCCAGCATGACCCCCTACACTGCCCAAACACCACTGCACTGCCCTAAACCCTGAAACACCACCCCCAGCACGACCCCCTACACTGCCCGAACACCACTGCACTACCCTGAAACACCAGCCCCATCAAGACCCCCTACACTGCCCGAACACCACTGCACTGCCCTAGACTCTGAAACACCAGCCCCAGCAAGACCCCCTACACTGCCCGAACACCACTGCACTGCCCTAAACCCTGAAACACCAGCCCCAGCACGACCACCTACACTGCCCGAACACCACTGCACTGCCCTAAACCCTGAAACACCAGCCCCAGCACAACCCCCTACACTGCCCGAACACCACTGCACTGCCCTAAACCCTGAAACACCAGCCCCAGCACGACCCCCTACACTGCCCGAACACCACTGTACTGCCCTAAACCCTGAAACACCAGCCCCAGCACGACCCCCTACACTGCCCGAACACCACTGCACTGCCCTAAACCCTGAAACACCACCCCCTGCACGACCCCCTACACTGCCCGAACACCACTGCACTGCCCTAAACCCTGAAACACCACCCCCTGCAGCACCCCCTACACTGCCCGAACACCACTGCACTGCCCTAAACCCTGAAACACCACCCCCTGCACCGCCCCTACACTGCCCGAACACTACTGCACTGCCCTAAACCCTGAAACACCACCCCCAGCACGACCCCTTTACTGCTCGAACACCACTGCACTGCCCTAAACCCTGAAACTCCACCCCTACACTGCCCGAACACCACTGCACTGCCCTTAACCCTGAAACACCACCCCCAGCACGACCCCCTACACTGCCCGAACACCACTGCACTGCCCTAAACCCTAAAACACCACCCCCAGCATTACCCCTACACTGCCTAAACACCACTGTACTGCCCTAAACCCTAGAACACTTCCCCAGCACGACCCCCTACACTACCCGAACACCACTGCACTACCCTAAACCCTAAAATACTACCCCAGCACAACCCCCTACACTACCCGAACACCACTGCACTGTCCTAAACCCTAAAACACTCCCCCAGCACGACCCCCTACACTACCCGAACACCACTGCACTGCCCTAAACCCTAAAACACTCCCCCCAGCACGACCCCCTACACTACCCAAACACCACTGCACTGCCCTAAACCCTAAAACACTACCCCCGCATGACCCCCTACACTACCCAAACACCAATGCACTACCCTAATCCCTAAAACACTACCCCCGCATGACCCCCTACACTACCCTAAACCCTAAAACACTACCCCCGCACGACTCCCTACACTACCCAAAGACCACTGCACTACCCTAAACCCTAAAACACGACCTCCTACACTACACAAACACCACTGCACTACCCTAAACCCTAAAACACTACCCCCTACACTACACAAACACCACTGCACTACCCTAAACCCTAAAACACTACCCCCAGCAGTACCCCTACACTACCCAAACACCACTGCACTAACCTAAACCCTAAAACACTACCCCCAGCAGTACCCCCTACACTACCCAAACACCACTGCACTACCCTAAATCACTACCCCCAGCACGACCCCCTACACTAACCAAACACCACTGCACTACCCTAAACCCTAAAACACTCCCCCAGCACGACTCCCTACACTACCCAAACACCACTGCACTACCCTAAACCCTAAATCTACCCCCAGCATGACCCCCTACACTACACAAACACCACTGCACTACCCTAAACCCTAAAACACTACCCCCAGCACGACCCTCTTCACTACCTAAACACAACTGCACAATGTGTTACAGGCGTTGCAACGCAGGCCTGTGGTGCTTACTGGAAGTACCTAGTGGGCTAGTTGGGCCCCAGGGACCCTCAGGATTCAAGGTGACCTAATCCCCCAACTTAAAACGCACCACGGGGCGCGTTTGCACAGTGGTGAAGGGAGGGGGCGGGGTCTCAGGTGACAGGTGCGCAAACACGCCCTGTGGTGCGTTTTAAGTTGGGGAATTAATTCCCTTTGAATCCTGAGGGACCCTGGGGCCAACTAGCCCACCAGGTACCTTCAGTAAGCACAACAGAGTTGCGTTGCAGAGAGGTGAAAAAAGGTGCGTGGCCTCGGAACGCCTCTCTGCAACTCAGCTCTGTGGTCCTAACTGTAGGTACCTGGGGGGCTAGTTGGGCCCCAGGGACCCTCAGAATTCAAGGGGACTTAATCCTGCAATCTTAAAACGCGCCACAGGGTGCGTTTGCACACATGTCACCTCAGGCCCCCCTCCCTTCACCACTGTGCAAACGCGCCCTGTAGCGCGTTTTAAGAGGTAGTTTTAATCCCCTGCCCTATTATGTACTAGGGACTTGCAGAGGAGGTCATGCTAATCACAGGGGTACCCTCAACGCATAGTGTTCCCTAGTGTATGTAGGTGTTTTCACTGTATTCTAAGTGTCTTTTAGCATAGCACTGGCTCTGGTTAGTCAGAGTCAGTTACCACCAGTACCCGTCTGAAAAAGTTGTGGGCACAGGATGATTTTGCAACAAGGCCTCTTTCTGCTCCTCTGTTGGTTCTTTCTGCACATCTTTTGCTTCTTTCTGTGCGTTTTTTCTTCTTTCTTCACATGTCCTACCTCTGTAGGCATAGTTAGAAACTAGCATTTAAAAAACCTTTGAAATTCACTTAAAAAATCATAGGTTTCAGGCACATTATAGTTAGAAATTAGCATTTAAAAACCTTTGAAATTCACTGAAAAACCATAGGTTTCAGACACGTTATAGTTAGAAATTAGCATTTAAAAACCTTTGAAATTCACTGAAAAAACCATAGGTTTTAGGGACAGTTCTAGTTAGTTGGACATTTCACTGTACAAAACCATAGAAATTCCCCGTTATAGTTAGTTCAGCTAACTATAACTCGCGCCCCGCAATGCACTGCTGATGACGTCACATATTACATCACTCATGACATGGTCAGTGACATCACTGATGACATCTCAAATAACTAGAACTGTCCCTAAAACCTATGGTTTTTTCAGTGAATTTCAAAGGTTTTTTAAATGCTAATTTCTAACTATAACGTGTCTGAAACCTATGGTTTTTTCAGTGAATATATATATATATATATATATCGCAACTTCCAACCCAAAATCCACAGCAGGAAGGAACGGCACTCCACAGAGCTTGCTTTATCAAATGTGGTTTATTCCATCAATGATTCAAATCAATCCAAGAGCGTCAACGCGTTTCGGTGGAAAGCCTTTTTCACGTTCAAATATATTGCAGCTAAAGGCACAGGAATACTACCATAGGTGAATGGATTAGAATTTCAGAAATGCTGAAGGGAGGGTCACTTAGTAAAAGAAAGCCTAAGGACTAAAAATTAAGCGAATGCACCTCAGCAGTCCTGTAGCAACGTTTATGGCCACCAAATCTGACAATAACCCACTGCACTAATAGTCTATAATGAATTTTAAAATCCGCTTTCTCTCTACCACAATTACGTTTTGGGGTCACTTGTTATATTTTGGTTCCTTCAAGTGGCCATTTGCAGTACCACTGTAAGGCGTCTACCACCAGTGGCTTTAATGTAGCACATGCACTGCAAAAACCAGACCAAAATCTCTTCCATGTTCTGTTTCTGTGACCTGGCATACATTCACCAGTACAGACATCTTCAGCAGTCACTTAGCCATTTGATGTGCAGTAATTCCAGGCCACCAGATGTTGCCATCTGTATGCAAAGGCAGTCAATCCTGACAGTTGATGTCTACAATGTGCCTGTGAAAAAAATAATTCATTTCAAAACACTTTGTTTTATGTCCAAGTTACTAACTAACTGAAAACAGCCCAACTGTGAGGAAAGCAGTTTAATACATGGTGTAGTTGTGCACCCTCACCGTGGAATCAACTCACTACTAGTACTGGGTCCAGTCAGATTTGTTTGAAAAACCTTAACTCAACCCTAGGTAGCTGTGGCTCTGAGTAGTCAGGCTTTATCAAAAGACCAATTCTAAGTCATTAAAAGTACCAAAACAGTGGAATAAGAATAATATGAGACTCAATAAAAATCAAACACCAATTTACAAAAAGGTTTGTACTTTTATTTGTAAATAGACACCTCAATGTAAAAGATCCACCAAATGGTTCCCAAGGTATGATTTTTTTAAAGGAACAATACATCACTGCTTTTTCATTCAACACAATAAATCATTGTAATGGACCACAGTCACTGTCAAACTTTACAAACTTTGGAAAACTTTTAAAAAGTTGTAAACTACTCATGGGGGGCAAAGATGCTTAGCTGGACAGTTACCTCACAGTCAAAGTCCAGTTAGAGGCTATATGGTCAAACCACCATGGACTATAATGGAGTCCTGATGCATGGGATACAGGATGCTGAAGATGCTCAAGGATGCAAATCCAGTGAAGGGGGTTTTACTGAGGCTACTTCTTGGTCCACGGTCACAATGGGGTGACTTTGACCATAGGGGTGATGTCCTTCGAAGTTGGTTGAAGCCCAGCCAAAAAATAATTGCCAGAGGTCTAATGGTTACAGAGAAACCAGCGGAACTTATGTCACTCCACACTCCTTCCACATTGCAGTCAAGTAACTGGACATAAAGTTTGCAACTCTGTCAGATACAACCTCCTTAGGGAAGCCCACTCTTGAGAAAATTCCCAGGAGGGCCCTTGCCACCACAGGAGCTGTAGTGGTCCTAAGGGGAATGGCTTCTGGGTACCTGGTGGCATGGTCCACCACCACCAGGATAAACCTGTGTCCAGATGCTGTTTGGGGATCCATGGGACCAACTATGTCAATCCCCACCCTCTCAAAGGGAACCCCCACCACAGGTAGTGGTATCAGGGGGGCCTTTGTGGTGCCACCTGCCTTCCCACTGGCTTGGCAGGTTACACAGGAGCGACAAAACTCCTTGGTGTCTTCAGACATGTGGGGCCAGTGAAAGTGAGGGACAAGTCTGTCCCAAGTCTTGTTCTGGCCCAGGTGACCTGCTAAGGGAATATCATGGGCTAGTGTCAATAGGAAGCCCCTGAACTTCAGAGGGATAACCAACCTCCTGGCTGCTCCAGGCTTGGGGTCTCTACTCTCTGAGTACAGGAGTCCATCATCCCAATATATCTTATGGGTGCCACTAGCATTCCCAGCAGCCTCAGCAGCAGCTTGCTGTCTGAGGGGTTCAAGAGAGGGGCAGTTCAGCTGCTCTTGGCTCAGATCTGCCCTGGAAGGGCCCCCTGTCCCCAAGAACTCAACATGATCAGGTTCAAGCTCCTCTGGGACAGTTCCTTCTTCAGGCCTGAGATCATCTTCCTCAAAAGATTGATCTGCTTCCTGAGCCAAGGGGGAAGGCACTGCCTTAACCCTACTGCTCCTTCTCTTGGGAGGCACCTGGTCCATTGTTCCAGAATCCAGGGCCTGTTCAGCTTTTGATATTTTGGCCTGTGACCTAGTCACAGCAAAGACATGTGCAGGGATCCCTAGCATTTCTGCATGTTTCCTGAGCTCCACCTCTGCCCAAGCTGAGGTTTCAAGATCATTGCCAAGCAAGCATTCTACTGGTAGGTCTGCCCTCACCACAACCTTCTTAAGGCCAGTTACCCCTCCCCAGGAGAAGTTAACAACTGCCAGAGAATGGTCTGTTCTGACATTGCTAGCATTGGTCACTTGGTACATTTCACCAAGTATAATCTGCCCAGGATCCACAAGATCTTGTGTCACCATGGTGACACTTGCTCCTGTGTCCCTGAATGCCAAAGCCTCCCTTCCATTTATTAAAGGCTGCTGTCTGTATTTGCCCAAGTTATTGGGACTCACAAAGGGGGACATATCCATGCCCCCATCACAGACTAGGACAGCCTGAGTTGGCACTCTGACTAGGCCAGAGCCCATCTTCAGTACCCAGGGTCAACCCTACTAAACCCATATTCTGAGTGTTTCCACCACCACTTGTAGCTGGACTAGGGGGAACAGTTGCCTTAGGAGAAATGGTGGCTGGATTAGAGTCTTTGGACTTGGTGCAATCACTGGTCCAGTGAGTATTTTGCTTACAGACTTTGCACCATGGTTTCTTTTGGCCTTTTCCTTTATTAGATTGGGATTCCCCACCAGATGCAGATTTTTGGGGACCCTGAGAAGACTTCTGGTCTTTACCCTTTTCCCCACCCTTGTCAGAGTTTTTGGAATCTTGCTTCTTCTGGTCACCACCATGGTTCTGTACCTTCTGCTTCACCCTGGTTCTGACCCATTTGTCTGCCTTCTTTCCCAATTCTTGGGGAGAGGTCAGATCTGAGTCAACCAGGTACTTATGTAGCAACTGATTCTGACAGTTATTAAGAATCTGCTCCCTCATGATTAAATTATACAATCCTTTGAAGTCACACACCTTACTGCCAAGTAACCAGCCTTCCAGAGCCTTGGTAGCACTATCTACAAAGTCCACCCAGTCCTGTGTCTGTGCCTTTTGGGTATCTCTGAACTTTAACCTGTACTGCTCAGTGGTTAGGCCAAACCCATCTATAAGGGCACTCTTCAGGACTTGGTAATCATCAGCAACCTCTTCTCTTACAGTGAGGAGCTTGTCTCTACCTTTGTCTGCAAAGGAGAGCCACAAGATTGCTGCCCACTGCTCCTGGGGGACCCTCTGAACTTTACAGGCCCTTTCCAGTGCAGGAATCCATTTATGGATGTCATCCCCACTCTGGTAAGGAGGGACAATCTTGCTCAGGTTTCTATGGTCATAAGACCTTTCCCTACCACTAGGGAAGTTGCTGCCACCATGGGACTCTAGTCCCAACTTTCTTCTTTGTCTATGAAGCTCTAGGGACTCCCTGTCTATAGCCAGCTGCTCTCTTCTGATCCTAAGCTGAGCTTCTTCATACTGGAGCAGTCTCTTTTTCCTTTCATTAGAGGATTCCCTCCTATGAGAGGAAACAGAGGTCCCTACTGAGGTGTCAGAATGGTTAGACTCCTGAGAAGGAGATCTGGACCTTCTAGGCACACTCACAACTCTTCCTGGTGGGACAAAGGGGAGGTCATTCTGATCCTCCTCCTCATCTGCAGGAGGAGCTGCATTGTCCAGGGCAAGATCATTTTCATCTTCCTGGCCAGTTTCAGAGGTCAGGTCCTGGGTATTTTCACCCCTGGTCCCTTCCTCATCTTCTGCCCCACCCTCTCTGCCTACCCCTGCAGACCCTAGGGGTCTTCTGAGATCATCCAGCAGAAGCATCTCCATGAGACGTTGGGTGTTGGCACTTTTGCCTGTCTTCAGCTTCCTAATCTTGCACAACTCTCTCAATTCCAAGAATGGGAGGTTGTCATATTTGGAGGGTAGGAGCCCACTGGTTCTGGGCAGGGACCTACTGGTTCCTGGCCCTGAAGACATCACTAGTGAGGTGTGGTGTATGCACTACCTACTCTAGTGTGGCCTACTAAACTCTCTTGAGTTGTAGAAAGGGTATGCTAAGCCCTTGACACACAACTCTAAGTTCAGTAGAACTTACTGTATTTCTAAGCTTGAATTTATATGTACCTGAGGTACCTTTAGTGGTTTTCAGTTGATCACACACTTGAGATTATCTGGTAAAACAAAGGCAAGCTTGAATCCAACCACTGCACACCAATGTGAGAAGTTGGCCTGGCATATGCTGTCCACTAGTTATAGTGGGCACCTTGCACCAGTCCAAATGACCTTTATTGATGATAGGTTTAAAGACAACCTTTATTGAAAGCTATCCTAGTGGTAGCTATGGAGAGCAGCCTTCAGGCTAAGTCTTGAAGGAGTGTTAAGCTGTTTATTTTACCAGTTATAATCTCATGAATGACCAATTGAAAGGAAAACCACACCAGGTATATATATAAAATATATGTATTTATTACTAAACACTACCCAATAGTCTCTTTATGAGGCTAGAGGACAAAGTACACAAGTTACAAGTCAAATAGCACAGTAAATTAGCACAATATACGATTAGCCCTAGGGGCGTACCAAACCATATATTAAGAAAGTGGTATAAGAACCACGATTTAAGAAGACACAAGGCCTAGAGCCTGTAGAATCGGTGGGACCCCAAGGAACCACCCAAGGTAGTGACACAGGGGACCCACGGGGGCTGTGTGCAGTGTGTGAACACAGCCGCGAGCTCCGTTAAAGTCTATGGGAAAGTCGCGGTTATCGTTTTAGAGATTAAGGACACTTAGAAATGGACTAGGACCAAACCCTCTTGGACTTAGACAGTTCTAGGGTCAACACCCACGGGAGCACCGGAGTACTTGAGTTACCCCACCCAGGGAAGCCGGGTGCATAGGTGTCAAATGGTGTCGGGTCGCGTCATCGTTTTCAATGGCAGCCTGACACGAAGTGCTGCTGCCGGGAAGATGCGTAGTGTCCGAAGAGATCCAAGCCTGGATCGGAGGTGAGAAGAACCTGAAAGCAGAGGGGACAGAGTCTGGGTCACTTGTCAGTGACCAGGGGCACGATAGTCGAATGCCCACCGATGTCGGGTGCTTCAGGTGAAAGAGGTGAAGCTTGACTCTTCAGCCATGAGGACCAGGAGGCGTCGACGACAACCAGAAGCTGAATTCGAGCTGCCCCACAAAGGATGTCGAGTGCTGCAGCGTTGGTGTCCGGATTGAACACAACAAGCCTTGGCAACAGCAACCCACACAGAAAGGAGAAAGATGCTTCGGAGCAGACCAGCAAGGTCTGAGGGACTCACCACTTGGTGGGGAGTTAGGGCACATCTGGAGCAACCAGAAACGCCCAAAGAAAATCAGAGTTGCCTTCACAGGGACCCACCAGTCGACGGACCAGGGATCGCAAAGGAGCCCCAAGCGGAAATGCAGGAAGCGGGCCCACGGAACACTCGTGGAGTGTAGGCTCACAATCTTCAGTGCAAATGGTGCTCGGGGCCTGGGCTATGAGTAACCCAAAGTAGGACTTCAAGAGTCGTCGAGAAGTCAATGCACTAGCAAATGTGCACAGTGCCCAGGAGTTCCGGTTCCACGCTACTCACAAGGGCTGTGGGTCTCAGCTTTGCTGGGAACTCGGTTGGCCTCTGAGATGTCTGGAAATCCTCTTCCTGGGCTGCAAGTACTTCGGAGTCCGGCGGTAGCTTCGGAGATGCAGACCGGCAAATGCTTCGTTGGTGCCTGCCAAGCAGGGGAGTCACTCCTTGACCCCAAGGGAGATTTCTTCAGTCCTCTAGTCTTGAGTAGAGTGTCGAAGTTCCAGGATTCAGTTGCAGAGTTTTGTCCAGGGATATCTAAAGTCCTGTTGCCAGGGTTCCCTTACTTATACTAAAGAAAGGGGTTGGACTAACTCTGGGGACCCACCTATGGGAGGGTTTGGAAAGAGGGGTGGCTACACCCATTTCCTTTGTCCAGTTCTCGCCAGAGCAGGGGCTGGCAGCCCCTGCAACCGGTTTGAACTGGGGTATGCACAAGGACACCAAATGTGCCCCCAGTGCAGGACTTCAAAGCACTCTTGGAGTGCACCCACCCAGCCCCAATCCACTAAGGCCTGTCTGGGAGGTGGTAACACCTCCCTGCGACAGGAAACCTATTGTCCAGGCCTCCCCTGCCGGAGTTTCGGTCAGCAGCAGGAGGCCAGACTCGTGTCTGTGGCTGCAGCATCCATTTTGTGATGCCAGGCTCTGTTTAGGTGGTACCGGGTATACCGGTGCTGTCATGTCTCTCCTCTAGAAGGGTGGGATCATACTCCCACACCAGTTACTGGTGTGGGGTATGATTCCAAGGTGTTTGACACCAAACACGACATGTTTCCGTTCAGCCATCCCAAAGTTAGCATTTACCGTTTAGATATAATGCACTTAAGAGTATATGGTCAGGCTGCACCACAGACAACCCCGGAGAGGAGATTCCGAAGGCTGCAGAGGGGCTCTGCTCATGCATGGGCACCCTCTCACATAAAACCAAGCACCCTGCCTTCAGGATTGATAAGGCCTGCCATAGGGGTGACTGATAGGTTTCTATGTGCAGTGATAGGTGAGATATAGTGAACCTATATCTCCGTAAGGGGTGCATGCACCACCTCACTCAGGCTGCAGTAGCAGTCCTGTGGTGTCATTTTGGAGGGCCTTCCAGGGGTGGCACAATACATGCTTCAGCCCCTGGTAGGCCTCTGGGGTACCTATGCCCTGGGTACATAGAATACCATATACTAGGGACTTACAAGGGCACCCCAGAATCCAATCTGAAGTGTACTTAAGGTACAGGGAATCAATTTAGAGAGGAAGCAGCTAGGCTGGGGTCCTGGATAGCAGGGCCCCAGCCAGACTAAAGTCGAAAAACAGTGATACACCAGCAAAAAGTGGGGGTAACCATAAGAGGCAGATCCTACTCTCCTACAATGCTGAGCCTGGGGGTGCAGCTCAACCCAATTTAATAATCCTGGAGGCCATATACCAAGAGGTTTTGGCCCACATGATGAAACCAGGTCAGACAGCTGTAGAACGCAAGCAGATAAATGGAAACTGCACTGGGCCTTGCGAAAGGTGGCAAAGACCTGCTCAGAGTTTTCGGCCAGAATGACTAAGATGGAAAGTCAGGTTGCTACCTTGGTGTCTGATGTGTTAGCTAACAGACTGGAACGGAGCATGTAGTGCGCTTCACCGACTCCCAGTGGAAGCTTGAGAAGTTCAAAAATCGACTAAGGCGCAATAATCTGAGGATTTTAGGGGTCGAGGAAGGCCCTGAGAAGGATGACACTCGGAGTTTCATTGTTGGCCTATTCAGGAACACTTTCCCTGAATTGATGGACTGGAGTTGAGATCTGGAGATACATACATGTTCCCCTTCAAGCAGCAGCAGCGCCAGGGTCAAGATGGGGGCAAGGCAAGGGCAGGCCATTCTTGTATTCTTTGGCAACATTGTTTTGCACCAGGCTATTTTTGAAAACGTTCGCCCTGATGCAAAACAGGTGGTTGATGGCTGCATGTTTTTTGTGAGGCTAGACATCTGCCATACCACAGTTAAAAGACGCTGGCGCTGAGGCAACTGATACAGCCTCTGCAGACTAAAGAGGAGCAAGCATTCTTGTTGAGTCCTGCAAAACTGAAAGTCATCTCTCAAGACAGAACATATTTTTTCCCTCTGAGGTCAAACCCAAGGAATTTCTTGATAATCTTGGGAAGTTCCACTCCTCAGATCGCAAGTTTAAATAATATATAAGGATGGCTCACTGTTAGCAGTGTTACATAAACCCACAGGGGAGTACTAGAAATGCCTGATGTATGATTTCTGGTGGGGGAGAACTAATGAATTAATTGTTTCTCTCTTTTCTTTGCTTAGGCTAGTTTGCTTATATTATGTGGTGTTTATTTTAATGCGGGTGGAGGGGAATGGATAAAACATACATTTATTTTCCTCTTTCTTTTATATTTTGGCTATCTTTCTCACTCACCAGCAGGTCTGGGGGTTACACTTCCATCAATGGGCCAGTGGTGGTCCAATTGCCTTAGCGATGTTGGGAGGGGTGGTGGTGGGAGGCAGGATGGGTAGAGGGGTAGAAGGGTAGAGGAAGGGGGATTGTGAATGAGGGGGGTGGTGGCAACTATGGTATGGGTTATGAAGATCTTAGCAGCAGGCAGAGATTCAGCAGCAAAAAATAGCATGAGCAGTGTTTGAATAGTTGTAATAAGCTAAACAAAATGGTGTATTCAATCCAGAGCAACATTGGAAGGCATTATGATGCAGGATAACATTTGTATCTGCACAATAAATGTAAGTGGCTTGCATGACAGAGGCAAAAGGGGTAGAATGGCATTAAGCATCAGGGCAAATAGACACGACTTTATCGGTATACAAGAGACCCATGTCCCATAGGAGAAAATGAAAACACTGGTAGACATGGGGTACCCAATATTAAGCTGGACAATGCAGGGGATGAACGCTAGAAGAGTAGCTATAGTCACTAGTGAGGCTACTGGGACAAAAACCAGACCCAGGCTGATAAAATTAGGAGATGGGCCATTACGGGCTTGCACATTGATACAGGGAGGATTACTCTGTGCTCGGTGTATGGCCCGAACCTGGATGACCCGGCTGTCTTTCATAAGTTTAATTTGGAACTATCAACATGGACAGCTCCCCTCATTCTTTGTGGGGACTTCAACCTGCATATGGCTGTGGGAGGGAAAGCCAGGGAGAACTCCTTATATTCTGGCAGGAAACCGCTAGTCTTTAGGGCAGTGCAACAACTAGTTAAAGACCATGGCCTGATTGATGTATGGAGAGCGCCTAAAAATCCTGACCCATTATTTACATTCTTTTCTTTTCCTCACAACAAGTTGGTGCACTTGGGCTAATTTTTTGTTTCAGCATCTTTAGCAGGACAGACTGGAATTGAATGTTTCCCCAGGGTATTGTCAGATCACAACCCATTAATGTTAGAATGTGTGATAGCAAGCTTTGCAAGGCCATCTGGGGTCTGGACGTTTGATAGGGAACTCTTGACTGAAAAGGAATATCTGGAACATATGCAAAGGTGGTTGAAGGAGTTTCTCGTAGTTAACAAGGGCACAGCTTCTCCTAAAATGGGGTTCACTGATAGAATATCAACCCCCCAAATATCCCCATACACAAATATTGAATATAAATATCGATGTCAAAAATATCGACATCCTATATTTATAATGGTAAGTACTAAAATATCGTTGTAAAAAATATAGTACAAAATATCGATTTTAAGATCTGTATAATAAATAATATTAAATATATTAAATAATAAAAATAACTTTTAAAGAATTAATTAGATTTAATATACATTTTAACAAATATAACAAATAAATGTAATTAAAAAAATGTAAACATAGATATATAAAATGTAATATATATATATATATATATTTACTTTAAAACAATTAATAAACTATTCATTTTAATTTATTTTATAATTGTATGTATGAAAATTTACAAATAAATATATATACATACACCAATGACATAAAATCTAATAAAAAAACATTATATTATAAATTAAAACATTAAACTATTTAAAAGTCTTTAAACTTAAATTTTCCACTTCAGTGAGTGCAACAGTAGGTAAAATGTTGGATAGCGGAGGGGTAAAAATTACTATTCCCACTCCAGTGAGTGCAACAGTAGGGAAAGTGTTGGATAGCGGAGGAATAAAAATGACAATTCCAACTCAGGTGAGTGCAACAGTAGGGAAAGTGTTGGATAGCGGAGGGGTACAATTTACTATTCCCACTCCAGCTAGTGCAACAGTAGGGAAAGTGTTGGATAGCGGAGGAATAAAAATGACAATTCCCACTCCAGTGAGTGCAACAGTAGGGAAAGTGTTGGATAGCGGAGGGGTAAAAATTATTATTCCCACTCCAGTGAGTGCAACAGTAGGGAAAGTGTTGGATAGCGGAGGAATAAAAATGACTACTCCCACTCCAGTGAGTGCAACAGTAGGGAAAGTGTTGGATAGCGGAAGGGTAAAAATTATTATTTCCACTCCAGTGAGTGCAACAGTAGGGAAAGTGTTGGATAGCGGAGGGGTAAAAAATACTATTCCCACTCCAGTTAGTGCAACAATAGGGAAAGTGTTGGTTAGCGGAGGTGTAAAAATTAATATTCCTACTCCAGTCAGTTCAAAATTAAAAACAAACAAAATATCACCAACACAAAATATTAAAAAATTAAATAAAATGAAAAATATATAAACATATTTAATAAATCTAAAAAATAGAAACATATTATAATGTTAAATAGATATGACAAATACTTAGAAATATTATATTATATAAATTTAAAAATAATTTACAAACAAATAACTTTTTTTAATTAGAAATTATTTATAAACAAAAACAGTATTTATTACATAAATTTAATCTTTTTTATTTCCTACCCTATAACACAGCACAATTCACAACACACATCTAAATTTAAAAAAATGTACCTCCATAATTAACAAAATTAACTATCAATTAATTAAATATTATTAATTAAAAAGCAAATTAAAACAGATAAAAATTAATTTTCTCCTCAAACGTTGCCCCTATAAAACCAAAACTCACACACAAAAAATAAATATTACCCTAATTAATTATCAATTAATAAATTAATATTAATGATCAACTAATTATTAATTAAACATAAATTACTTTCCACCCTCTACCCCTATAAACCCCACACCTAAAAATCATTACACAATTTCCATAATTAATTTTAAAATAATAAATTAATATCAATTAACAACTACTTAATAATTAATTAAAAATAAATTACTTCCCACCCTTTACCACTATAAACCCCACAACTCATATCTAAAATTAATTACACAATTGCCATATTTAAATTTTAATTAATTATTTAGCATTAATTAACTAATAATTAATAATTAATTAAAAATAAATTACTTCCCACCCTTTACCCCTATAAACCCCACAACCTGCTCCGAAAAAATGACACAATTAACATAATTAATTACCAATTAATTAATAATAATTAACTACCAATTAATAATTACTTAATAATAAATTACTTCCTACAATTAGCACTATAAAATCCAAATTAAATAAATATTAATACATTTAAAAAATTCATTAATTTATGATAATTAAGGGGCCCATTAGGATGGCGGGCGGAAGCACCACCGCCGTGCTGGCGGATGCAAAAAGCACCAGTTACCGTCCGCCCGCCACAGCACACACGCCCGCCCAATTAGGATGCGAAAAGACAGCCAAACACCGCCCGTACGCCAGCGATGCCGTCCGCCATCAAAGTGCCCCCGTTCACGGAGCGGCGCGGCCCAATGGAGACACAACGCCCGACGAAATCACGTACCGCCCGGCGTACAAATTACGATGCCAGAACCAAACAGTTCCTCCGGCTAAGAGACACCGCACGTGAAAGCAAGGCGGAAAACCGAACTCACAGTACGGATAGCAAAGAGGCGGACCCCCCGAGCATGAATCCAGCACTGCAGGCCCTCCCCATGCTCTACCTGATGCAGCACCCAGGAGTCAACGCACCACGGCGACGCAGGTAGGCAGACACACAACAGGGGCACGCAAACAGCGCACACAGTGCAAGGGCGGGAAAACTGTATATGGCCCCCACCCCGACACCCCTGCGTGGACACGACACATCCACCACTGCACCCACACATGCGCACAACGCAGAGGCCAACGGCAGCGCAATGCATGCGCCGCACACAAACAACACAGGGTCACAACCAAACACCACACACACCAGCACCACCCAGAACGCACATGTCACGTGACAGCCCTGCCACAGTCATGTCCCCAACCGGCAATTCACTGTTGCCAACCTGACGTCACACAACTGACCCGAACATGTCAGTGACGTCACGCCACATTAGGACACACCCCTGTGTGCAAAACACGGTGAAGCACACAGCGGAGGCAACATCACCCAGCAGAATATGGACCCCGTCGGGAAAAGGTACGCCAGTACCACACAGAAACACCGGTGCCACCCTGCACCCAATAACAAGACATGCAATACGTAACATCAAAGATACCGGGGACAGACAACAGGTGGGACCAATTATAACACAAGGCCCAACGTACAGCGGAAAAGCAGCCTGCTGCCCACACACGGGAGAGGAGACAGCACCGAATGACCTTCCATTCCCACTGTGAAACCACATCCCGACTAAACAAGCCGGAGAAAACAGTCATTGCACCAAACAAAGCCCAACACAGGCATGCAGAGGGAAGCGGCCACAGGGCAGATAGCGCATAACACCAAAGAACATTCAGAACGGAAAGAAGAAATGATAACACTCCCCCATGTGGTTCACATGCAAGTTATCTGGAAGGAGTCAGACACCACTGACCTTGACCATTCAGAGAAGCATGTGGGATGAGGGCCCGTGTCCTCCGCACAAGCCAACATCACACAAGTCCTGCCTCCCTACGACCATTACAGAATTCCCAGCAACATCGGAGGTTGCACTCTGCAGACTGCACAGACAGCCGGAGCACGCCACCACAGCGCCCTGCAGCAAAATGGCACTTGCACCACACCTACCCAACTGCGCCGGACAGATCAAGCTGTACAAACATAACCTGATACAGATATTGGGATGTGACAATCTGGCCTTGCTGAACGTAAGTTACCGACTAACTTACCGCATCACATTGTTCAGCTGCGTCATCCCCGTCTTCTACTGTCGGAGGTGTCCCTTCTACTATCCTGTGGAGTTATGCCTCTCCAACCCGGCATGTCCAAGGGCGGACCTGCTACAACTATTCAACCCCCTGGACGCCCACGACAGGGCCTGTTCAGCCTATGGGGGCATGGCGTATGTGGCGACTATCGGACCCACACTGCAATGGGACCACTGTGCCTCCACACGACGGATAATGGATTACAGTTACATCGAATGCCATCCAACATGTCCCATCATGCTCCTACAAGGGACAACTCACGACCAACACCTTGACAGCCACCATCCGCTACATTGGCTGGCAACCATGTCCACCACCAATGCCATGGAAGCCCTGCTGGAAGGTATTGCATTCCTGACAACCTGTCAATTCGTCGGGCCCCGTCGCCAGACCCCCAATTGAGCAATGATGTCCCACACCGTACACAAGCTTGGCTTACGCACGGACTAGGCAGTTACCAGTACAACTACTACACCATGCAACCTGCAACTGACACCACAACAACAACTACACTGCCATGACATCTGATACTATTTGGGAAATGCACCCTGTACCTCATCACATCCAGTAACTCTGCATGAACAGGGGGAGGCAGAGGCATGGGATTCGTGTATGGCAACCACATGGACAGAACTGCACGTACAACCATGCCATGATATGGATCCTGCGCCCATGAACATATGCACCGGTCAGTGGACAGCAATCGTCCTGCTGTAGTATGTGAGAGCTGTCACCACACCTCCCTCTGAACGTCCGTGCCAGGACCTTTGCATGGACACCAAGTGCATCCACCAACAACATGAGCCCAGTGACTGTGACATGGCCAGTACCCACCACATCGCAACAACAAGTGGGACGCCTTTGCATGCACGTAAGCCCATGCCCTGATGTCACCTCCACGCACGTGTGTATGAGTAACCATAGCAGCAAACCTGTAACATGGAACTGAGATGCACTGTGCCCATGATGACAAGCGGACTGGTAGGCTAAATGTATACTGTCTGTGTCAGTCAGCAGCACCACAGTAATTAGCAAATGTACATTAGCACACCAACGGCTAAGCAGTTGGAACTCTGAAGCCCACATCCCACAGTCAACAACTAATCACTGTACCCCTACACCCTATGCTATGTGTAATCATGCTGAGTATATCCTCCACATGCACTTCGCTGCCAGTAGTGTTCACTATACTGCATCACAGAGGACATTAGTCCCAATACATGGCTTGAAGCAACAATGTGTCTCTGCTGATTCATTTCACAAGTACGAATGAGAGAGGATGAGAGTGTGTGAAGTACACGGCAGTCGTGAGATGACCATGTAGTCCACTGTCATTGGATGTCAACTTAAATGAGTAGCACAACTGTGGGAGACACACATGTGTCATGTGAAGCGGGAGTTACGCATGGCTCAGGTGGGTTGGTGTGATGGGTAGGTGCGCACATGCAATGTTGAAACACGCTGTGTTGGGAGGACTCAGGACCAGTACATTGGCGCACTCCTGGGAATCTGTAAAGACCACCTGTCTGGTGACGAATGTGAACTCGTGTGTGCACAACAGGCGGGCACACGAACAATGCTGCATCAAGTGTAGACGTCAGCCCACCCTCCGTGGACATGCCGGATACTGCTGCGCGTCCGCCAGGCCCTTGCCAAGGCACTCACATCCCCTGTCGACCTGGTGTATCCCCAACATTGTCCACTTGCACAGGCAATCCAGGGCACGGGATGGCAGTAGAGCATGGTGGGTGAGAGGTCATGGCGCGCTCATCCTTGTCACATCACGCAGGCAACACATCCACAATGTGTAGTATGGCACAAGTCAAATGGAAGTAGTGGGGGACGCACACATCACAAGCAGCAGTGACGTCACGGAAGGTGGCTCGCACCATCCCACCCATTGACAATACACCCACACACGTTACATGCCATTGCAACAGAGAAGCCAGCGCGTGCACAAGCAGCTCCGAGCTCGCCCCAGAGAGGCCAAAGAGTGAATGTGTGGGGCCATGAGCTCCAGTTGGACGCGGACTGGCCCGCTAGGGCAGCTACAGCCTCTGTGTGTTGCAGGTGGTGTATCCGGACTGCGGAGCCTGTCATGCATTGTCAATGTTGCCCGGGTCTCGAGTCGGGGCACCACGCATGTGGACGGCGTAACGCCACTAATTATACCGTGAGACAGACCACATGTACAAATGGACCCACACATACACTCCTTGGCCTCTCTGGGGCGAGCTTGGAGCTGCTTGTGCATGCGCTAGCTTCTCATGTGCAAATGCATATTGGTGTGAGCGAGGGGAGGCCATGAGGACAGTGTAAAAGATAACTGTTTGACTTTCAGTTAGTTTAAGGAATGCCCCTGATGTGGTCAGAAAAAGACATGTCTCGTGTGTATTGCAACTAGTAGATAAGCCGATGACCTACCCATGTCTTGCATGTAGCCCCGCACCTAGCCCCGCACACTCGACACAGCGAAATGAGTACCAGCACCACATACTTCCCATTCAAGCACTGACTGGGGGTGATAACCATTGGACAGTCTTGTGTAGTCCACCCACGCGTACATGTGGGCCCTCCATGAACCATGTCACCTGCGGCAAAGTGATGTCATGGGCAATGACGGAAGTGAGCAGAGCTGTCTGCCCCACGCACAGACGGTGCATCAGCTCAACAGACCCAGCACTGAGTGCAGCAGGGGTCACATGTGCAGGGGCAGTTGTGCCTGGTGTGAATGCACATGCACATAGACAGCACATCGAGCAATGTGTAGCCTGCCCACATCTACTGTCCATTGTCAGGCTGACCTAGAAAAAGATCACAAGGCAACACATCTGTGTGGGTGTACCCACTGTGACCAACACTGCGCAACCATCAGCGTACTCGCCCTGTGCATGGCCCACCCCGCAACGAAGGTCACATTCAGTGCCACTATCTCTCACACACGTCCCTATCATGAGTCATGGTGTGTCCAATCGACAGTGCAGAGTAAGCGCTCATCCGGGGGGTCCTGAACAGGAGACACATGTAACCCACTAGGCAGTCTGTGTCGGCACCTACTTGCATTGTGCAGTCAATGTGCAGGCCAGGCCTGCTGGGACTGAGAAGGGCAGCATGGCCCCAGCCTGACTTCCACACGACCAACA
Organism: Calotriton arnoldi; assembly: GCA_963921515.1. NCBI lineage: Eukaryota > Metazoa > Chordata > Amphibia > Caudata > Salamandridae > Calotriton > Calotriton arnoldi. The sequence continues at coordinate 545,540 of CAWUFW010011931.1, forward strand.
AGTGCACTGAGACCTGCATTGCCAATTGTCTGTGTCACTGGATGTCTGACATGAAGTTGCCATGTACCACCACTCGGGTGGGACAGACAGGTCAAAGCGCCCGAGAGCTCACATACCCATGCCACCTGCAGCCAGCATGGTGTGCAGTGCATGTCTGTACTCCACAGGCTCTGACTCATAGTGCTGAGGAGCAACGACATGTGTGTCCCCCACATGCACACCCACACCCACTGCAGTTGTCTCTCACACACAACTTTCGCAAGGAATAGCCATGTGCAGTGTGCGTGGAGCACGGAATCCAGGTTCTCCAGCTCCTCGCTGGTGAGTGGACCTGGACATGTCCTCAGCGTCATCCACGTGTAGGTGTAGTGGTGGCAGCAGCAGCTGTCGTCGAGGGGTGCCAGGCTGCAGTGCCAGGTAGCTGTGGTCATGCCTGTCCCACTCACACACACATATTACCCCCTGGGGCCGTTTCAGTGGGTACAAGCTGCTGCGATTCGTGTACCATGTCTGGCAGCTGCAATTGCAGACGTTGGCCTGCTCCCAGCTGGCCATGGACGCCTACCTCCACAGTGGAACACGCAGGGTGCAACCGCGAGGGTCATTGGAGTTGGCCGTAAGGGCCTGGCCCATGCCGGGTACAGTCCGCTGATGCCATGTGCACCACACAGTATAATGTGCGCAATGCATCTGCAGGTGTGGCCATGATTTGCGTGTGGGTGCAGGTCCACAATGGACAGGGCCACAACATGCCGTGTGCATAGGCAGGGACGGCCAGTGCTCAGCCTCCACATGTATGTAGGAACATCATCATGTACACATTGGCATGGGAGCATGGGATATGCATATGCACACACATGCCATCTTTCACTATGTACATCTGCCACTTGGCACGTGCAATGTTACGTGTCACTTGTGATGTGTAGTTGCAAGCACACAGCCGTGTCGGCATGGGGCTGTCAATGTGTACACCTGTCAATGTTTCTGGAGGTGTGATCCGTACAGTGCTGTACTTAGGGTGCAGTAGGGACATCAATGACTGTCTCATATCCCCTCGTGCCACCGGTCCCACTTGTTTTGGCCGCTCAGCCTGTGTCCATAGCGTTGTTGGTGTGTGCCCTACACACCCAGCCTCGGAAGCAGTGTGATGCACAGCAGCTAGTCATGTTGCCGTGGTGTTGCAGCTTACCGAATATGCAGTCTGTTGCCTTCAGCATGCCTTACAAGTTGTTAAGGCCTAACTCCCCATGTGCATGCTCATAGCAATGGTGTGTGTCACTGCCCATTGCTATTGGTAGGGACCTGTGTAAGTGTATTGTGGCTGTGCTGTCCCTACTTGTCAGCCGTTCTGTCATTCAATTGCCTGCTCAGTCATTTATGTTCTGTGTATGTGAATATGCCATGTGGCGTGTTGCTTTGACATGTGTTCACTTCCATCTTTCCTAGGCGGAGACCAAACATTCATCGCCCCTACCAATTGCTGTCAGACATGGTGGATGTTGAGGTCATCCGCAAATATCGTCTGGACCGACCCACCCTGCATCGTCTATGTGTCTTGTTGGAACCCCACCTCCGTCCTCGCAGGGTGTATCCAACAGCATTCACCCCCACGGCTAAGGTGATGGCTGCACTGCATTTCTTCGCCACTGGGTCATTCCAGCACACAGTGGGCAGTGGAGGTGGGATGTCCCAACCCATGTTCAGCATGGTGCTCAGGGATGTACTGTCAGCCATGATGCTGTACAGGAACAGATACATCCGCTTCCCCAGGGCTCGTGAATTGGCGGCAGTGAAGGGTGCATTCTATGCTCTTGGACGAATCCCCCACGTCGTTGGTGCAATAGACTGCACCCATGTTGGCCTTGTTGCACCACAGGCCACCGAGCACCTCTACCGCAACCGGAAGCACACGCACTCCCTGAATGTGCAAGTGGTGTGCCTTGCGGACATGGTGATCACACACGTGTGTGCGAAATTCCCAGGATCGGCCCATGATGTGCACATCATGCGCAACAGCATCCTACCACGTCTGATGACCGATCTGCAACCGGACCGTGGCTGGATTGTTGGTGAGTATGTGGAGTAGTGTAGCGTGCTGGCTGTGCGATGCTGTCTTGTGTCCAGTTGGAATTGCAACGGTTCTCTGTGTCCCTCACACCCAGGTGACTCTGCTTACCCGAATGGGCCCTGGCTGCTCAGCCCATTACGACGTCCTGGGAGCCCAGCAGATGTACGCTACAATGAGGCACATGGGAGGACCAGACGTGTGGTTGAGCGGACCTTTGGCCTCCTCAAGTCCAGGTTCAGATGCCTGGACCGCACCGGGGGCGCACTGGCATACTCCCCACAGAAGGTGTGCCAGATAATAGTGGCTTGCTGCATGCTGCACAATCTGGCGATCCGCAAGCAGATCCCCCTAATTGTGGATGACGGAGATCAACCAGGGCCCCAGCCTGCAGACCTGGACAGCTCCAGTGAAGAGGACAGTGGAGAGGATGAAGCTGTGAATGTGCGTCAGCAGCTCATCGCCCGCTACTTCACTTGACGGTGAGTGACCATGTACGACGGCTAATGTAGCTGTAGTTGTGCAGGTGTATGTGTGCTCTGTTACGGGGGCCTTTTGTTCACTGAGTGCTGTGTGTCAATGGTCCATGTCCAGGTTGGTATGCCACTGACAGTGGCTGTAGCATTGTGCCCTGTTGCTCTGTGAGATGTGTGTGCATTGCTTGTAGTTGGTGACAAGTACTGTGTGATGAGTGTGTGACACACTCATTGAATGTACTCTTGTTCTGTTTTTCACCCCTAGGTCCCTGCAGCCTCTCCTGTCCCATCGACATGCCACACAGCAGATGCATTTCTGCTCATGGTGGCGATTGCACACCGTGGAATAAACCCAGGACACATTAAGCCGATTGTGATCAAGGTGTATTTATTAACAGCGGTGACATGTGATTGTGTGCAAGGTGATGACAAATGTGGTTCATGCTGTGACAATGAGTTGACGGTCATGGCTGCGTGATGGTCAAGGTGTACCCATGGAGTTCTATGTCCACAGTCCAACAGACACATGCCATTCACATGGCAGTGTGGGGTAGGATCGTATTACATGTCAATGCAGTAGGTGGTCAAGGTGGCTGGCTGACTCACTGGCGTTTGGTGCGGGCGAAGTCCTCTCTGGACACCTGTTTCCTCTTCGGATGGCCCCTTCCACGTTTGGTAGGGGGGGGTGTTGTTGTTCCGCTGGTGGTGGCTGAGGAGTGCTCACTGGCTGTGGACGCAGGGGAACTCGATGCTGCACGAGCCTGCGCCACAGCAGGTGGTGGCGGAGGTGGTGTTGCTGGCCTTGCTTGTGCCCTCCCCCACCACCAGCTGGCCCATGAGGGCCGCGATTTGGGCCATATGGGCGTCCATGGACCTCAACACCGCAAGGACCTCCCGCGTGTCGCTTGCCGACCTGGCCCATTCGCCTTGGGCCTCTTCATAGGCCCCAAGGACTCTGTCGATTGGCGGCAGGGCTTGGCTCCCAGGCACAGTTGGCGTTGGCCTGACCCTGCTCCTCCTACCAGTACTGCTGCCACCGACCTGCCCACTAGCCACATTGCTCACCACGGTCCTCGCTCTGGCTCCCAGGGTGGAGCCCGATGGCCGTGCCGACCCTTGCGCAGGGGCTGTGGCGAGGGATGGCGTGGTGGTGGTGGTTGCGGCGTGGTGGTGGTTGCGGCGGTGGTGGTGGCCGCAACGGCTGTGGCAGCAGGGGTCTGTGACTGGTCAGCAGCCCTGGGTGTTGGGTTGGTAGGCAGGAGGGGCCCTGGGGAGCGGTTGTGCCCTGCCACTCCAGATGGGCCTGCTGGGTGGTCCGTGTCCAGAGAGGTGTCCAGCTCCTCTACATCCGTGAGTCCGGGTCGGGGGCTTGCGGACTGGCTGTGCTGGCTGCTGTCACCCTCTCCAGCATCCAGCAGTTCGGCACCTGTGGGGAGGATGAGATGGGTCATTGTGTTGCACCTAGCAAAGTATGTATTGGTTGCCTGACATTCACAGTTCGTGCACTGTCGTGCACAGGTTTCCCAGTGGCGTGTGTGTGGATGTACGATGTGTGTATGCGTGGGCTAGGCAATGGGTCTGTGTGATGTGGACATGTGGCATGGGACGGATTGGCAATGCCGATGGGTGTGTGTTGCTATGCTCCTACATTTTGTGGCTCGTGTGTATGCGTGCTCCAGGACCATCGGCGATGTTGGGTTGAACGATGGTTCAGGGGGAGGGATGGAACGCTTAGGTACGCTGATGCCAGAAGGGGGTACTGCCCCCTAAACGCTCTTGTGTTGAAATATGCTTTTGGGGTACATGCTGTGGGTAATGGGTGCAGAACGTGACATGTGTTCTGGCAACGTGACAGTGCATGGACAAAGGTGTGTGTCTGTCTCACATGGCCGGAATATCTGCTGACTGTTTTCATTCATGGACATCACATTGGTAGCAATGTTGTGAGTTCGTGCTTGTTGTGTGCCACACGTCGTATTGAAGATGGGCCAATTCCTTTGTGTGCGCGCTGCCCTGGTACATGTGCATCAGTGCTGTGCTCTTGGGGTGTTGACTATGTTATGTGTGTCGTTATTCGCAGTGTGACGTGCGCTTCGGTCACTGCAGGCACTTGATTTGTCATGGGCAGGTATCTTTGCATGTCTACTGTATGAGGGCCAGCTGTTCGGATGTCATACCTATCATGACATTGTGGCTGTGAGATGAGATGGATGATATGTTGCATGTGCATTGTGTGCCTGTGTGTTTCATGGGTCCGGTTGTCTATGTGTGCAATATTGTGGTTCCAAGCTGTTACTTCTAGTACGGTCTGTCTTACGTGGGCGTTGTTGTACGATGTGTGGGTGACAGGCAGTGAGGACTACATGGACAGGACTTCGATGGTGTTGCTGATGTGTGTGATGGGTGGCACAGTGCCTGCCGTGTGGGTCTGTGCTCCAGTGGGACTTGTACATGCAGACGTGGCTCCTTAGGTGTTGCTGTATCTGTAATGGGTCATGTGGGGTTTGACTCTGTTGAACATGTCCGTGTGCACATTGGTCTCATGATTGTGACTGCGAGCAGTGCTGCGTGTTCCTCTGCTACGTGTCATGTCGCATGTGTCAGTCGTAGTACAGTCCTCATGCCTACAGACGCCCCGCCCTGTACAGTTTCACACCTACAGGTTGTTTCTGAGTGCGCAATGCAATGGATGCCACATGGTACTGGGAGGGAGGGGTGCTCCACCTTGCTGGTCTGTGGTAGTGGGGGCCTGGTGGGTGTTTTACTTCAGCTGTCCCCCTCCGACCCACTGTCTTTGTGTTCCGGCTACTTACCTGTTCATTGTCGGTCAGTGCAGCTATGGCGGACACATGGATGTGGGTGTGGGGAGTGCTCCTTCTGGCGCATCTGGAGTACAAGGGGACCTGGTGGTAGTTGCGGTGCTGGCTGACTGTACACATGCCCCCATGGTTTTGTTAGTTGGTAGCTTTGGGCTGAGTGTGTGTGAGTGTCTGTTGCATGTGTGGGTGATGTCTTGTGTATTGTGTACTGGACATGGGGGTGTTTGTCCCTAGGAGCTATGGCATGGTGGTTGTGCATGTGAGTACATAGCGGTGTGCTGGTATACGTTTGTTTGTACTTACCAGCCTCCACTCCCCTGGTAATCCGGTGAGGATCTCCGGATGTATGATGACTCGCACCTTCTCCTCCCACGCCTTGAAGGTCTTGAATAGCGCGGGATTCCCTCCGCCAGTCCTGGCAGCCAGCTCTCGATTTTTGCTCTCCTTCTTCTTGACCACGCTTTGAGGTCGTTCCACCTTTTGTTAATTTCTCCTCTGTTGCGTGGAACGTTCCCGACTGCATTGACCTGGTCTACGATCCTGCTCCACAACCGGTTTCTGGTGGATAGTGGTGTCTGTTGGACCTGGTTGCCATAGATTTGTGGGTGCACCTTGACGATCTCGTCGACCATGACCGTCAGCTCGGTTGAAGTGAACTTGGGCATTCTGTGTGATGCCATGGTGTGTGTTTTGGTGTTTGTGGTGCTGGTGCGGTGTGTGGTGTGTGATGTGCAGGGGGTTTGTGGGTCAGGTGTTTGGTGGTGGTGGTGGTGATGGGTGTGATAGGTGCGTGTCTGTGGTGTGCTGCTGTCCTTTCTGTCTCGCTGTGTTGTGTGCTTTCGTCCTCAGTTTGTAATGTTGCAGGGGGTTGTGGTCTGTGGAGGGGCTGGTTTTGTACTTACCTATGTGGGTGTGTCATGATGGTCTGTTGTTTTCAGGTGTGTTGTGGCTGGTGTTCTGGGATTTGTAGTTGATTTGTATGTCCGGGGGGGGTTTCAGTGATGTGTACTGTGTTTGGATTTTTGTGCGTGGGTTGCTGTGTGGACTTGTTAGCCATGTTGTGTGTGTTTGTTTTCGTCAGCGGATGGTTTCTGTGCATGGAGGTGGCCGCCAGGGCTTCCGCCGTGTCCATTTTCGTCACTGTTGTTTGCGCTGGCGGGCGGTGTATTTGTGGATTTCCCGCGCTCATGTCAGTACGATCCTAATTTGACGGGCGGTGTCTCGGTCGTCAGGGCGGGCGGTTTTGGCTTTTCGTGCATCTTTCCGTCCGTGGCGGGCGGATGGACTTGGACTCGGACATGTGCGGGCGGTTTTTTCTGTTTATTTTCCGCATCCGGCGGTTTTCGGTTCGCGGCATCGTAATTGCTCGGTCGGTATTCAGAGGGTGTAGGCGGGTGGATTTTCGCCACTGTGGTTGGTGGCGGATTATTATCCGCCCGACATCGTAATGGACACCTAAATTACTTACCACCCTTTACCCCTATAAACCCCACAGCCCGCTCCTAAAAGAACCCACGATTATCATAATTAATTACCAATGAATTAATTAATATTAATTAACAACCAATTAATAATTAATTAATAATAAATTACTTCCCACAATTAACACTATAAAATCTAAATTAAAAATTACTATATAAAAAATAATCATTAATTTATTATAATTAAATTACTTCCCACCCTATTCCCCTATAAACCCACAACCCGCTACGGAACTAAAAACGCAAAATTTAATTAAAATAAAATTGATAACTACTAAATATTTAACACATATATTAAAAAACAAAAAGAATACTTATCCCAAAAAATAGATCACATACATTTAAAATACTTACTAAAATACATAACACTAATTAAAAATCGATATTTTAAATAACTATGGGGCCCATTATGATAACGGGCGGATCGCCACCGCCGGGCCGGCGGTGGCGATCCACCCGCCAAATGACCCTGTTGCACCCCCCGCCATATTAGTATGGCGAGGGGCACTCCGCCGCATTTCCGCCGGTCGGATTGCCGGCCGGGCGGAAAAGGCATTCAATGTGGTGGCGGTGCCTTGCAGTGGTAGAAACTTCTGGAGGCTCCCCCCCCCAACAAAAGTGCCTGGAATTTCTTGCCTTTGTGTCTTGGCTCCAGCCAGCCTGGCTACAGGCACAAAAGGCTAATGTGAAATCCTTTGTGTGAGAACAGGGCATAGCCTATTGAATTGCACAGCTCCTCCCCCATCCTGCTTGAGATGGCCCTTCCAGGCACACACTATCCCTCTATTCTGTGGCTGTCTCGGAGGAACATATCAAGGTCAACCACCACTCACACCTAGTAATGTGATCCAAGATCAGGCTGCAGGCACCAAGTGGTTAGGGCACAAAAATGCCAACTCTCTAAAAGTGGCATTTTTAGAATTGTGGCTCAAATGCAAGTTTACCATTAAAGAGGATTTTTAAATACAATTTTTCAGAACCCAAACACGACTTTCCTACCAGCTCCCTATCAGAATTTAACACTTATCTGATGTAATAAGGTAACCCAATGTTATCTTATGGGAGAGGTAGGTCTCACAGTAGTAAAAACGAATTTGTGAGTTTTTCACTATCAGGACATGTAAAACCTGAAATTACATGTAGAACTTTTTAATTACAATGTACCCTGCCCTATGGACTGTTTAAGGCCTACCCTAGGGGATACCTATATGTATTAAAAAGGACGTTTTACGCTTGGCAAATGGGTTATTTTGCCAAGTTGAATTGGCAGTTTAAAACTGCACACACATGTTGCATTGACAGGTCAGGGACACGTTTGAAAGGGCTACTTATGTAGGTATCGCATAGTAGTAGCATTTAGTTTACAGGCCCTGTGTATATAGTATACCACTTTACTAGTGACTTACAAGTACATTAAAGATTCCAATCAGGTGTAAGCCAGTTTTAACATGTTTTTGGGGATTGTGTGCAAGCACAAGTGCCCTGGTCAGCAGTGGCAAAGTGCACAGTGTCTTAAGGCCTACAAAAACGAATTCTGAAAAATAGTAGAGTGAAGGAAAACGGTTTGGGTGTGACCCCGCAGAGAGGGCCAAGTCCAACACTGGAGTATCAGGATCATAACTGGTTGAAATAAAGAGGTGAGACTTCAAGGTTATGAGTGGTAGCAACGCTTTGTAAGCTGTCTACTTCGCTTGGAAGGTGCTTGGCAACTTTCCCATATTGTTTTGTATCCTTCACTTTAGCACAGTTGGTTCACTGTTGTTATATCCCTAACCATTGTTGTTTTGTTCGCTTTACAGTTCCCTGACCTTCTTGCCTAAATTGTGACCTACTCTCTGTATTGCAGTTTGGTACTGTTTGCTGAACAGTTGCCTGAACTCTATCTTGCCTCTGGATTACATATTGGCATTGAATGCTTTGCATGCTACCCTCTTGCTCCTTCAATTCCAGGTTTGCAATTGACCCGGGATTCCACCATTGCTGTTATCCGTTTCCTTTGTTTATAAAATTTTGTTCCATCTGGGCCGCTATTATGTAGCCAGTCAGTTATTCACCAATACCTCTCTTTCTCAGAGTATTTCAATGTTTATGCAATGTAGTAAAACTTGGTTTCTTTTATTTACCTTCATTCCAGGTTTAGCATTCACTTTTGAAAAAGCTATTTTGAATCTCTGGAAGTACGAGAGGTATATGGTTGATGAGACCAAGCCATTCCAGATATCTCTTCTCTCTCTGACTTCCATTTACTTCCTGTGAGAGGCTTGCCAGGTATATGATGCACACTTTTGTAAGTGAGCACCCTGCACCAGTCCAGAAAACCCTTATGGTGATTTTAGTGGTCTTAGACAACCTTAGAAAGTCCTCTACGTGGTAGCTGTGGAGGTCAGCCTTCAGGATTAGTCCAGAAGGAGTGCAAAGCAGCTTGTTTTAACAAAACATAATCTTATAGGTATGTATTAAGTGAAAAAGGACCACATAGTGTATTTATAAAAATATGTATTTGTTATAAGGCACTCACTAACACATACAGATATCTCCTCACCGGAGATATACACAATACACACAATACTTTGCAATAGAAACAGGTAAGTAGCACAGATTACACAGTGGTCACCAGGGGGGGGACCAAACCATACACTAAAATAGTGGTATGTGAATCATGACTTGAGTCAAGACAATACCCAGAGGACGTAGAAGTGCTGGGGACCCAAGGAACCACCCAAGGGGTGTATCTAGGAGCCCCATGGAGGTCGTGTGCAGTTTAGGACACGACCGCATTCTCCATACAAATCAATGTGTAAGTCGCTGTTGCAATTCTAAAGAAAGAGGGCCCTTCTCAGTGGACCCTGAAAAAACCCCATGGAAGACAAGAGGTTGGAGAGCCAACCCACCTGTGGATATCTTAGGAACCAGGATACCTGCACCAGGGAAGCCGGGTGCATAGGTGTGAAGTGGCGTCGGAAACCGCTGTCAAACCCAATGCAGGACTTCAGAAAGATGCCACTGCTGGAGAAGGTGAAAGTGTCCAGTGGAACCCAAAGGGGGATTCAAGATGTGAAGAACCAGCAAGCAGAGGGGGCAGAGTCTATGCCACTCAGGAGTGACCAGGAGGCACAGAAGACGAATACCCTCCGATGTCGGGTGTTTCAGGAGAGTTGACGGTGACATTGAATCTGCAGTTGTGTGGACCAGGCGATGCTGTGGAAGACCAGGAGGTGTACATGAGCTGTCCCACATCGGATGTCGAGAGTTGAGGGGTCAGTGTCCGGCAGGAGCACCAAGAAGCCTTGACAACTGCAACCACTGAGGGAGTTGAAGAAGGCGCAATGTCGGGACTAGCAAGGTCCAGGAGACTCACCACAAGCAGGGGAGTCAGGGCAGGCCACAAGCAATAAGAGGAGCCCAAAAGAATTCAAAGGTGACCCTCAAGAGGACCCATAGGCCAGAGGCACTGGAGTCGCAGAGGACCTCCAGCAGCTCACCAAAGATGCAGGCCCACGGTGAAAGTGATGCGATGAGGATGAAGATCTTGGTCACTGGAGATGCTTGAGGTCGGGGCTACTTGGGGCCCGAAGATCTTGGTGGAAGGAAGCCAGCAAGCTTTTGCAACTGGAAGTCAATGCAGTGCACAGGGGTTCGGTTCCTGCATCTCCGACGAGGGATACTGGCCTCAAACTTGGTGAGAGGACAGGGCAAGCCTCAAGGGATGGGAAGAACCACCACCTGTGTTGCTGAGCCTTTCGGAGTCTGTGGGAGCCCAGGATCAGCAGACCGGTCAGCTCAGTTGCGATGTCTGCAGATGCAGGGAAGTGACTCCTTCACTTCAAGGGAGATTCCTTCAGGTGTCTTGGATACCCACAGGCCCTGGAGGGATTCCTGTATGGAGCACAGGCACGGATGTTGCAGCAGACGAGCAGGGTGAAGAGATCAGGAGCAGAAGGATTCTTCACAGTTGCAGCCTTGATGCCCAGAGCAAAGTCCAGCGAAGTCCAGAGTGCCCAGACGGTCGAAGTTGAAGTGGTGTCTGAATTGAATCGTGTCCCACGACGAATCTAGGGACCCACCCTCAGGTAAGCCCTTAAGTACCCTAAGGAAAGGGTTGGGACGATTCAGGGGTCCCTCCCTAAGGAGGGGCTGGACAAGGCGGAGGCTACGGATACTCCCCTGTCCTTTGTCCAGTCTCGTGCCAGAGCGGGATCCAAAGGCTCCCTGAACTGGTTTGAACTGGACTATGCATGGAGGGCACCAAATGTGCCCTGCCCACAGACTATTTGGCACTGGCAAGCACTCCCACCCTGCCCCAATACACTAAACTCTGTCTGGGAGGTGGTCACACCTCCCTGTGACAGGATGCCTATTGTTCTGTCTTCCCCTGCTCGAGCTTGACTCAGCAGCAAGAGGGCAGAATCGTGTCTCTGGTCAGCAGCAGCCATGTTGTGCTGTCCGGGTCTAGAAGACTGGTACCGGGAGCACTGAGGGCCTAACAGAGGGCCTTTACAGTGCTTGTAATCATACCTCCCACACTGTTTATGGTGTGGGGGTATGATTCCAACATGTTTGATACCAAACATGACAGGGTTCGTTACAGCCAGTTTCGAGATGGTCATCTCATAATGACGCGGTGCCCCTCTATATGTTATAAGGCTGTCTCACTTACAACCCAGGAGAATGGACTCCGAAGGCTGTAGGGGTGTCCTGCTCATGCAGGGGCACCCTCACACTTAGAACCAAACACCCTGCCTTCAGGTTTGAAAAGGCCTGCTGTAGGGGTGACTTATAGGATTTAAGCGCAGTGACCCTAGATATAGGGAAACCTATATCTTTTGTAAGTAGTGCTAGCACTAGCTTACACAGGCTGCAATGGCAGGCCTGTAGTGGTAATTTAAATGGTCTCCCATAGGTTATAATACATGCTTCAACTTATGGGGGAAGTCTGGGGTACCTATGCCCTGGATACCTTAGTACCATATACTAGGGACTGATAAGGGTACCACAGTATCCAATCTGGGATGTACTTAAGTACATACCATAACAATTTAGGGGAGAAAGCAGATAGACTGGGGTCCTGATTAGCAGGATCCCAGTCAGATTAGTCAGAAACAGCATTACAGCCAGCAAAAAGTGGGGGTAACCACAGAAGCAGATCCTACATTCCTACACTTCCCCTCCAGGGTATAGTTCTGCTGTTTGTCTTTGCTCACACATGAGTGGGGCTACGTTCTCGGGATTCGGACGAACTGTCTTCAGACTTTTGATCAGGACCCATGAATCTTGACAGTGGGACACCTGACAGCAATATCATATCATAAGATGATGGTAATAGTCTTTAGAACTTATGTTCCTCAACTTGTTGAACATGCACCAACTATTTTTTTCCATCAATGTGGGAACCTGGAAACCAGTGTGTCAGGAACGTTGTAGTTCAGATTGTTGTGGCAGGTCTTGAGGCTAAAAAGAGTGTCAGGTTGGCAAGAGCACAGAAATATCCACATTGGAAGTTAGCTCCCCCTTCTATGAAAATAGCAGTGAAACTGTTTTTTCATTAACTGAATACCTCTTTTGAAATCGGTTCATGCAGCCAGGGCCAGTTCTAGGATTTTTGGGGCCCTGGGCCGAAAGGGAATGTGCGAGGCCCCTCTAAATTTCATGAGTGACACCTTCTAGGCTCGGAAAGCTTCTTTGTGGAGACTCATCCTGGGCAGCAGCTCCTCCTCTCAGCCACCTACAAGCACCTCTTTTACAGCCCATTTCGGGCTGAAGGTGTGAGAATTGCTTGGGGGCTGAGAGTTAAACCTGTGGGCACTGAAGTGCTGACAATGGGCGTCCCATAGTGTCTCTGAATGGGCAGCCGGGCAGGAGGCCTAATTGCATGACACACCTGCAAAATGTGTCTCCTTGCAACTGGGACACCATCCCTAAGAGGCCCAGGGAGGTCCCCCTCCCCACCCTCTCATGGACACAGTTGCAAAGAGACGCATTTCTTTCAATTGAATTGGCCGTTGACGAGGACTGTTGGTGTGTTAAACTGGTACGGGGCCCCATGCTGGTGGGCTGAGTGCGAGGCCCTGGGCAGCTGCCCACTCTGCCCATGCCTAGCGCCGACCCTGCATGCATTAATGCACGCTCGATGTGTGAGAAGAGTCAGCGATCTAGTGTCTGGGTAAGCCCGGAATCAGTTGCATTCAAGGCGCATGCTCCAGAAATGAACAGTGCACTTCAACTGGATTCTATGAGGCGTGGGTAGTGTCTCAATAGCGATCTTCACCTCTGAAGAGAAATTATTAAAAATTCGACACTGGAATAGTGTTTCAGATCGGCGCTGGTGTAGCGCATTTATATGTATATTTTATTATTGAGTTCTTGTGTGTAGTTATCCATTAGACTATGAAAGCAGAAATTTGACAGAAAATTCCTGGCTGAATCTCAGGTAGTGTCTCAGCCATACACAGAATCAAATTCGCATTGACTTCCAGATATGGTGAGCAGTTCCATGCTGTACATGGTAAGAGACTTTTCCTTATTTATCACTAAATTAAAACTAGCGTGGCACTCAACCGTTTGAGGCCCAACCACTTTCAGGGTATTTTTGGGATTGAATAAGAAGCGTTGTTTAGATGTAATATATATATATATATATATATATATTCACTGAAAAAACCATAGGTTTCAGGCACGTTATAGTTAGAAATTAGCATTTAAAAAACCTTAGAAATTCACTGAAAAACCATAGGTTTCAGGGGCGTTATAGTTAGTTGGACATTTCACTCGTACAAAACCATAGAAATTCCCCCGTTATAGTTAGTTCAGCTAACTATAACTCGCGCGCTCCGCAATGCACTGCTGATGACGTCACATATTACATCACTCATGACATGGTCAGTGACATCACTGATGACATCTCAAATGACATCACTGATGACATCATCCAGTGAATGTGTGTTTTTCTGAAAATTAAATATGTTTTATATATGTATATCTCAAGGTCGATGGAAGAATAAATGGGTATATAAGTGTCTAAATGGATGATTTTGTTTTGTAAAATTGATTGTATAACTGACTAAGTGTATCTTAGTGAATACATGGGTTAGTGAGTAATGTTTAAATATGAAAATATCTGTAGCAGTCTCTCACCATGTGTATAAGTGGCTGCATGGGTTGGTGAGTAGCTACATGAGTGTCTATATGGGTTATTAGTTGGTTTTTTGAGTATCAGTATGAGTGTCTGTATGGTTCAGTGGGGGGTATTACTTAGTGCATAGATGCATGAATGAGTGACTCACTGTTTGTATGTGTTGAAGACAGCATGTGTGCAGGACTGTATAGGTGGATGAGTATGTGTATGGGTGTGTTAGTGAGTGAATGACGGTCTCAATAGTGTCTTTATGAGTAACTACATATGTTTTAAACTAGTATATGTGAGTATTGGTGTATATAAGTGAGTATATGTGAGAGTGAGAGATTGGAAGAGTTCCTGTACAAATAAGTAGGTGTTTCTATAAGTGATTGTTTAAGAGAGTAAGTATGTGTAAGTTTCTGTAGAAGTAAGTGTGGTAGTGTGTGTATAACTGTATATGCAAGTAAATGGATGTTTGATACTTTGTTTGCATGTGTGACTATGTGTGTGAGTAACTCTATGGATGAGTGGCGGTGTGTAACAGGATGTATAGGTGTATGAGTACATATGATGAGTGAGTACATGTATGAGTGACTGTATAGGGACTGTTGGTGAATGAGTGGATGTGTGTGTAGATCTTGGAATTACTGAATAGGTGTGTTGTAACTGGTATTGGTATGTCCATTGTTTTGAAAATGTTAGTTTGTATTTTTGAGTGTGTGTATCAAAGGTTATATTAGGGTTAGAGGAGGTCTGCCACTCTATCACAAGGATGATGTCATCAGTGATGTCATCAGTGATGTCATTTGAGATGTCATCAGTGATGTCATGAGTGATGTCACTGACCATGTCATGAGTGATGTAATATGTGACGTCATCAGCAGTGCATTGTGGATAGCGCGAGTTATAGTTAGCTGAACTAACTATAACGGGGAATTTCTATGGTTTTGTACGAGTGAAATGTACAACTAACTATAACGCCCCTGAAACCTATGGTTTTTTCAGTGAATTTCTAAGGTTTTTTAAATGCTAATTTCTAACTATAACGTGCCTGAAACCTATGGTTTTTTCAGTGAATTTCTAAGGTTTTTTAAATGCTAATTTCTAACTATAACGTGCCTGAAACCTATGGTTTTTTCAGTGAATATATATATATTTATTATACTATGTATACATGTGAAAATGTCTCGGTCCCCTGTTTGCCTCGGTGGCACGGAAAAAATGGGTGGAACTGACGTCAGCACGCCGACGAGGTTCTCTTATGGCTCCGATGACGCCATACGGTGTCGCGAGCGGAGCCGTGCTATTATGACGTCCTCGTTGACGTGGGAGAGCTAGGAAAGAACTTCCGTGGAATGCTGGTGCAGGGGATATTCACCTAAGTGTTCAGGCTAGTCCTTTGGGAGCAACTGTTTATGTTGCCACTCCAGAAACCGAAACTAGTGATCCGAGGGCAGAGGCCCTGCAGATGGCACATGAGGTGGGGTGCCCAGTAGTGTGCACCGGCGGGGCAGTGAAGTGACAAGCACCACAACCCACAAAAAAGGTAAAGAGGGCACTGAATAACACAGGATCTTCTCTTTGTATCTGGCAGGAACAACGAAGTTAAAATGCCCTAGTACCAAAATGTAGAATTAGTGCTACAACGGTCTTCAAGAGGACCTGCGATGCCGCTTCTGCCTCCCGTACCCTGGAGGTGGCACATGGGTCACGCGGTACGGTCATACTGAGGTGGGACGCACACTCGTTGACCTCTCATGTCACTGCTCCACACTTCAGGGAGGACGCTTTCCATTAGCTATGTTTTCTGATGACATGTCGCGCCGGCCCCGTCCAACAATAGAACTCCTTTAGATCCAAACAGACTCTTCCACTGTCTCACCGGAAGTGAAACCAGGCCACACGTACACTTTCACAATACAACAGCCGGGAATGCACTTTTCGGTAAAAAAAACACATTCCTTCCTCCTAATTAATCAAATAAACGTCTCACTGAAGAACAGGGGCCAGCTTCGATCGGTAAACAGCAGTTACAACGACTTTTTTACTTTGCGATACCATTACAACGCATGCATTACCACACATGCGTTGTACATCACGAAGTCATTACTACGCATTTTTAGAACGCATGGTCATTTACCACGCATGCCTTTACAACGAATTTTGTTGTAAAGGTATGTATGGTAAATGACCATGCGTTCTAAAACATGTAGACGATCCATGTCGTTGTAAGGAAACAGAGGCTGTTCCGTTTCCTCACAACGACGTGCACCGTCCCTCAGAGACGACGTGAAGCAGGAACCACGAGGAGAGAGGAACCACGAGGAGTGAGAGGTAAGGGGGATTGGGCATGGGGTGGGGTTTCTTTTCTAGGGTTTAGGGTAGTGCAGTGGTGTTTGGGTGGTGTAGGGGGTGTGCTGGGGGTAGTGTTTTAGGGTTTAGGGTAGTGCAGTGGTGTTTGGGTAGTGTAGGGGTCATGCTGGGGGTAGTGTTTTAGGGTAGTGCAGTAGTGTAGGGGGTCGTGCTGGGGGTAATGTTTTAGGCTTTAGGGTAGTGCAGTGGTGTATGGGTAGTGTAGGGGGTCGTGCTGGGTTAGTGTTTTAGGGTTTAGGGTAGTGCAGTGGTGTTTGGGTAGTGTAGGGGGTCGTGCTGGGGTAGATTTAGGGTTTAGGGTAGTGCAGTGGTGTTTGGGTAGTGTAGGGAGTCGTGCTGGGGGTAGTGTTTTAGGGTTTAGGGTAGTGCAGTGGTGTTTGTGTAGTGTAGGGGGTTGTGCTGGGGGTAGTGTTTTAGGGTTTATGTTAGTGCAGTGGTGTTTGGGTAGTGTAGGGGGTAGTGCTGGGGTAGTGTTTTAGGGTTTAGGGTAGTGCAGTGCTGTTTGTGTAGTGTAGGGGGTAGTGCTGGGGGTAGTGTTTTAAGGTTTAGGGTAGTGCAGTGGTGTTTGGGTAGTGTAGGGGTTCATGCTGGGGGTAGTGTTTTAGGGTTTAGGGTATGGCAGTGGTGTTTGGGTAGTGTTGGGGTCATGCTGGGGGTCGATTTAGGGTTTAGGGTAGTGCAGTGGTGTTTGTGTTGTGAGGGGGTCGTGCTGGGGGTAGTGTTTTAGGGTTTAGAGTAATGCAGTGGTGTTTGTATAGTGTAGGGGGTTTAGGGTAGTGCAGTGGTGTTTGTGTAGTGTAGGGGGTCATGCTGGGGGTTGTGTTTTAGGGTTTAGGGAAGGGCAGTGGTGTTTGTGTAGTATAGGGGTAGTGTTTTAGGGTTTAGGGTAGTGCAGCGGTGTTTGTGTAGTGTAGGGGGTCATGCTGTGGGTAGTGTTTTAGGGTTTAGGGTAGTGCAGTTGTGTTTGTGTAGTGTACAGGGTCATGTTTTAGGGTATAGGGCAGTGCAGTGGTGTTTGGGTAGTGTAGGGGGTCATGCTGGGGTTAGTGTTTTAGGGTTTAGGGTAGTGCAGTGGTGTTTGGGTAGTGTAGGGGGTCGTGCTGGGGGTAGTGTTTTAGGGTTTAGGGTAGTGCAGTGGTGTTTGTGTAGTGTAGGGGTCATGCTGGGGGTAGTGTTTTAGGGTTTAGGGTAGTGCAGTGGTGTTTGTGTAGTGTGGGAGGTCATGCTGGGGATAGATTTAGGGTTTAGTGTAGTGCAGTGATGTTTAGGTAGTATAGGGAGTCATGCTGGGGGTAGTGTTTTAGGGTTTAGGGTAGTCCAGTGGTGTTTGTGTAGTGTAGGGAGTCGTGCTGGGGGTAGTGTTTTAGGGTTTAGGTAGTGCAGTGGTGTTTGTGTAGGGGGTCATGCTGGGGGTAGCATTTTAGGGTTTAGGGTAGTGCAATGGTGTTTGTGTAGTGTAGGGGGTAGTGTTTTAGGGTTTAGGGTAGTGCAGTGGTGTTTGTGTACTGTTGGGGGTCGTGCTGGGTTCTAGTGTTTTAGGGTTTAGGGTAGTGCAGTGGTATTTGTGTAGTGTAGGGGGTAGATTTAGGGTTTAGGGTAGTGCAGTGGTGTTTGGGTAGTATAGGGGGTCGTGCTGGGGGTAGTGTTTTTGAGTTTAGGGTAGTGCAGTTGTGTTTGGGTAGTGAAGGGGGTCGTGCTGGGGGTAGTGTTTTAGGGTTTAGGGTAGTGCAGTGGTGTTTGGGTAGTGTAGGGGTCAACCAACATGAATTTGTCCTTGTGGATGTAACCAATGCTCATGTAAAGCACTCCAATACCTGACGAGTCTGCACTATATAAAACTGCAAAAAAACAAAAAATAAAAAGTGTTTTGCACACTTCTGTCATTGGGCTATACGTGGGCTACCTCTGGGTGACATTTGTGCTACATTTGGGCTCTTTTTTCTCTGGTGGCCATCTTGGGAGACTTATTTGTTATGAAGTTTCCTAATTTCCTCATTTACTACAGTCTCCTCAGTAGGAAATGCTTTCAGTTTTTACTTTGATTCCATCAAGAAGGCATTCAGATGTGTCACAAATTTGCCATAAATTCAGAATGTTAGCACTCTAGTTGTTCATTAGATCACTGTAGTAAAGCTACTGCTCACCAAGGAGTTAACTGGAAGTCTACTGCTGGTATTGAAAGTGATTGTTTCAGTCTGCATGTCAGAATTTTCTAATGAAATAGAAGAGGATTTGAGATCTCACTTAAAACATGCCCTAAACTTTCTTTTTGCAGCACTAACCATAATTTCTATGGCAAAATGAACCCCTCATTTTGTTCCTCTTTAAATTAAATGTTTTAAGTGTTACCAGTTTATTCCAATCAAGATGGCTTCAGGTGTGCCATACTTTTGTCATAAGTAAGGCTGTTAGCACTCTAGTTGTTCTTTAGAACACTCTGGGAAGCTGCAGTAGAACACAAAGGAATCAACTGACAGTCTCTGCCATTGTTGGATGTACATGTTTTACTGAGAATGTCAGACTTCATTCTCACATGACTGAGAAAGATAATGTGAATTTACAGAAAATATGCTCTCATTTTAGCTTCTGGAGCACCTTCCAAAACTGGATGGGACAAGCATGTGAAAATAGTTTTCTCTCAAACATGATTCATGATATCCCAGCAGAAGGTTTTTCACAGGGTAAAATCACCTTAGAACACACCACAATTCCTGAAATTAGTATGGTACCATCAACAAATGAATTCTAATGTAACTAAAGTCTGTTATCACCCTTTATAGTTCTCCTTTTGGTAACCCTCAAAATCTTCGATTCACTACAATGCATTTCAATGGGGTACTATCATTTATATTGGTCCCAAGATGGCTGCCAGCAATTCCAGGATGAAGTGCTGACAGCCAATCAGATCTCACGATGACATGTGTGGTTAGGCTCCGCCCAGATATATATGTGTTTTTACTTTTGATTTTCTCCGCAATTACTGAACGGATTTACACCATTTAACAAAAAGGGTTCTTTCTGAACCAAGAACTACCTCTTTGCCAAATTTTGTGTAATTCCGTTAAGCAGTTCGGGCTGTAGCCGTGGCTAAAGTTTCCTATGGGAAAATGAATGGGGAAAACACGTTTTGGGACCCCCTTTTTCTCGGCCCCCGTTGACGAATCACCCCGAAACTTTCAGGGTAGGAGCGGACCGGAGCGGGCCATAAAGTTCGAAAATTTCGCGAAGATTCCTCAACCGACGCAAGAGTTATTTCAAATAGAATGTTGCGGATTTCCTATGGAAAATAGGTCCTAACTATAACTATCTACTGGCTGACCGCCAGTAGATAATATATATATATATATATTCACTGAAAAAACCATAGGTTTTAGGGACAGTTATAGTTAGTTGGACATTTCACTCGAACAAAACCATAGAAATTCCCCGTTATAGTTAGTTCAGCTAACTATAACTCGCGCCCCGCAATGCACTGCTGATGACGCCACATATTACATCACTCATGACAAGGTCAGTGACATCACTGATGACATCACTGATGACATCTCAAATGACATCACTGATGACATCACTGATGACATCATCCAGTGACTGTGTGTTTCTGTAAAGTTTAAATATGTTTAATATATATAGGGAAAGGCGTATTGAAGAATGAGTGGGTGTATAAGTGTCTGAATGGATGATTTAGTACGTGAGTGACTGACTCTACAAGTGAGTGATTAAATGTATCTTACTGAATGCATGGGTTAGTGACTAAACTGTGTGAATGTCTGTATCCGTCTGTCTGTTGGTTTGTAAGCGGCTGCATGGCTTTCTGAATAGGTACATGAGTGTCTACATGGGTTATTGATTGATTGTCTGAGTATCTGTATGGGTGCCTGAGTGTTTGTGTGGGTGGGGTGTGTGTGACTCTGTGCATAGATGTGTGAGTTGGTGATTCACTGGGTGCATGGTTTCAAGAGTGCATCTGTGATGGACTGTATGGGTGGGTGAGTGTGTGTATGGGTGTGTTAGTGATTGAATGTATATCTCAGTGGTACATGTGTGAGTAACTACATATGTGAAAGGCAGTATATATGTGTGTTGGAGTATATAAATGGCTATAAGTGAGAGTGTGTGATTGTGAGAGTGGCTGTATGGATGAGTGTGTACTTGTATCAGTGATTGTATAAGAGCATAAGAATGTGCTAGTATTTGTATGAGTAAGTGAGCTGGTGTGTGTATAACTGTATAGGTGAGTAAATGGGTGTGTGATTACGTTTTTTGCATGACTGACTAGGTGTGTGAGTACCTCTATGGATGAGTGGCAGTGTGTGAGTATTTATATAGGTGTATGAGTGCATATGATAGTCCTGTACTGAGTGACTAAGTATGAGTGACTGTACGGGTGAGTGAGTGAGTGGATGTGTGTGTAGACCTAAGAATCAGTGAGTGGGTATGTAGTTTTTGGTGTTGGAGTTGTAGGAGAGTAGGATCTGCTTCACAGGGGTACCCCCACTTTTTGCTGATACTTCACTGGTTTTCGACATTAGTCTGGCTGGGGCCCTGCTATTCAGAACCCCAGCCTAGCTGTTTCCTCTTTAAAAGGGTCTCCATGTGCCTTAGGCACATCTCTGATTGGGATCTGGAGTGCCCTTGTAAGTCCCTAGTATATGGTATACTATGTACCAAGGGCATAGGTACCTCAGAGGCCTGCCAGGGGCTGCAGCATATATTATGCCACCCCTGGTAGGCCATCCAAACTGACACCACAGGTCTGCTACTGCAGCCTGGGTAAGGTGGTGCATGCACCCCTTGCTGTGGTATAGGTTACCTATATCACTAAATGCATACACACATATAAACCTATAAGTCACTCCTAAGGCAGGCCTTATCAATCCTAAAGGCAGAGTGCATGGTTCCTATGTGAGAGGGTGCCCCTGCATGAGCAGGGCCCCTCTGCAGCGTTCGGAGACCATCTCTGATGCTGTTTGTAGTGCAGCCTGACCATATACTCTTAAACGCATTATATCCTCGCGGTAAAATGCTAACTATGGAATGGCTGCACCGAAACATGTCGTGTTTGGTGTCAAACATCTTGGAATACTACCCCCCGCCAATCCTGGCGGCGGGGGTAGCATTCCACCCTTCTAGAGGGAAAGGCATGTTAACTCTGACGAGTCCGGTAACTTCTTTCCAGAGCCCTGGCATCACAAAATGGATGCTGCTGCCACAGACACGAGTCTGGCCTCCTGCTGCTGGACGAAACTCCGGCAGGGGAGGCCTGGACACAGGTTTCCTGTCCCAGGGAGGTGTGACCACCTCCCCAGACAGGACAATGTGTATTGGGGCTGGGCGGGAGCACTTTCGGGTGCTTTGAAGTCCTGCACTGGGGGCACATTTGGTGTCCCTAGTGCATACCCCAGTTCAAACCGGATCAGGGGCTTGCAGCCCCTGCTTTGGCGCGAACTGGACAAAGGGAAAGGGGTGTAGCCACCCCTCTGCCCTGACCCACCCATAGGTGGGGCCACAGAGTAGTCCATCCCCTATTTTTAGAATAAAGGTAGGAACCCAGTCCTTAGGACTTTAGATTATACCTGGACGAAACTCTGAAACAGAATCCTGGACCTTCGACGCTCTACTCACGATTAGAGGACTGAAGAATCTCCCTTGGGGTCAAGGAGTGACTCCCCTGCTTGGCAGGCACCAAAGAAGCATCTGTCCGGTTCGCATCACTGAAGCTCCCGTCGGACGCCGAAGTCATCGCATCACCAGAGGTGGATTCTCAGACTTCCCCGAGGCTACCCTGAGTCCCCAGCAAAGCTGAGGCCCGTGGCTATCGTGGGTGACTTGAGACCGTGACCCCTGGACACCGAGCACACTTGCAAGTGCACCATCTTCTGGGTCTCCCAAGAAGTCGTGCTTTGGGCTCCGAGTAGCCCTAGCCTCCAGCACCACCTGCACCGAAGATCACTGGCCCCCACTCCACGAGTGTCCTGTAAGCCAGCTCCACGTGCGGCGTCACGAGGCTCCTTCGCGGTCGCTAGCCCGTTGGCTAGTAGCCCTTACCGAAGGCCAATCTTTTCTTTACTTGGCAGTCTGGTTGCTCCAGGCCTGCCCTCACTTACCCTTGCTGGGTGAGTTCCCCAGACCTTGCTGGTCTGCATCATCGACGATCTACATCTTACTCGAGACTTGCCGTTGCCAAGGCCTGTTGGGTCCAATCTGGTCGCCGACACCTCTGCACTCGACAGACATCGAGCAACAGCCCGAATCCTGCTCCTGGTCGCCGACAACGCCTCCCGGACCTCGTGGCTGAAGAGTCAAGACGACCGTCAACGAACTTGAAGCACTCGACATCGGTGGGCATCTGTCCATCGCCCTCCTGGTCACTGGCTAGTGACCCAGACTCTGTCCCCTCTGCTTTCAGGTTCTTCAGAACTCCGATCCACTCTTGGATCCACCCGGACACTTTTCTCCTGGTCGCCAGCAGCACTTTGCAGCAGATCGCCATAAGAAACGACGACGAAACCCGACCCCGAAAGGCACCTATGCACCCGGCTTCCCTGGGTGAGGTAACACGAGTACTCCGGTGCTCCCGTGGGTAGAGACTCTTCAAAGTCCTAGATCTCAAAGGGTTTTGTCCTAGTCCTCTTTAAAGTGTCCCTTTCCTCTATTTTCCCGATCCCGACTTTCTCCATAGAAGTTAACGGCGTATCGCGGTTGTGTATTTACACTGCACGCGTCTCCCGTGGGTCCCCTGTGTCACTACCTTGGGTGGTTCCTTGTGGTCCAAGCACTTCTAGAGGCTCTAGGCCTAGTGTCTAGTTCAGTCGTGGTTCGCATACCACTTTATTGGTATATGGTTTGGTACGCCCCTAGGGCCCAAACGTGTATTTGTGCTATTACTGTGATTTAAGATCTTATAACCTATGTATTTCGAACTCTAGCCTCATAAAGAGACTAGAGGGGTGTGTTTAGTAATAAATACATATATTTTGAATATATACCTGGTGTGGTGCTCTTTCATTTGGTCACTCAAGAGATTATAGACTGGTAAAACAAGCTGCTTTACATTCCTTCAAGACTTAGCCTGAAGGCTGCTCTCCACAGCTACCACTAGGATAGCTTTCAATAAGGTTGTCTTTAACCTACCTACCATAAGAGTCGATTTGGACTGGTGCAAGGTGCCCACTATAATTAGTGGACAGCATATGCCAGGCCAACTTCTCACATTGGTGTGCAGCGTGTGGGATTCCAGCTTGCTATTGTTTTACCAGATAATCTCAATTGAATTGATCAACTGAAAACCACTAAAGGTACCTAAGGTACATATAATTTAAGCTTAGAATATCAGTAAGTTCTACTGAACTTAGAGTTGTGTGTTAAGGGATAGCACAACCCTTTCTACAACTCAAGAGAGTTTAGTAGGCCACACTAGAGTAGGTAGTGCATACACCACACCACACTAGTAATGTCTTTAAAAGCAGGATCTAGAGATGCCCTGCAGGAAGCCATTGAGCTTCCCCTCCAAGTATGACACACTCCCATTCTTGGAACTGAGAGCTTTGTGTAACGTGAGGAAATTAAGGACAGGCCAAAGTCCCACCACCCAACACCTCCAGGAGATGTTGGTGGCTTATGATCTTAGTAAGTCCTCAGAGACTGAAGGGGTAGGAGCAGAGGGTGGGCCAGCAGATGAGGAAGGGGCCAGGGGTACCACTACCCCCAGCCCCCCTCTGAAACTGACCAGGAGGGTGACAATGACCCTGACCTGGAAAACCCAATCCCTTCTGGGGAAGATGAAGATGAGGATCTAGAGAACCACACCTTTGTCCCCCCAGGAAGGATTATGAGTGTGCTCAGAAAGTCTAGGTCTCCTTCTCAGGAGTCTAACCACTCTGGCACCTCAATAGGGAGCTCTGTTTCTTCTCACAGGAGGGAATCCTCTCATGAGAGAAGAAAGAGACTGGTCCAGTATGAGGAAACTCAACTGGAGATCAGGAAGAAGCAATTGGCTTTAGATAGAGAATCCCTAGATCTCCTTAAAGAGAGAAGAAAGTTGGGACTAGAGTCCCATGGTGGCAGCCATATCCCTAGAGATAGGGAAAGGTCCTATGACCATAGGAACCTGAGCAAGATTGTCCCTCCCTACCAGAGTGGGGATGATATCCACAAATGGATAACTGCTTTAGAGAGGGCCTGTAAAGTACAGAAGGTCCCTCAGGAGCAGTGGGCAGCAATCTTGTGGCTCTCCTTTGCTGACAAAGGTAGAGACAAGCTCCTCACTGTTAGAGAGGAGGATGCTGACAATTACAAGGTCTTGAAGAGTGCTCTTATTGATGGGTTTGGCCTAACCACTGAACAGTACAGGTTGAAGTTCAGAGACACCCAAAAAGCACAGACTCAAGACTGGGTAGACTATGTGGATTGTTCTGCCAAGGCTCTGGAAGGCTGGTTGATGGGCAGTAAGGTGTGTGACTTCTCAGGATTGTATAATCTGATAATGAGGGAGCAGATTCTTAATAACTGTCAAAACCAGCTGTTGCATCAGTACCTGGTTGACTCTGATCTGACCTCTCCCCAAGAATTGGGAAAGAAGGCAGACAAATGGGTCAGAACCAGGGTGAAGCAGAAGGTACAGAACCAAGGTGGGGAAACCAAGAAGCAAGATGCTAAGAACTCTGACAAGGGTGGGGAGAAGGGTAAAGATCAAAAGTCTTCATCAGGCCCCCAAAAATCTTCTTCTGGTGGGGATTCCCAGTCTACCAAGGGTAAAGGCCAAAGAAAACCATGGTGCAAGGTCTGTAAGCAAAAGACCCACTGGACCAGTGATTGCACCAAGTCCAAAGACTCCAGTCCAGCATCCACCAATGCCCCTAAGGCACCTGTTCCCCCTAGTACAGTTGGTGGAAGTGCTCCAGCAAAGGGTTTAGTAGGGTTCACCCTGGGAACTGAGTTGGGCTCTGACTTAGTCAGGGAACTGACTCAGGCTGTGTTAGTCTGTGATGGAGGCATGGATGTGACCTCCACTGTGAGTCCCAGTAATCTGGGCAAGTACAGACAACAGCCTTTAATCAATGGACGAGAGGCTTTGGCATTTAGGGACACAGGGGCAAGTGTCACAATGGTGACACAAGACCTTGTGCTACCTGGGCAAGTTATACTTGGTGAGATGTACCAAGTGACCAATGCTAGCAATGTCAGAACAGACCATACTCTGGCAGTTGTTAACTTCTCCTGGGGAGGGGTAACTGGCCTTAAGAAGGTTGTGGTAAGTGCAAACCTACCAGTCGAATGCTTGCTTGGCAATGACTTAGAAACTTCTGCTTGGGCAGAAGTGGAGCTCAGGACCCATGCAGAAATGCTGGGGATCCCTGCAGATGTGTTTGCTGTGACCAGGTCACAAGCTAAACTGTCTAAAACTGAACAGGCCTTGGATTCTGGAAGAATGGACCAAGTGCCTTCCAAGAGGAGGAGTAGTAGGGTTAAGGCAGTGCCTTCCCCCTTGGCTCAGGAGGAAGATCAGTCCCTTGAGGGGGATGATCTCAGCCCTGAAGAAGGAACTGTCCCAGAGGAACTTGAACCTGAACAGGTTGAGTTCTTGGGGACAGGGGGACCTTCTAGGGCAGATCTGAGCCAGGAGCAGCAGAGCTGCCCCTCCCTTGAACCCCTCAGACAGCAAGCTGCTGCTGAGGCTGCTGGGAAAGCTAGTGGTCCCCATACAGTGTATTGGGATGATGGACTCCTGTACTCAGAGAGTAGAGACCCCAAGCCTGGTGCTACCAGGAGGTTGGTAATACCTTTGAAGTTCAGGGGCTTCCTATTGACCCTAGCCCATGATATTCCCTTAGCAGGACACCTGGGCCAGAACAAGACTTGGGACAGAATTGTCCCTCACTTTCACTGGCCCCACATGTCTGAAGACAGTAAGGAGTTTTGTCGCTCCTGTGTAACCTGCCAAGCCAGTGGCAAAGCAGGTGGCACTACAAAGGCCCCCTGATACCACTACCTGTGGTGGGGGTGCCCTTGAGAGGGTAGGGATTGACATTGTTGGTCCCATGGATCCCCAAACAGCCTCTGGGCACAGGTTTATCCTGGTGGTAGTGGATCATGCCACCAGGTACCCAGAAGCTATTCCCCTTAGGACCACTACAGCACCTGTGGTGGCAAGGGCCCTCCTGGGAATTTTCTCAAGAGTGGGCTTTCCTAAGGAGGTGGTATCAGACAGGGGTGCAAACTTCATGTCTGGTTACTTAAAAGCAATGTGGAAGGAGTGTGGAGTTACTTATAAGTTCACCACACCCTATCACCCACAATGCAATGGTTTAGTTGAGAGATTCAACAAAACCTTGAAGGGCATGATTAAAGGGCTCCCAGAAAAGCTTAGGCGTAGATGGGACATACTCTTGCCCTGCCTTTTATTCGCATATAGGGAGGTGCCTCAGAAGGGGTTGGTTACAGCCCTTTTGAACTTCTGTTTGGCCACCCTGTGAGGGGTCCACTGTGCTTGGTGAAGGAAGGATGGGAGTTACCTCTCAAGCCCCCAAAGCAAGATATAGTGGACTATGTACTTGGTCTCCGCTCCAGGATGGCTGAGTACATGAAAAAGGCAACCAAAAACCTTGAGGCTAGCCAGGAACTTCAAAAGGCCTGGCATGACCAAAAGGCTGTTCTGACTGTTTACCAGCCAGGACAGAAGGTGTGGGTGTTGGAGCCAGTGGCCCCAGCAGCTCTCCAAGACAAATGGAGTGGACCCCACACTATTGTTGAGCAGAAGGGTGAGGTCACTTACTTAGTAGACCTGGGAACACCCAGGAGTCCCCAAAGGGTTCTCCATGTCAACAGACTTAAGCCATATGTGGACAGGGCAGACATGGGCTTGCTCATGGCTACTGATGAAGGGCAGGAGGAAGAGAGTGACCCACTCCCTGACCTGCTCTCACAGAACCCTGACGATGGGTCAGTTGATGGTGTAGCCTTGTCAGGCAGCCTCACTACCCAGCAACAAACTGATTGCAGGCAAGTCCTCAATCAGTTTAGACATATGTTTTCACTGACACCCAGTCAGACCACCTGGTGCACTCATGAAGTGGACACTGGGGACAGTCTGCCTATTAAAAACAAGATTTATAGGCAACCTGACCATGTCAGGGACTGTATCAGGACTGAAGTCCAGAAGATGTTGGAATTGGGAGTGATTGAGCCCTCAGATAGCCCTTGGGCTAGTCCAGTAGTCCTAGTACCTAAACCTCACACCAGTGGTGGGAAAAGAGAGATGAGGTTTTGTGTAGACTACAGGGGCCTCAATGCAGTCACCAGGACTGATGCCCATCCAATACCAAGGGCAGATGAGCTCATAGATACTTTGGCCTCTGCCAAATATCTCAGCACATTTGACCTAACAGCTGGCTACTGGCAGATCAGACTAGCTGATGCTGCAAAGCCCAAAACAGCATTTTCAACCCCTAGTGGGCATTATCAATTTGTGGTGATGCCCTTTGGTCTGAAAAATGCACCTGCCACTTTCCAGAGGTTGGTGAACACAGTTCTCACAGGACTGGAAGCCTATAGTGCAGCTTATCTAGATGATATTGCTGTCTTTAGCTCCACCTGGGAGGATCACCTGGTCCACCTCAGGAATGTTTTACAGGCCCTGCAAAAGGCAGGCCTGACTATCAAGGCCACTAAGTGCCAGATAGGGCAGAGTCAGGTTGTGTACCTGGGCCACCTTGTGGGTGGAGGCCAGGTTCAACCTTTGCAGAGCAAGATCCAGACCATCATGGACTGGACTGCTCCCACTACCCAGACTCAGGTGAGAGCCTTCTTAGGCCTGACTGGGTACTATAGGAGATTTGTCAAGGGGTATGGATCAATAGTGACACCCTTGAATGACTTAACTTCTAAGAAAATGCCCAAAAAGGTTCAGTGGACAGTTAGCTGTCAAAAGGCATTTGATGACCTCAAGCAGGCCATGTGCACTGCTCCAATTCTGCAGAGTCCTGATTACTCCAAGAAGTTCATTGTTCAAACAGATGCATCTGAATTGGGGGTAGGGGCTGTACTGTCACAATTGAATGAAGAAGGTCAGGATCAGCCAGTAGCTTTTATTAGCAGAAGGCTGACCCCTAGAGAGAAACGTTGGTCAGCCATAGAGAGGGAGGCCTTTGCTGTGGTCTGGGCTCTGAAGAAGTTGAGGCCATACTTGTTTGGTACACACTTCCTGGTTCAGACAGACCATAAGCCCCTCTTATGGCTAAAACAAATGAAGGGTGAAAACCCCAAACTGCTTAGGTGGTCCATTTCCCTACAGGGGATGGACTTTACAGTGGAACATAGGCCTGGGAGTAACCATGCGAATGCAGATGGACTCTCTAGGTATTTCCACTTAGAACATGAAGACTTAACTGGGCAAGGTTAGTTTAATGTCCCTACGTTTGGGGGGGTTGTGTAGGAGAGTAGGATCTGCTTCACAGGGGTACCCCCACTTTTTGCTGATACTTCACTGGTTTTCGACATTAGTCTGGCTGGGGCCCTGCTATTCAGAACCCCAGCCTAGCTGTTTCCTCTTTAAAAGGGTCTCCATGTGCCTTAGGCACATCTCTGATTGGGATCTGGAGTGCCCTTGTAAGTCCCTAGTATATGGTATACTATGTACCAAGGGCATAGGTACCTCAGAGGCCTGCCAGGGGCTGCAGCATATATTATGCCACCCCTGGTAGGCCATCCAAACTGACACCACAGGTCTGCTACTGCAGCCTGGGTAAGGTGGTGCATGCACCCCTTGCTGTGGTATAGGTTACCTATATCACTAAATGCATACACACATATAAACCTATAAGTCACTCCTAAGGCAGGCCTTATCAATCCTAAAGGCAGAGTGCATGGTTCCTATGTGAGAGGGTGCCCCTGCATGAGCAGGGCCCCTCTGCAGCGTTCGGAGACCATCTCTGATGCTGTTTGTAGTGCAGCCTGACCATATACTCTTAAACGCATTATATCCTCGCGGTAAAATGCTAACTATGGAATGGCTGCACCGAAACATGTCGTGTTTGGTGTCAAACATCTTGGAATACTACCCCCCGCCAATTCTGGCGGCGGGGGTAGCATTCCACCCTTCTAGAGGGAAAGGCATGTTAACTCTGACGAGTCCGGTAACTTCTTTCCAGAGCCCTGGCATCACAAAATGGATGCTGCTGCCACAGACACGAGTCTGGCCTCCTGCTGCTGGACGAAACTCCGGCAGGGGAGGCCTGGACAATAGGTTTCCTGTCCCAGGGAGGTGTGACCACCTCCCCAGACAGGACAATGTGTATTGGGGCTGGGCGGGAGCACTTTCGGGTGCTTTGAAGTCCTGCACTGGGGGCACATTTGGTGTCCCTGTGCATACCCCAGTTCAAACCGGATCAGGGGCTTGCAGCCCCTGCTTTGGCGCGAACTGGACAAAGGGAAAGGGGTGTAGCCACCCCTCTGCCCTGACCCACCCATAGGTGGGGCCACAGAGTAGTCCATCCCCTATTTTTAGAATAAAGGTAGGAACCCAGTCCTTAGGACTTTAGATTATACCTGGACGAAACTCTGAAACAGAATCCTGGACCTTCGACGCTCTACTCACGATTAGAGGACTGAAGAATCTCCCTTGGGGTCAAGGAGTGACTCCCCTGCTTGGCAGGCACCAAAGAAGCATCTGTCCGGTTCGCATCACTGAAGCTCCTGTCGGACGCCGAAGTCATCGCATCACCAGAGGTGGATTCTCAGACTTCCCCGAGGCTACCCTGAGTCCCCAGCAAAGCTGAGGCCCGTGGCTATCGTGGGTAACGTGAGACCGTGACCCCTGGACACCGAGCACACTTGCAAGTGCACCATCTTCTGGGTCTCCCAAGAAGTCGTGCTTTGGGCTCCGAGTAGCCCTAGCCTCCAGCACCACCTGCACCGAAGATCACTGGCCCCCACTCCACGAGTGTCCTGTAAGCCAGCTCCACGTGCGGCGTCACGAGGCTCCTTCGCGGTCGCTAGCCCGTTGGCTAGTAGCCCTTACCGAAGGCCAATCTTTTCTTTACTTGGCAGTCTGGTTGCTCCAGGCCTGCCCTCACTTACCCTTGCTGGGTGAGTTCCCCAGACCTTGCTGGTCTGCATCATCGACGATCTACATCTTACTCGAGACTTGCCGTTGCCAAGGCCTGTTGGGTCCAATCTGGTCGCCGACACCTCTGCACTCGACAGACATCGAGCAACAGCCCGAATCCTGCTCCTGGTCGCCGACAACGCCTCCCGGACCTCGTGGCTGAAGAGTCAAGACGACCGTCAACGAACTTGAAGCACTCGACATCGGTGGGCATCTGTCCATCGCCCTCCTGGTCACTGGCTAGTGACCCAGACTCTGTCCCCTCTGCTTTCAGGTTCTTCAGAACTCCGATCCACTCTTGGATCCACCCGGACACTTTTCTCCTGGTCGCCAGCAGCACTTTGCAGCAGATCGCCATAAGAAACGACGACGAAACCCGACCCCGAAAGGCACCTATGCACCCGGCTTCCCTGGGTGAGGTAACACGAGTACTCCGGTGCTCCCGTGGGTAGAGACTCTTCAAAGTCCTAGATCTCAAAGGGTTTTGTCCTAGTCCTCTTTAAAGTGTCCCTTTCCTCTATTTTCCCGATCCCGACTTTCTCCATAGAAGTTAACGGCGTATCGCGGTTGTGTATTTACACTGCACGCGTCTCCCGTGGGTCCCCTGTGTCACTACCTTGGGTGGTTCCTTGTGGTCCAAGCACTTCTAGAGGCTCTAGGCCTAGTGTCTAGTTCAGTCGTGGTTCGCATACCACTTTATTGGTATATGGTTTGGTACGCCCCTAGGGCCCAAACGTGTATTTGTGCTATTACTGTGATTTAAGATCTTATAACCTATGTACTTCGAACTCTAGCCTCATAAAGAGACTAGAGGGGTGTGTTTAGTAATAAATACATATATTTTGAATATATACCTGGTGTGGTGCTCTTTCATTTGGTCACTCAAGAGATTATAGACTGGTAAAACAAGCTGCTTTACATTCCTTCAAGACTTAGCCTGAAGGCTGCTCTCCACAGCTACCACTAGGATAGCTTTCAATAAGGTTGTCTTTAACCTACCTACCATAAGAGTCGATTTGGACTGGTGCAAGGTGCCCACTATAATTAGTGGACAGCATATGCCAGGCCAACTTCTCACAGGAGTGTCTATGGTTTTGAGAATGGCAGTCTGTAATTTAGAGTGGGTGTATAAAAAAAAGTTATATTAGGGTGTGAGAAGATGCATGAAATTATTACATGGATGATGTCATCAGTGATGTCATTTGAGATGTCATCAGTGATGTCATCACTGATGTCACTGACCATGTCATGAGTGATGTAATATGTGACGTCATCAGCAGTGCATTGCGGGGGCGCGAGTTATAGTTAGCTGAACTAACTATAACGGGGGAATTTCTATGGTTTTGTTCGAGTGAAATGTCCAACTAACTATAACTGTCCCTAAAACCTATGATTTTTTAAGTGAATTTCAAAGGTTTTTTTAAATGCTAGTTTCTAACTATGCCTACAGAGGTAGGACATGTGAAGAAAGAAGAAAAAACGCACAGAAAGAAGCAAAAGATGTGCAGAAAGAACCAACAGAGGAGCAGAAAGAGGCCTTGTTGCAAAATCATCCTGTGCCCACAACTTTTTCAGACGGGTACTGGTGGTAACTGACTCTGACTAACCAGAGCCAGTGCTATGCTAAAAGACACTTAGAATACAGTGAAAACACCTACATACACTAGGGAACACTATGCGTTGGGGTACCCCTGTGATTAGCATGACCTCCTCTGCAAGTCCCTAGTACATAATAGGGCAGGGGGATTAAAACTACCTTTTAAAATGCGCTACAGGGCGCGTTTGCACAGTGGTGAAGGGAGGGGGGCCTGAGGTGACATGTGTGCAAACGCACCTCGTGGCACGTTTAAGTTGCGGGATTAAGTCCCTTGAATTCTGAGGGTCCCTGGGGCCCAACTAGCCCCCCAGGTACCTACAGTTAGGACCACAGAGCTGAGTTGCAGAGAGGCGTTCGAGGCCACGCACCTTTTTTCACCTCTCTGCAACGCAACTCTGTTGTGCTTACTGAAGGTACCTGGTGGGCTAGTTGGCCCCCAGGGTCCCTCAGGATTCAAAGGGAATTAATTCCCAAACTTAAAACGCACCACAGGGCGTGTTTGCGCACATGTCACTCTGAGGACCCCGCCCCTCCCTTCACCACTGTGCAAACGCGCCCGTGGTGCGTTTTAAGTTGGGGGATTAGGTCACCTTGAATCCTGAGGGTCCCTGGGGCCCAACTAGCCCACTAGGTACTTCCAGTAAGCACCACAGGCCTGCGTTGCAACGCCTGTAACAAATTGTGCAGTTGTGTTTAGGTAGTGAAGAGGGTCGTGCTGGGGGTAGTGTTTTAGGGTTTAGGGTAGTGCAGTGGTGTTTGTGTAGTGTAGGGGGTCATGCTGGGGGTAGGTTTAGGGTAGTGCAGTGGTGTTTGGGTAGTGTAGGGAGTCGTGCTGGAGGGAGTGTTTTAGAGTTTAGGGTAGTGCAGTGGTGTTTGGGTAGTGTAGGGGGTCGTGCTGGGGGTAGTGTTTTAGGGTTTAGGGTAGTGCAGTGGTGTTTGGGTAGTGTAGGAGTCGTGCTGGGGGTAGTGATTTAGGGTAGTGCAGTGGTGTTTGGGTAGTGTAGGGGGTACTGCTGGGGTAGTGTTTTAGGGTTTAGGGTAGTGCAGTGGTGTTTGGGTAGTGTAGGGGTACTGCTGGGGGTAGTTTTTAGGGTTTAGGGTAGTGCAGTGGTGTTTGGGTAGTGTAGTGGTTCGTGCTGGGGGTAGTTTTTTAGGGTTT